>CM042440.1:25655290-26040290 GCA_023631565.1 Gymnocephalus cernua | reverse complement strand
GGCCTATTTCTCGCTTAAAATGTTTTCAGAAACACGTTTCGGTGAACTATTTTAGTACAATTTGAGATCGTATTCTGAATGAGCCGCCATTGAAAAATCCGGAAGCAGCAGGAAGACCCACGTGACGCGTTTGTCCAGTCAGCTGCCGGTTTTCATTTTTGGGCTACAATACAGATTAGCGCCGGCTGCTGTTATGGAGACGTATTATGTCTCGTCTCCTCGGTGTGTTCTCTGGCATGTTTTGAATAAGGGTGCTCCGATCAGGATTTTTGGGGCCGATCACCGATTGCTGGAAGACGTATCGGCCGATACCGATCACTTTTATGAACGGAAAATTATGCCATTATGTAACAGTCACACATGTTTAGAGAATGTATCAGTAATTGTTTGGCTTTCTGTCCTAGCTCAAAATCAAAAAAATCTCCTTTCAATCACTGCAGACATTTCTTGAGCGCACACACACACACACACACACACACCACGACTCCGCTCTGCCTTAGCATTAGCTAACTTTGAAAACTCCTCATACTCCTTTCCGTGACTAACCTTCAAATGTCTGATGAGGTTGGTGGTGTTGAAATGTCTTTGGAGCTTTCCGCCTCGTGGTATTTCCTTGGCACACATGTTGCTAATCGCTAATGTATTGTCTTTTTCCCAGATAGCAATGAGTCGGCGGACCACCGGCGGTGCTCCAGAGGCAGTAGAAGCTTCAGAATGGCGTAATCGCAAACATGTTTGCTGGCGCACCACCGGTGGCAGACGCTTTTTAAAAGCGGTAGCCGCCTACCGCCTTCGTTCCGCGGTCGGCTGCGGGTCAACTGCTGTTCTGCCGGCGTTCAGACACCTTGTAGAACTGCCAGACCGGTGAATGTAGGGACGCCGCCATTTTAGCTCCATGTTGAAAATGTTCTCAGGAGTAGTGCGCTCTTAATACATCCATGGTAGTGCGTCATCTGATCGGCCTATCTGATCGGCATTTATGGAGACCACCGATCAAACTATTTAAAGCCATTATCGGCCGCTACCGATCGGTGACCGATCAATCGGAGCACCCTTAGTTTTGAACAATTTGGGGAGACTGATCAGTCCAAATGCCTTTTCTGCTGATGGTCGCCCCGTCTGGCCTATGTGTGGAGGCCATAAGTCTGGCAGCGCCGGCGCTAGCTTAGCTTAGCGTAGTGAATGGAATTGTTTGTTGCCGGTTAGCATGTCGTGAGTAAAAGTGACCCAACCAAAACAAAACCTAATTACTTCGTGTGGCCTGCGTATTCACAACAAGTACAAATAGCAATGCAGATTAAGACTAGACGACTTTCTGGGCAGATATTGACTTAGGACTATATTGGGTGGAAGTAGGCTACAGCTGAAGCACTGCTAATCAGGCGCAGAGATATCACGCACCAATCTGTGTGAGTACAGGTCTAATATGGGTCGATCTATCACGTAAAATAACCATGAGTTGTGTTTACAATAATCACTTACTCTGTGGACAGCTGTTTATTGGGTCCATTCAGCGTTTTTTCCTGTTCCAGTCACGTACTTGGGATCTGGAACAGGACCTGTTCCAGTCAGACCTGGATCTTGACTGTCTGAGAAGTCTTCCTCTTCATAGGCCTGTCGCGATAGTCAATAAATCAATTAATCGCACGAGTAAAAAAAATAATTAGCTCGATAATTTTTCCGGCCGCGATAATTTCCATTTGCATGCTTGTTTGTTTTTTTTCTCTCTCTCTCTCTCTCTCTCTCTCTCTCTCTCTCTCTCTCTCTCTCTCTCTCTCTCTCTCTCTCTCTCTCTCTCTATACACCAAAGAGACTGGATGACCACTCTCGGTTCCTTAGCGTAACGAGGAGTGAACCCTCTTGTCAATCGCATGGTCTTTGTGCAGTGAGGGGGGGACTCCTGGCGGAGAGAGAGAGAGAAAACGCTAGTTGAGGGTTGGAGCAGGGTTTCCCGCAGCACTTTGCAGTTAAGACAGTGTCAAATTGAGTGATATCCGCCGTGTTACTCTGCGTCCTGTTTTCTCCCTTTCATTCCAAACCACACAGTTGACAACCTACAGGTGGAGGCGGTGGAGACAGGCTCGGACATACACACCGCTGTGGACTTGTGTCAGTCTCACAAGCGATTTCAGGAAAGAGGCTGCATGTGTCCGACAATGCACAAAATATTAACCGTTACAAGCCTACAGCTGTCCGGACACGGAGTGCGGAAAATGTGTCAGAGCCTCCCGGACAGGTGAACTGACGTCACCTTCAGACTCCGTTACCTGCTTGTCGGTCAACAGTTAATAATTGGTTATTTAATTTAATTGTGCTTTCTTTAGGAAGGCTGGCAGCCAAAAATCGCCACTTACTAGCTAATTAATTAGCCTGAGGTAAACGACAGCTGTCAGTAAATGTATCTCCAACCTGCAGAGGAGCAGATACATATTAATGTATTGGGAGAAAACGGGTAGTTATATATTTATATATGGGGGTACTCAATGTCGGTATTTACATATATGTAAATACCGACATTGAGTACCCCCATATAGCCAAAACTCCTCTGCATAGATTTGAATGTGAGATTGGCAGTCGAATCAGGCTCCTTCAATCAAAGCATCGAATATTTGACTATTCGGGGTCACCCCAAAAAAGAATCCTAGCGTAGTAAGAGCTGTTTATAATTTTTGAAAGATAATTAAAACAATCTGAATGCTTTCTCCTCTGGGTGAAGCATTCTCCAGACTTCATAGAGCCCTAAATTTCATGTATTATTTACCAAAAGTGTTAGATAATGCATATTTATTTTGAGATTAGCTATCTAATTTTGCATCCAGTACACAATTAATTAAGATCTATTGGAATTTCATACTGGAGTAACATACAGTAAGATAAAGATCATTAATGAATTTGGGATCATCATAATTAGGACTATATGAATTCAATAAAATGACCTCTTTATGGGCTAAAATGAAGTGAGTCTCTTGTAAATAAGCTATGTCTACTTTATTTTCTTCTAGGTGCAAATAACCTCTTTTTAGCCGAACTTCCCAACCCTTTTACATTCCAACTCAAAAATGTATATTTCAGCATTGCATAGAAATATCATGATATGAATAATTATGGACCCGAGATGCATTATAAAAAAACACAAACAAAAAAAGAAAAAACATGCTTTACAAACAACACCCCCTTGACCTAACACCCACCCCTCTAATGTTAAATACTCCCTGTCCAATCGTGCACGAAAAGTGCAGACAAAAGCGGGATAGAAAGATGGATAATATAAGTGAGTTATGATGCATTATATGCTTGTGGTCACTTTGTTTGTGTAAGTTTAAGTGACAATCAAACAACTTTTAAAATGCTTGTTTTTCGAATGCCGTTTGGATCGATCAGGCCTTTTGCCATTTTTGCTGCTCCATCAAAACAACAACATACACATCATTTCAGAATTTACCAGGTAGTCCAACTTCCTGTGTGAAACTGTGAATGTACCATAAGGGTTAGATAGTAATAACTGGAATAGTAAAATGGTTGGGTAGTGATTAGTTGATGAGGTAGACATAGAGTAGGGCTTAAGGTCAACTCTTGGCAACCATGTGACCATACTTGTATGACACTTAGATAAGTGAAGATAGTTAGTTAGGTAAATGTATGTATGGAGGCAGACAGAGAATATGGACCCGATCGTGAAGTGTAGGATTGATATTGCATTTGCGTGGTAATTGGTGAATTACAATGCTGCTGGTAGTTTTGATGTTATCTCTCTGTCTGGGTTTTGGGTCTTGTTTAGGGCAGATTCAGACCAAAAAAAGCAATCTGGCGGTTTTCCACAGGGTTATGCGGCGGTGGTAGTGTCACTTAAATGGATAATTTGTGTGAGGCCCTGTTGTGTTCTTTGTGAGTCATACTTAGAATCCTTCTCCACCTTTCATAGGTTCTGGAATACGAGCGTGATTACATGTGCACAAAGTGCCGTCACATTTTCACCGTGCAGGCTGATTTTGACCAGTTCTATACCTTTGTCCCACCGCTGGCCTGTCCTAATCCTGATGGCTGCAATTCGTACAAATTCAGCTGTTTGTCTGGAGGATCTGAGCCTGCTGCCTGCAGGGACTTCCAGGAGATCAAGATACAAGAGCAAGTAGGACGGTTATGGGTGTTTTTGTTTGTTTTTTCCAGCATATTGTACTATAGGTCAGTGTAAAAATTGCACCCCTACCACAGGTGCAGAGGCTGTCAGTGGGCAGTATTCCTCGTTCAATGGTGGTGGTTCTGGAGGATGACCTTGTTGACAGTTGTAAATCTGGTAAGAACTGTAAATACCAAGGTTTGATAAGATGCACTTGCTTTTTAACAAATAACATACTACCAGCTCCTCAAAACAGCCAATAATGTGGCTGCAACTCAAAGTGAGGCCTAGTTTAAAATCAGATTAAACCAAATTACATAACATTTAATTTAGCTGACTCTTTTATCCAAGGCACCTTCCAATAAGTGCATTCAACCATGAAGGTACAAACTCAGAACAGCAAGAATGACATAAACGTACATAAGCCAAACTACAATGGGCCACGTAACACATAACCTGTGTACCTAATCAAACAGAAGGCTGTGTCATTATATTGACTGCCTGTAATGATGCTGTGGAAATCCATCGTCACATCACCAGCTACCTTACAGTGACCAGAAACAGAACATTCTAATTAGAGGTTGACGAGATCTTGCAATATTAAAACATGATATTTCTTGTTGAGGTGAAATCTTGTCTTGCGATAAAAGTTCAGAATTATAGTGTGTTCCATTGGTACTTGGAAGTCGGATTTTCTGAGGTCAAAGTCACACCCCCTGACCTCGAATTTCCGAGCTTGGAACTCAGACAACCACCGAGTACCCCAACCTAAAAATCCTGCATGGCTGCTCCGTGCATCAGTTGCAACAGTTTTGAAAGCATACGGTTATAAGCACTTCTGTCTTATTTGCAGTGGGGGATCTAGAACATTTTACATGGGGTGGCGAAAGGTCTTGGCAGGGTGGCATTGGAAGACGGTACACAGATATGTAAATGGCAAATAAAGAACTAACTAAGAACTGTAAAACTGTGTAACATGTTTCTATCATTTGTTTGACCTTTTGTTTGATCATAATTACTGATAAAGTAACACAAAAAGAATAGAATGTGTCTTATTTTATCAGTAATTATGATCAAACAGAAGCTCAAACAAAAGAAACATTATAAGATAATCTATTTATATACTGTATGTACATATTTACATATCTAACCCTATAATATATACAACAGAATAGAAATAGCCAAAAAGCTGAAAACATAATTTTACTGAGTGATATGACATGTTATGCTACTGTACTGCAATTTTATATGGAAGAAGAATAAAAACATACCAAGTGGTCCAGGGGGAATTGTGCAGGCCTACACTCTTCCCTATCATCTTCATCTGCCTTCTCCTGATCACTCCCTGCCTTTGTCCCTCTCTCTGAATCTGCAGCCTCCTCTTCATCTCTCACAGTCAATTCTTCATTTTCCTCTTCTACTTTACTTATTTCTCAATCTCCTTCTGTGGCCATCTCCATCTCCCCGCTCTGACCCTCCTGGTCTCTCCAGTTTACTGCCTTCCCCTTCTTTATTTCCCTCCTTCTCTTCATCCTGTGCACTATTGAATTTTCTTTGCAAAAACTGGCAATATCCCCACTTTTAGCTTTCCTTTTCACTTTTAGGCTCCAGCTAATCTCTCTAGCTACTCAGGCCTTTAAAAATCAAAATGTGAAAAGCTCTGGTTAACCTTGTATTACATAAGTAGGCCTAGCCTTTAACAAATATATAAAATCAGAAAAGATGCATCACATGCACAGTTTAGACTAGCCTACTTAATCCCATTATATTTGTTGTTTTCCCAGTTTGACAGTAAAGGATGCATCCCGGTTTAATTTGTGCAGCCTTATTGCTCGTCTCGTTCTCGTTAACAGCATGAAGGGAAAATTAATACTGTGGTTTCTTATTTCACTTTAACCACTAACTTCATGCTGCAACTATGCTTTGTCCTCCAGCATCAGCATACAGCCTAATTCTGATACATAATTTCAACTTTTCCAAAACAGCATTGTGTTTTGTTAATTACGATGACTAAATAAAAAAACTGTTCACATTTCTGTGATTTAAAATAGAAAAATACCTTTTATAATGTATGCTGATGCTGGGGGACAAATCAGTTGCAGCATGAAGGTTAAAGTGAAATAGGAAACCACAGTATTAATTTTCACTTCATGCTGTCAGTGTAAAATGCCATGCTCATGCTGTAGCTTTCAGTAATTTTGGACTGTATGCGATTCTTCTAGGAGATGATGTGACTGTTTATGGGGTGATGTGTCAGCGCTGGAAGCCCTTTTATGATGGCACTCGCTGTGATACAGAGCTGGTCCTCAAAGCTAACAACATAGAAGTGAACAACCAGCAGGCTGCTGCCTCTTTTCTTATGAACGATGTTCAAAAAGAGTTTAACGACTTCTGGATGAGCTACAAACATGATCCAATAGCTGGTATGTAAGAATCTGCCTCATAACACAAAAAATTATATTAGGCTTTTTGTTAATGTTATTCTCTCCCCTCTATCTGTAGGTAGGAACCAGATCTTGTTGAGCCTGTGCCCACAGGTATTTGGCATGTATGTGATTAAACTGGCGGTGGCCATGGTGTTGGCTGGCGGGGTGCAAAGAATAGATTCTTCTGGGACCAAGATCAGAGGTATCCCTCCCATTTCTTATTTGTTTAAATTAAGCAACTGATGCCACTATCTCAATTTCTACGATTTCCAAGCCATATAATTACATATTTATTATGCAATATATTTCAAACATCCCTGAAAATGGCCCTCTGCTGATACTTCTGGGCTACCTCAACATCCAGACAGATAAGTCAACTGTCTTTTTACATCTTCTCTCTTTTTTTGCCCTCTCACTCTTGCCTTCCCCACCCATTCACAAAGCTGGCAACCACCTAGATCTCATATTCACCAGAAACTGCTCTACATCCAACCTCACTGTTACTCCACTCTAGTGCTGGGCGGTATACCGGTTCATACCGAAAACCGGTGTATATTTTCACGATGTTCATTTTTAATATACCGCCATACCGGTGTGTTTAATAACACAACGCCCGGAACAAACGTTACGCTGCGCCGCGCGACACTGTTTTAGACGGACCCTTTAAAATGCTGCACTTCTAAGCAGCAACGGTAAACGGCAGTGCACCAGAGGGACGTCACACGGAAGATGGATGCTGCAGAAGTAATGACACAGACGAACTTGTGCCAAAAAAAGGAGCCGCCGGGTCTGTTGTTTGGAGGTTTTTTGGTTTCCAAAAATCCGACGTTGACCAAACAACCGTTTTATGCAAGTGCTGTCAGGCTAAAATAGTTGCGAAAGGCGGCAACACGAGCAATTTGCTCCACCACCTCAGCTGCAAACACGTCTTGGAATATCAAGAATGTATGAAATTAAAGTCAGCAGGCTCAGCGCCCTTCACATCAGCAGGTAACACGGGGAAAGCAAAAGAAAAGTCGAGCCAAATGTCACTTAAATACGCGTTTGCTAGAGGGACTTGCTATGACAGAAAAAGCAAACGGTGGATCGAGATTACAAACTCCATCACCAACCACCTAGCTAAAGACATGGTCCCGCTTAATACAGTGGTGAGTAATGAGTCAATTAAGTCAATTTACTGCAGTACAGTGGTGTAGTCTACGTGATACGCAGGTATACGCCGTATACCCACTAGGAAAAGTCAAGGATTTCCGTATACCCACTTACAAAAGCGCGATGATACGTAACAACATTGTTTGTGACAGAACTTTCTCACTTTCATTCATAAATTCACCCCGTCTGTGTGAACATGGATGTAGGCTATTAAGAGAACGGTTGGGAAGCCGTGGCCGTGCCCTGGATCTGACGTGAAGTCACTTAACGTTACTAAGCAACAACAAGTTGCATTCTTTGCGCGGTCTTTCCTTTCTCGCAACTAGTTAGAGTTTGAACAACGTTTTATAAGTAACGAGATATGAAACGTTACTAAACAGACCTAAATAACACTACTTCAGTGTTTTCTAAAGTCTGTCCCTGAAGCTACTGCCACGTCGGGTGACGCTGCAGCTGCCACAGATCATGATGACCCGATCGTTAACGTTACCGTTACAAAAAACCAGCCCGAAAATCCTACCGCAACGTTACTGTTACCTGGTAAGTGAGAGTAGCTTATATGATACCGTGTGTGTGTGTGTCTGTGTGTGCGTGTGCGCCTGTGTGTGTGTACCTGTGTGTCTGAGTAAAGCAGTAAACACAATACAATGTTTATATGTCCTTGTTTCAGATGAGAGAGACAGTGAGAACTCCTGGCCTTCATAAGGTCATGACTATGCAACATTAGAGTAAATTCTTAAATCTTAAATATGCATTGCTTTACACAATTAAATTACTATATGGTAATGTTAGTTAGCAATGGTCAGATAATTAACTAAAATAGAAAGAGTGGAGCTTTTTTCTCCTTTCGTCTGCTTTTTATGCATTTGTTAGCCATGGTGCTGAAGATTGTAAACAGTTTATTAAATACTTTTGAGTAAATGTAGGCCCTTATCAGCAGATTTTACTGCTAATCGATACAAAAGTTGTATGATGATGCTAATTATTAGTCATGGTTTTGTGTGGCAGTGGGGGGGGTGTCGGTTAAATGGCTTATTTGTGTGATGTGATGTCCTGTTGCGTTCAGGTTCGGTTGCGTTTCTCAAAAAGTTAAATCTGTCTCATCTTTTCTCAACTCTAAGTGGTGTTTTTCCAGGACTTTAAATAAACGCCATCAATACTTAAACGTCTGTTGCCCATGTACAGTTCGTATTCAGAAACGTCACAGTACTGAGTGTATGGGGTGTCGCTCTGGGACAGGCGAGTATGAGGCTGGGAGGGGAAAATCACAGTATTCTCACTACAAAAAAATAGACTACACCACTGCTGCAGTAATTCCTTTCTCAACGAGTAGAAAATGCATTGAACATCTGAATATGCATGAAAAAAAACCCGTCAAAAACCGGAAAACCGGCATAATTTTGAAAAAAACCGTGATATGAATTTTTGGTCATACCGCCCAGCACTACTCCACTCCATACCTCAGACCATTTCTTCATCTCTTACTCTCTCCCAAGCTCACAACCATATCTCAAGAGACACTATATCTGTCCGCCGTAACATTCCTTCACTCTCTCCTTCTTCTCTGGCGTTACTTTATCAACCCTCCCTTCATCTGACTTTCTTACTCATGCCTCCCAACACTGTCAGAGACCTCTGGAGAGTCCTCTCTACTCTATCCTCCTCTCTTGACTCTCTCTGCCCTCTTACTTCACGGCAGGCTCGCAAGTCCTGCCCAACTCCGTGGTTATCTTTCTATCTCCAAATCAAATTCTTACTTTGTTTACCTCCGCCCGCCCAACCACCTGCCCCGTAGATCCTATCCCTTCTCACCTTCTACATAGCTGTATGCCCCTACAGGGGGCGGCTGTGGTTCAGTGGTACAGCGGTTGCCTGCCAATCGGAAGGTTCGATCCCTGGCCCTGCAGTCCCATGTCAAAGTGTCCTTGGGCAAGACGCTGAACCCCGAGTTGCCCCTGATGCTGCGCATTGGAGTGTAAATGTGTGTGAGCAGGTGGCACCTTGTACAGCAGCCTCGGCCACAGTGTGTGAATGTGTGTGTGAATGGTTCCTGTACTATGTAAAAGCGCTTTGAGTAGTCGTTAAGACTAGAAAAGCGCTATATAAATACAGTCCATTTACATTTACCTTCTCCAGTCTATTGCTCCTGAGCTTCTTCCTTTCCTCACCCATCTCATCAACACCTCCTTGTCAGCTGGCTGTTTCCCCGACGCCCTCAAAGAGGCAAGAGTGACCCCACTACTCAAAAAACACTTGACTCCTCTGAAGTAAATAACTACAGCCCTGTCTCCCTTCTTCTATTTCTATCCAAAACTCTTGAGTGTGCCATTTATAATCAATTCTCTACCTATCTCCACCAGAACAACCTTCTTAATCCCCACCAGTCTGGCTTCAAGGCTGGCCACTCAACAGAAACTGCCCTCCTTGTTATCACTGAGCAGCTTCACATCGCTAGAGCAACCTCTCTCTCTTCTGTCGTCATCCTTCTGGACCTTTCTGCTGCCTTTGACACAGTGAACAACCAGATCCTCATTTCGACTCTCCAGGATTTGGGTGTCTCAGGCTCTGCGCTCTCTTTGCTCACGTCTTACCTGACAGACCGAACCTACCGGGTAACTTGGAGAGGATCTACCTCAGAACCTTGCCCACTCAAAAACTGGGGTTCTTCAGGGATTAATCCTGGGTCCCCTCCTCTTTTCTCTGTACACCAACTCTCTCGGGTCTGAAACATCTGAAACTCACCTTGACAAGACTGAGCTCCTTTTCCTTCCAGGGAAGGGCTCTCCTACCCAAGACCTGACTATAACAATTGACAACTCTGTGGTAGTCCCTACCCAGACTGCTAGAAACCTGGGTGTGACGCTTGACGACCAACTCTCCTTCACTGCCAACATTGCTCCAACTACCCGATCGTGTAGATACATGCTGCATAACATCAGAAGGATATGTCCCCTTCTAACGCAGAAGGCAGCTCAGGTTCTTGTTCAGGCTCTAGTCATCTAATGTCTAGACTACTGCAACTCCCTCCTGATTGGCCTGCCTGCATGTGCCATCCGGCCCCTGCAGCTCATTCAGAACGCAGCAGCTCAACTTGTCTTCAACCTCCCCAATAGGGATATAGGGATGGGCATGATTAATCGACGATTGATCATTAAGAATTTCGTCTAACATTAATTTGTCATCGATTAAACTAATGCAGGTTGCGTTGTGAAGTGTGTTCAGCCTAAGTTAGTTTAGCCTAACCTCCAGTTTAACTGCCACAAGTTGTTCTTCTTGTAATTAAGATCTCATTCATTGCATTATTAATTTATAAAAAATTAAAAAAAAAATATTAACGATTAATCAATAATTGATCGTTAATTCTCCCGATGATCAACGAAGATTTAATCGAATGCCCATCCCTACTCCCCAAGTTCTCTCACAC
This sequence comes from Gymnocephalus cernua, assembly GCA_023631565.1. Classification (NCBI taxonomy): domain Eukaryota; kingdom Metazoa; phylum Chordata; class Actinopteri; order Perciformes; family Percidae; genus Gymnocephalus; species Gymnocephalus cernua. The sequence goes on along the minus strand of CM042440.1, from coordinate 26,029,171 downwards.
TACACCGCTCCTCCGCTCTCTTCACTGGTTACCAATTGCTGCCCACATCCGCTTCAAGACACTAGTACTTGCATACAGGGCCACGAACGGATCAGCCCCAGCATACATCCAGGACATGGTCAAACCTTATACCCCAAATGAAATGTAATGTAATATATTGTCATGGCACAGGTAGTACTGGTAAAATAATTAGTTTTAGGTCCACGGGATTTAGGCTGAATCCCATTTCTCTGTCTTAACCCTTCCTCTTCGTCTTGCCCCTACCCCTTTGTCCCTTGAACCGAGTGGTAAGGGGGATAAACATACCCCTATGAAATGGGACACCACTTGGTTACGGTTACGTCACCATACAGTATTGATCACGAACTTCCAAGATGCCGCCTGTAAGTGTGTTTATGTCGATTGCATGGGTTTTGACAACAGTGTCATATGCATGTATATATTGTATAGTTCTTTCATGTTCTCTTTGGTGGTGCAGATGTTCTTATCTGTGTACTACTTATGTCTGTTTGCAATACATATTTTTATACTGAAGAAAAGCTGGAAGCTAAATACTGTCAAAAGTGAAAATTCGAGAGAGAGAGAGAGAGAGAGAGAGAGTCTGTCTGTCTGTCTGTCTGTCGACTAAAACGTATGAATTATTTGTATTATTATCAGACAGGTCCATTGCATACAATGTGTGTGTTATGTTAATATTAAAGTGTCTCTAGTTCAATTTGACTGTCTTCCAAAAATGCTGAGTCACGGTTAATAATGTCATGGTTGCGATGTTTGTAAATACATTGAGGAACTCTTTCATCTCTGTGATGAGATTCCTTTGATCTGTAATCAGCTAACGACCGCAGCCCCTGCGGTTAACTGACACCTGTGGCAGACACTGCAGTCATCCACAGACAATATGGGGAGGAATGGCGAGAGATTCAGAACTCTTGTCATTTGGAAGCTCACAGTGCCAAAAGTATAAGTCGTATCGCAAAACTGAGCACATTGGCTGTATTTTTTTTTGCTGTATAAATTGTGAATGTCAAGTTAAAATTGAGGGTGTAAGAGCAATTCATAGAGCAAGGACACAGATAATTTTTTCAAACCAGTACACTGTAGGCGTGATGTCATCATTCTAGCCTTCCCAATACACACACTGTTTAATCGATAAAAAATCCTGAAAAGATCACTAAACTCAAACAGCTTTTTCACAAAAACTGTAAAAGAAATCAAACTGAAAAGCCTAATAGCTGAATTGTTTGTGAACATTTTAAAGTTTGGTACCTGTAGGTAAAAGTATGAAGGAGCTGAAACTTTTGGGAGCGGAAGAAGATTTGAAGGATTTGAAGCTTCTTCTCATTGACTTTAATGTTAAAATAAAATGCTTAAAAGCTTAATTTAAAAAAAAAAGTATAAATAGTAGAAAAGTGCCATCGTCTGCTGAAAGAGCTGAAGATTTTAAAAGTTGAATGGTTTAAATAGCTGAAAGTATGCAGAAGGTACAGAGAGCCAAAAAACGTGAAGAAGACAATAGTTGGGAATGCTGAATCAGCATTCCCACCAAAATATATTATATTACAGAACCATTATCAACTATTAAAACCTTACCTTACCGTCACACACACATAAAAAGTCACTCAAATGTATAAACCTCTAAAAAGACACACAAGACCACAAACACAAAACACCTACAGCTATTCTGAAATTGCAGACCAGTCTGATGCCTGATGACCAGTAACCTTTACCGCCTGTATCATAACCAACAACAATGTACAGGTACAGAAACAGGAATGCATTACAAATTATTACAATAATACAGTACCAATACAATAATGAATGGCTACAATATGAACACATGACTCATTCCCATAGTTGCTTTGCAGCGTATTTTGATTTAAGAAACGTCTGCTCGTTTTCAGCCCGAAAGTGGATCAGCTGCCGCGTTTCCTCCTGCGTCCCTTTGTGATACAGGACGGTATATGCAAAGCACGTATCAATGTCTTCAAAGCAAGTGTTATGCACTGATATCAAATGAAATTCGCTGCTAATGGAATTTAGTTAACACTATAGACATGCATGGGGTCCTTTCAAGGCAGAGAAATGCGGGACTGTTGTGCAAATAAGCAATGTAACATTAACATTATACAGCAAGCTAGCGATTTTTAAAAACGTTTCAATTAAGAACATGGTTGAAAATATATATGTACAGGACTGTGTAGAGCACAAAACAAGACCGTCGTCATTTTTAAATCAATTCTTTAAGCCAAAAATACTTACATTTATGGGTCTCTCTGGTTGACCTGGCAGCCATGTTCCTGGTTGCGCAATGTATCCTGGATACCCCTGGCTGGCCAAGTAAGCTTGCATCCATGCTTGGTCTCCAGGGGCATCTAGCCCTTCCTCTTAGCCCTACCTCTCGATCAATACGAGTATTGGACAGCACTACCTCTCACGTGAACGCGTGAAACTAAGGGTAAGGGGTAAGTGAAAGGGGTAAGACAGAGAAATGGGATTCATCCTTAATTACCACCGACCAGCTACAAACAGGCCACAATATACCTGAATGTTACTTTAACAAGACAAGACTGCAGGCCTACCTGAAATGCCCTTGAAATCATGACACCCTTACAACCAATCAGAAACAAGTGAAAACCTGTGGCCGTGACAATATAGAAACTGTGACAAATGTTTGCTGTATGTTGGTTTGTGTCATTGGAAATACTGGTTCTCTCTGGAATGCAGTCTCACTGTGGAGTTAAAGGGTTTTCAACCTGGACCCTATTTTCCTGTTTTTGTGTGTAAGTGACTGATGGGAACAACAATCTTTGAAATTGGTCCAGTATTAAGCGAGAATGCTGTGACCAGCAGCCGCAGACTGGGCTGCAATGTAACCCTATAGAACAAATGACCATCGCCTATTTTGTCCACTAAAAGTGCTGTTTTTGCCATTTGACAGGCTCAGATTGTTATTATAAGTGTCTGACAACATTTTAGGATAGGACAGATATAGACCGTTTTTAAAACCCCTTTTTAAGACCTTTTTGTTTAACCAGAAACAGCTCTGAGGTTTGCAAGCGCCAAACCAACCAGACTCGATTAAAAACAACAAAACTTTTAGTGTGTATAGAGCCAATATATTTTCACATGTAAATCGGTAAACTATGTGTTTATTTCAAACAAAACTAGAGTTCTGATTGTTGGAAAAGTGGAAAGATGATCCAAATAGCTTTTTTCATAGTTTTATTTTGTTTGTCGACTTTGAATAAAGTGTATTTTACAATGCTAAAATTACTGTTTATTTACATGGAGTCTGGTGGCTTTAGCCAGCGCAATTTCGCAGATGTTTTTATGTATAAAAAAAGGATCTTACTCTTTAACAGAAAGGTCGACCTCCTTTAGAAATTTATAATGTTGTCAGACACTTAGAATAATAATCTGAGCAATGGCAAAACACTTTTACGTAATAGGTGTACAGTTGCCCTATAACTTACATTGTAGCTTGTTTCGCTGACTGCCGAGTGCAGCGGTCTTGCTTTATACTGGACAAATGTCAAAGACTGCTGTTCCCATCAGTCACTTAAACACAAATAACATAGAAAAATAGGGTCCAGGTTGAAAAAAAAAAAAACTAATTTACCCTTTAATCTTGTCCTCTCTAGGTGAGTGTCATATGTTGCTGGTTGGGGACCCTGGCACAGGGAAGTCTCAGTTTCTGAAGTATGCAGCTAAGATTATGCCTCGCTCTGTACTCACAGCTGGAATTGGATCAACAAGTGCAGGTAGGTTCACTGTCAGCTCTCAGGTTAAAGGAGTTTGTTTTCAGTGCCTCATATTAGCCATTTATCAGGAATTTGTCATCAATATCTTGATTTCCTCATATAATTAAATGTACATGCTTACATACAACATATCTAATCAGTTTATGTATTACTGCATTAACTGAATTTGTTAACACATAATGTCATTTGTCAAAGGACTGACAGTAGCAGCAGTTAAAGATGGTGGTGATTGGCATCTGGAGGCAGGAGCCCTGGTCCTGTCAGATGGTGGTTTGTGCTGCATTGATGAATTCAACAGCATCAAGGAACATGACCGCATCAGCATCCATGAAGCTATGGAACAACAGTCTATTAGTGTGGCCAAAGCTGGGTAGGACAGCCATCCATACATGTTCACATGCTCATAGAATTCCAGTGTATGCAAAGAAATACAACATCATCTAGTTTTAATGGGGATTAGTGGTAATAAGGTATATAAGGTCTTTGAAAATAGCAGTGTCATCACTGCCCCTCACCAGATCAAAGAGGGCAAAAATATGGTGATCACTAATAAGGTGACACCCCCCACCCCACAAAAAATACACTTGTAAGATTTGCAGTAAACTATGTCAAAAATAAAGTCAGTCAAAGATTCTTGTTGCTGTTTTTACCTACCAACAGCTACAATAATGTGCATGTCATCAAGGTTATCTGAACAGCAGGATTTAGAGTGAACAAAAAAAAGTTGTAGAAAACCTGTGCTGATGGGGATAAACAGGTCCACTGCATGTGGAACATCACTTTGCAATGTTACATAAAACGTTATACACAGTAAGGAGTTTAATTGGTTACCAAAAACTATATGGGTCACTGATTTTTAAATAAGGGAATAGCAATGTATTTTGTGCATGCAAATAAAACTGATGAATACACTGCACAAGCTTTATGAGCAAAGAAACAGAAATAGTTTTTTTTTTTTTTTTTTAAGTTTACAAATCATTTGGTAATCAATTTTTGAAAGTATAGACCGTTTTCTACAGAAACTATTGCCAAAAGCTGTCAGTGAGCGGTAAACAATGTTCTTGTTGGTAAGCAAGGTTAAGATGGACAACAGTAAGCAGGGGCATAGCACAAAATTCTGGGCCCTGTAGAAAGGCATTTTCTATGGGCCCCTCCTGCATCCACAGCTATTCATTCTAGCATCTTTTTGGGCCCTCCTCACATGAGGGCCCTGGGTACTCAGTCCCCTTTTTCCCCCCAGTCTGATGCCCCTGACAGTAAGAGCCACTTTTTTGTTTATTCTGTATCCTACTTAAAATTCTCTCTCCTCTCTCCAGTATGGTGTGTAAGCTGAACACTCGAACAACCATCCTGGCAGCTACCAACCCTAAAGGCCAGTACAATCCCAACGAGCCACTGTCTGTGAATGTAGCTCTGGCCAGCCCTTTGCTGAGTCGTTTTGACCTGGTGCTAGTTCTGCTGGACACCAGAAATGCAGAGTGGGATGACATCATCTCCTCTTTCATTCTGGAGGACAGAGGTAAGGGATTATTTGAATTTGTATATGAAATGCTAAAAGCAAATTTATAGGCAATTATAAGAACAATAAAGGTAATTAAACGATGACTAGTAATAATAGTCGTAGCAGTGCAGGGCGTAGTGGGGCGTCAAGCAGGACCACGGCAGCAGCTGCAAACAATTCAGGTGCCACCACAATCCAAGGAAATCAATAGCTGAATAGATTACATTTATAAATGCAGTGTAATGTATATGCACTAAAAAAAAATCAATGCCTATGATCATAGATTTATTAAAAATTGCAAAATATTTTTTGGGCAGAACACTGAAAAACTGCTCTATAGGATAAGGATTCATTCTTAATATTGTTTTTGTATTTAAGGCATTAAAACTTGTATTGTGATTTTTATATTGTAACAACAATAATGATGGAATGCTGTGGTAATTATAACACTTTCATTTTGTCCCATCACACACCCCTTCCCTGAAGGGCTTCATGATAAAAGTGGTAAAATGTCAGTCCTCTTCTTTTGCGTTCAGGACTGCCTGCTGAGTCTACCATCCTGTGGTCCATGGAGAAAATTAAGGCTTATTTCAGTGTGATTAAACGCTTGCAGCCGCAGGTGTCTGAGGAGGCCAACAGCATCTTGACACGTTATTACCAGCTGCAGAGACAAAGTGACGGCCGCAACGCTGCCCGCACCACCATCCGCATGCTGGAGAGTCTTGGCAGACTGGCTGAAGGTAAGGATGGAATTTTGACAAAATTTTAATTCTGTCATTTTGAAATCAATTTAAATCTTAGGTTGGTTGACTTGATCTCAGCCTTTTATTTAGTGGTTGTGGTCAGTTGTTAAAATGTCCTAATAGTGAATTCCTGAAGTATTTGCCTTTCACATTGACCACTGTTAATTTGTACTACAAAATCTTTCTCAAGCTAAAATGATCGGAAGTCTAAAACGTTAATATAAAACCCAGTTCAGACCAAAGATTTGCGACGAGACAAAAACGTTTTAGAACGTCACAGAGTAAAGTTGCAGGGGTCTGAACTGGCCCATCTCAGCTCGAGCCAAGCCACATGATGTTGCCGCCTGTGACAAGTCGCCAGTAGCTGGTTTTAGAACGTAAGGGACATCACCTGTTTCAACAGCTAATAGAAAAGTAATCTTGTAAAGTCAGCTACAAACGATACAAATAAAATGATCCATAATCCATTTTATTTCTATGTTACAACCTGTTAACTGGTCAAAATGGCAGATAGTCGGAGCCTCAATGTGCGCCCGTAAGCACGGTATGTACGGCCGAGCAAGCTAGAGAGTGACCGAAGAGAAGTAGCGCCTAGGACAAAGCCGTGAATCAGAGAAATAAAACGTGTTTTTGCCGATTCAAAAGTTTCAACTAGGGCTGACACGATTCATCGAGTTACTCAAATAACTCGATTACAAAAATTCCTCGAGGCAAAAACTCGGCCTCGAAGCCTCGTTAAATTCCTATGACGCTCACTATACGCGCAGGGATCTGATTGTTCCACACGGACCGTTGTTCAGGAAGCACACCACTAGCGCGCAATACATTTTGAATTCATGTCTAACGTTTGGGATCATTACATACTAAAAAAGGAAGAGAACAAGGTGCAACATTAAGTAGACCTGGCATACCACAGCAGTACGACTTCAATGATTCAGCATCTGAACCGAAAACATCCGCTCCACGCTGTTTCACCAAGCGTCGCTGAAACAAGGTAACGTAGCCTAAGCAGCCGCTGATTTTAATCGCATACTGTATTTGTAGCGATGTCGTGATGCGGTTTGACTAGATATGATGTTTAGCTTTGATGTTTTTAAGTAGTAAACTTATTCACGTTCAATTGCAAGAGAGTATAGCCTAAAAAAAAAGAACCCCTTCACACACACACACGCATGCACCCTCGTCTCTCTCACTCTTCCTCACGCAAGGCACGCGTGCACACACAAACACACAGGTTGCTAGGTTACCATAGCAAGTAGGATCACCCCCGAAATGATATATTATTTGTTGGTAGCCTAATGGTAAATGCTGCAGGTGTAGAAATCTACATAAAACAGAAATTTACTTTGATGTCAGGGCTAGATTACAGCATGAAACTTAATTAAATTTAATTGCCAAATGTTGGAGTTGGAATAAATACCTCTGTTCTTTTGAGAAATAAAAGCCAAATGCTTGATCATTTTACAGCCACCTCATTTTCGTTATGCATTATTTGTTTTGGTTGTTTAAAAACGCAAAAAAAAAAATGATCCGATCGATAAAGTGCTAGATTAATCAATTACAAAAAGAATCGATAGCTGCAGCCCTAGTTTCAACTAGGGCTGCACAATTATGGCCAAAATGATAATCACGATTATTTTTGATCAATATTGAGATCACGATTAATTATCACGATTATTTGTTGATTTTAACCAAAACTAATTTTATTGTCACATAAGTTAATTATAACTGCTTTCACATCCATATTGTGCTACATTCCTGCTAGTGAACAAATGTGTGCATAAAAATAAAATAGGTCCTCTTATTCACCAAAATTCAGTGCATCTCCTTAAAGAATAAATAAAACAAAGAAAATGTAGCAAAACTTCAACAGGGCACTGTTTTCCATTTTCCATTGAGTAAATATATATTAGGAAGCAAAATATAAACTTGCATTGTACCTGCATAATGGATGTGAATACAACTCAAAATATACAATCAATAAAAAACAAATATTCCATAACCAAATTTAACCAAATGAGAACATTTCAAGGCAGAACTATGCAGAAAAGACTCATTTACAGTTTTTTGGAAAGAAACACTAGCCTGTCAACATTTTCTGGCTTGAGGGATGAGCGAAGGCAGGTCACCACATTCCCCCCTGTGCTGAACACCCTCTCAGAGGGAGAACTTGTAGCCAGGATGTATAAGTACTTCTTTGCCAGTTTTGAGAGACGTGGGAAGAGTCTCTGATGTTCCCTCCACCAGTCAAGCGGGTCCTCCTCACTGTCTGTTACCTGATTGTAGGTACGACTAGCTCAGAAGATATGGCTTGTTCTTGGAGAGGACTGACTCTTTGTGTGGCTCCCTCAGCAGTCTTGAAGAAACTCCCCAAGGGTATTTTCTTTTTTGTAGTGGGTGCATCCTCAGCAGTCTCACCATGGGGATCAGCTGGGCCCATGTCCTTGAAGAGTGTAGTAAATAAGATATGAATAATGAATATTATATAGTTCAAGAGAGTACATTACACACCACTGGATTTCATATCATTTTAATCTACTTAAAATCATTAATTTATCATACATTCTGTGTATCTAACATCAATATAATTACTTACAGCCATGGCTGCAGGTGCAGTCCTCGCTATTTCAGAAGTCAGTCTGGCATGAATTGGTGCAACATTGTCCTCACTGACGTAGCTCAGCTTGAACCGTGGATCAAGCACAGAAACCATATCAAGCATTTCTTGTGTCAGGGTCATTGTATTTTTCATCCAGATAGCTCAGGATTTTTGTCTTGATGGTGCAGGTTAGGTCTGTCTCATCATCATTCACTTTCAAGATGGAGGATCTGAAAAGGTGGAGGGCTGGCTTCACAAAGGAAACGCTGACATAATTCTCACTAGAAAGCGCATCAGTAAATTCTGATAGAGGGCTGAGGGAGTTGTTGATGGCCTCGAGGACGTCTGTGTCCTGCCAGGTGGGGATGAGGTGTCAGGCTTATCTGTTATCGGACAAGACCTGAGAAATCGCCCTCTGCTACTCCAGGACTCGTGCAATCATTGCCTGCCTTGATCCCCACCTTGTGGGACACTCTGTCTTCAGTGTATGCTCTGGAAGCTTCAGTTCTCTTTGTGCCTGTGTTAGCTGCTTTTTACGTCGCCAGCTGTAAGAGAAACTGCTTACCAGCTTTTTGCAGAGACCAACTGCTCGGTCAATCTGAGGATCTCTCATTGCATACTCTAAGAAAGAAGATAAATCATATGTAAAATTAAACTACAGATTTCATAAACAACCCCAATCATATTATTCAAGATTTAAGTTAGTTAAATCTTATGTCAGACAACTTGAGTAAAACTGTTTGGATTTGGTTTCTCAACACTAGCAAAAATAACAGTTGTTATATTAGGCTACTATTGTTATTATCAGTAACATATTCACACACATTAGCACAATAAGTACTGATCAACTACAACTAATTAAAACAAATAGCATAATAGTTCAATTAATTATACAACCCCAAATCAGAAAAAGTTGGGACAGTATGGAAAACACAAATAAAAAAAGAAGGTAGTGATTTCTAAATGTACTTTGACTTGTATTTCATTGCAGACAATACAACAGCTCGGAGATCACGGTTTTAGGCTAACGTTACCTGCTGTCGAGTATAGTGTTAACCATAGACAGTTAAAGAAACTTCTGTTGCGCATTCTCTCGTCTTCCTCCTTCATTTTACAGGCTCCGGGTGAAAGGTCAATATGGAATCGATTAATTTGCGTTAATTTTTCTCTCTCTATATATATATATATATATATATATATATATATATATATATATATATATATATATATTTATTTATTCACTCCTCGTTACGCTAAGGAACCGAGAGTGGTCATCCAGTCTCTTTGGTGTATAGAGAGAGAGAGAGAGAGAGAGAGAGAATTGTAAATTAATATACAATTCTTTTAATTCATTTTTTAATATAGCTTTTACTCACCTATTGCTAGATGGAGTCTGTGGCCAAAGCAAGCCTCTCCTCCTGCAAGCTCCAAGAGGCCATCGCCTCCCTCAGGCCCTGGGCAATTGACTCTCCCGTGTGATCTTGCGGGAAAAAAGACGTTTGCAAGCATCGACTCTGCATTGCAAAATCTTCATCGATGTAATGAACTGTCAAACTCATGTACGGAGCCATTGTCCTGCTTGACCACATATCTGTTGTAGTTGCAAAGTACTTTACATCAGCAAGCTCACTCTCTATTTCCCCTCTGCATTTTCTGTACATCGCACGTAGTGCCACCTTGGAAAAATAATTGCGCGAGGGGATCACGCATCGTTTATCCAGAGTTTTGACCATGAATTTGAAGCCTTCGTTTGTCACTGTGTTTATTGGGCACATGTCTTTGGCCAAATGAAATGCGACTGCATTCGTTATTTCACTGTGTCTCTGGGAGGTGGATGGGTACGGTGATGTGCTAAACAGGCTCGCTTCAAATGGATGCCTGAGTTGATGTGGGATGATTAGTCTTTGCAACGCTTTTCTTCATAATTCATCGTATTGAACTTCGTGATTTTTTTTTAAGTGGTTTAAAGAGTTTTGTTGTGTTGCTTTGTGGCGCCAACACAACTTTACGGCACTCTTTGCATATGACCTGTTCTTGTTTTGTGTCACTTGCCTTGAACCCCAAATGCTTCCAAACAATGGATGACGATCCGATTCTCGGGACAAGCCCCTCGGCCTCGCCCTCTACGTTAGACATTTTTTTAGTTTCCATGTTAAGATAGTTTATAGCCTTATGACCGACTGCTATCTGTTGTTGAATTCTCCTCACGCGTTACTCTGTCCTCTGTGACTGTCTACATCTAGAAACTAAGTTGCTCGGTGCAGGGAACAACTCTGATTGGCTCATGGAGGCACAGAGCGTTCTATGAACGGAATGCATTTTAAATATCGCGCAATCACGCACATTTGATCGTGGGAAGCCAAAATCGTGATTGTGATTAAAATTTGATTAACTGTGCAGACCTACATTACATATTACACCTAAACATACTTCAATCGACACAACACTGTTTACAGTCCGTACAGAAAGACGAGAGAACGGATCCTTCACTGACGGTGACAGGCTAACTTCAACTAGCTTCTGCTAGCTTGCTAGCTACAGCTGCTAGCAAATACATATAAACACATCATAATAACCTTTCTACACAGAACATGACAATATACATCACGTAGATAACCGTACTGGTGATATACTCTTTTGATATATATTAATAGAGATTGGAAAGGTTTAAAAATATACCTGTGGGTTAGAAAGAAGTGGAGATACAGAAATTATGTCTTTCTCAAGCTCTGGCTGTTTATTTCTTGAGTGCTCGAGCTACCGTCTCCACGGCAACCCACTACAGTGAAGCAGTGCAACAGCGCTGTCACTGCACGATGTGAGTCTCAACACGATCTGAGTCGCGTTGAGTTGCGCATGCTCAGATTTAAACGGTTTACGGCATAACGACAATAACAGAAGATTATTGGGGGGGGGGGAGGGGGGGCGCACGTTTGTAAGTCGTTGTGAGTCAAGTGGTTTTTTACACTCTCATAAAGCTTCCACTAGAGAAGCACCCAGTCAACTGTTACTGTAATGTATGCACAGTATTGTGTTGTGATGTGGCTGAAATCTTTGCTCCATACATTACTGCATTTTTGTAATTTAAATAAAAATAACAAAGAGATATAAATAAAATAATTAATAAAGTTTGCTTCTTTAAATGAAATGGCAAACTTTGTTTTGGGCCAAACAAAAATGCTAATTGAATTGTTTTATAAATAGTTGAAACCAACAGAACTGTATCACTGACACAGAATTGTTTTAACCTTGCAGCTCATGCCAGGCTCATGTACAGAGAGACAGTGACCATAGAGGATGCTGTCATAGCCGTCTCTGTCATGGAGTGCTCCATGCAGGTAAGGAGAAAACAAAATTACCTACTTTGCTACATGAACAATGATGACCAATATGATTTTTCCCTTGATAAAGGACAGCCACTTCTCTAAAAAAAAAAAAATAAATAAATGCACTGTTAGTTGAGATAGCTAAACAATCCACTTGCTATTGCTTTGGTAAAACAATTGGTAAAGGGGAGATTAGGGTTCCTTTAGTGTAGGGGTCTCCAACCTTTCTTCATCTGAGGGCTATCTTTAAAAAACAAAAGTGGCCAAGAGCTATTTGCATCACATTTATTTACACAACACACATAAGCTGAATGAAGCTACTGTTTGTAACGTATGAAATTGCAATAGCCAAAGCTTATGAAAAATCGTAACTTTACGTCAAGGTTCATTACAGGTACTGGAAACCTGCTCTCGAGCTACCGGTAGCTTCTTGTTGGAGACCCCTGCTTTAGTGTGTTGGCACAGCCTCCCAGATAGTGGCCACTTTTGCTAGTGTCTCTGCTTACTAAACCAAATATGGCAGAATCGATGTTAGCTCACGTAAGGTTGTGGATTAGCAAACTAAACCCACTGCTGTAAAGCCAACCAGTTGGGAGCAGCCATCACAAACAACAGCAAACCGAGAAGGCTGAACTGACCTATTCAAAACGGTGAAACCGCAAACGGTGACACAGCGAAGCTAACGTTAAGTTACTCACTTGTCCATCAGGATGAGAGCCCTCGTCAGTTTTTATGTCTTTGTAATCACGGAGGTTTCTGCAGCGTTTAAAAGCCTCACTGATGTTAACAAACCTCCTTTCCCAGTCATACAACTCACTTCTTTTTAATTTGCATTTTTCATTCCTTTTGCTGTTTCTCTGCCAACTTTTCTTGTTGATAACTCCTGGCCCGGACAGCACATTCACATGCTTACCTTTTAGTTAAAAAAATAAAGCCACAATGTCAAGAAAGAACATATTCTTACACCTATACAGAAAAATACAAAGATACCCCTTCTGAATTTAAAGTGCCCATATTATGAAAAAAACACTTTTTCTGGGATTTGGGGTGCTATTTTGTGTCTCTGGTGCTTCACCATGCATACAAACGTTGAAAAAAATCTATCCATGCTGTTTTGAGAGATATGGTTTCTGAATGTGTCCTGCCTTCAGTATCTGGGTGAGCTGTTCAAAATCTGCAGGGCTTGTTATGTAACTAGCCGAAACGACGGGCTAAACACAACTGTTAGCATGCTAGCGCTAGCATTGCTAGTGTTAGCATGCTAGCTCGTTCTCAATGGCAAAGCACTGCTACAACACACACAAGTTCACCATAATCTACAAAAGAAGTACTTACATGTGCTTTAGAAGAAGTCTCCCGGCTAATCCTGCCTTGTAACTGACCAAAGTTGGAGAAACAACCTTTCTTTTACTGTCTGAGGAGCTAACTGACATGATCTACCATCTGAGCTACTGCACATGTGTGAGTGGAATCAAAGAGTACAGAAGGAAAGATGATTCACTCTGTAGCTAAAACAGAGACCTGAACATAAGGTGAAAAGAGGAGCTGCAGCAGTGAGAGAGATGTGCAGTACAACAAAAATATGGTGTTTTTTGAAAATTAAACCATGTAAACCTATTCTGGTACAACCTTAAAATACAATTATGAACCTGAAAATGAGCATAATATGGCATCTTTAAGTTTGTCTCTTTCACCAAACCAAGACAAGATAAATTTACCTTGTTAATTCATCATAAACCTACTTCATTCAAAAGGGGAAGAAAATAAATAAAACTCACCAAATCCGCCTTAGTTAAGTCTTTCTACTGTTCCAACAATCAGCAACTCAGTTTGGTCAAAATCAAATCCCTAAAGGTGAACTATTATGCTTTTCCGTATTTTCTGTCATATCTAAAATGTTATAATGTCGGATTTTCATAGTAAACGTGGCCAGAGGTATGAGCTAAATGTATTTCAGAGAAATCCCTGTGAGCTAAAATGTTCAGATTTCCCGATGTTCTGAACGCTCTGGTTTCAACAGTTTTTTCTACTCGGCTCGGTTTCACGTAACACCAAACCAGCCTTCTACGGCCTTCTTTGATTGGTCATCTGCTCCAGGTAGGCGTGACTGGAGTGTTTTTTTGTTGTTGTTTTTTTAAACTACTGCTGTGTTAACATTGTCGCAATTTTCGGGTCACATTACTGTTGAAACATGTCCAGTTGGGTAGTATTTTGTTCAGAAGCCTTAATCTGTGATTTTTGACGGTCGAAAGTGCTGCTATATTCTGTTACTGTGTACTGCTAACTATGGTAGCTGTGTGCTAACGCCAGGGAAGCCTGTAATCTTGGCTGCCAATGTTGTTAATTTCTCCCCAATTTCGGGTCACACTGCTGGTGAAACGTGTCTGGTTCTGTCATATTTGGTTTATAAGTCTTTATTGGTGTTTTTCGCGGTACAATGTTTTACAGCTTTATATATCGACTGTACGGCAACAACAACAGGAGTGAGATGTGGACTGCTGACCAATCAGTAGGAACCTGAAAATGCTATATAATAGATCACCTTTATTGCACCTCTCTGCTGTTCAAGTGTTGGAGTATTATTTGAATCTATACAACCCTATATGTAACAAGTTATGATTTATGTGGCGCAGTCCCTCTATGATATGACATACAGTTGGACAGTTCACACTTACTGTACTGCTCACTACATCCACATAAAGTAGTGATGAGGAGGGGGCCTTTGCTTCTCCTTGTTGAAGCAGGGTTGTACTGCGAAATGGAATACATCACAGCTGGGTTTGGTCAGAGGTTCAAGAGACGTATATTTTTCAACCTGTAGAGGCCGGACAGCTATGCTTCCAGAATCTAGTGTAAAATTACTTTTTAAGCTCAGCAGAAATACTAGATTGATTTATATTTACCTAATTATTGTGATACATTTTGGCATTGACACACTTGAGACGATTAACATTTTTTCATCTAGCTCTTGGCCCACACCTCTGTTTTACACCATCTTGTGATCCTCTTTTAGGGCGGTGCTCTGCTCGGAAATGTAAATGCATTACTCACCTCATTCCCTGACGACCCCAGTCAGCAGTATCAAAATCAGTGTCAGATACTGCTGGAAGGACTGAACCTGCCACTGCTTCTACAGAAGGAGATGGACAGAGTGGCCAAGTGAGTAACTGTGTTGAGTCTGTTACCTCCCGCTCTTGTTATCTTTTTATTAAAGCTTATCTTAATGTAATATCTTGTTACGAGAGTAGCGTAAATTAGAGCGAGAATGCCAGGTGCATTATATGAGTTACATCAATGAGTGAGTGGTTGAGCGAGAAAAAAACTAGAGCGAGCATCAGCGGTGTTGGTGAGAGTGACTAGTGTACGATAGAAAGCAGTGCGAGAAGGGAGTTAGCAAAAATGTTGTAAAGTGAGCCTACAGTTAACAATAAACAACAAGCTTCTCAAGACACGGTGGCTTCGTCTGCTCTTTATTCTGCCGGTAAAGTGAAGGGTGTTACCCCCGAAAGCATCAGGCCTGGAGGGAACTTCTCCCCTGTGCTTTCCGTCTATGGTCCAGGAGCCTGAAACAGGACAGGCGTAACAATCTGAATACTTACAGCAATCTGAGAAATAATTTCTTCATGCAACTGGCATGGTGCACAGTGTCATTGTAATGTTTAATGTGTAAAGTAGTTTTTGAATTACCATGAACCTCTGACACAATTTCTTTGTTCACTAGGCTGAAGAGCAACACCTCAGAGGCCTCCCAATTTGACCCACCAGCTGATGATTACCAACATCAACCCAGAGACACAAACGTCATCAACAAAACACACTGCCCTGACATCACCAATAACTGCAAGGGCGATGTCACGGTGGAGAGTGGCTTGGACTGGTTCCTCTCCATCACTCCATCACTGTTGCCAGATGGTATGACCTCATCCATAATTACATCAGCTCAAGAAAACCTAAATAGAAAACAAAGTTGGTCCGAAATATCTACAGTAACTAAACAGCCAAACTGTCAAACTAAGGACATTCCTAGTAACACTGGCTCGTCATTCAACCACAATGTAATTTCAAATCCTATTGAAACAGTCACCTCTGCTTCAGAAGAAAATGGAAAAAGTGAGAAAAATGAAAATGTCAAAGAAAAAAGCTTAAACCAAAAGGAGATAAAGCAATCTAAGAAACCAGAAGATAAAAAACATCCACATTCAATGGGGTGTGTGATTCAGAAAGTCTCTAAGAATCTGAGAGACAGAAGAAGGGAGCTGGAGCTGAATCAACAACAGTCTGACAAAGTGGGAGGAGGAGAAGGACATGGAGAGAGGGTGGTGTCTGGAGATGCAAGTAAAATTGTGACTGATGTTTTGAAGATGACTTCAGATTCCCACTCCAGCAGCACACTGTCATCAGCTAAGAACTGCCTCTCAAATAACTTAGTTCAGGATAACCTGCTCTCTGGCCAAGAAAGTAGATTAGAGAAGGAAGACGAGAAGGACCAGGCTAGGACCACGAATATCAGTACTGTACTAAATGAAAAGATGGCAGCGGAAGCTGAAACAGAAAAACAATTGAATGCAAAGATATCAGGCTTTAGATTCAAACCAAGGAAGATGAGACCTTTAGTCCACAACCACAACCTTAATGCCAGCCCAGATGTCAGCACGGAGTTCCAAACTTATTGTAACCCAGGCAGTAGAGATCCTCACACCTACAAAGAAAGCAGAATAAGTAAACAGAAGCCAGGTAGTCATGATGACTCAGCTGTCCCACTTACGAACACAGAGAAGAATAAAAGAAAGAAAAGACAGAACCAGTACCAAAATCTTTTGGAAGGCGGAAAGCAGCTGAGCTGTGTCAGTGAGGTGGGAGAGAGAGGGGCTGAAGCCAGTATGTCTTTTAGATCAAAAGTGCTGGATAAGTATGATTTTTCCTTTGGAAAGGGCAAATTGACTCATGAAAAAACTGTGGGTAGAATTAAGGGGAGTGATGATACAGAAAATATGTGTCAAAAACAAAGAACCAGAGTCAACACCTGCAATGAGACTAACTTTACTTGCTTCCGACCTTTAAAACCAACCACTTGCATCAATGATCCAGCACCATCCAAATCCAGCCACACCAAGTCCACTCTGGCCCTTTCAACCCTGGCTAAACTCTCAAGTTTCTCGTTCAACTGCACAACTGAATTCCCAAACACAGCTCAAACGAACATGGAAAAAAATCATACTGCAGGGGGAAAAAGTCCACTTAACAGACATGGTGCTGAATGCTCAAGAGCAAATTCCAAAGAGAAGAAAACTCTAAATCCCCCCGAAAACAGTCCCTTATTAAGGAAGATCAACACTATAATCACCGTGGGCAAAGTAAAGGACATGTTACCTGCCCCAGCCACAGAGCGCACACGAGGACAGGAACATGAACAAGGGAAAGAGTTACCAACTGAACCCATGTTCAAGCAGACAGAGCCTACTCATGCTGCCAACCATGTTAGTGTAAACGTGGTGAATGATGGTCCTGTTGACTATGGAACCACTGCCATTCTGAAAAAAAGAAAGTGTTTTGAGCTGGGTCCTCCACTAAGTAGTATTGGTGGTTCCGAAGGTCCCTTCTCAGGACTGTCTCTGCCTGGCTTTGTTGAGTTAGGTAATGATGTTTTCGACACTGACTGGGACAAAGAAGTTTCAAAGAAAGCCAAAATTGGAAGTCAAAGCTGACTTATGTGTGGATAAAAAAACAATACCTCAATAATGTAATCACGTTCTACTAATCAATCTATTTCTTTGCCTGATGTATGATTTCTGTAGTCTGAAAATAAACCTGTTAAATCATTCGAGACGGTTAGGTCTTGATCCTGAAATTGTACTGGAATTTGTTTTGGTTTTTTGCTTCTTCTTATACATTTTTAAATTAATTAGCAACATGGCAAGCAATTTTATGTTTTGGCCAAAAACGTATCAATGTTTTGTAATATAGAGAACATTTCTGGGTCTCTACATTATTAAGTCTATTAACTACAAATTGTTTACATTTTACACATACTGGATTTTATACGTTGTGCTTTTCCTAACAATCTAGGTAGCAGCTCAACAATTTAACCTTGTTTATTAGTCTAGTAGCAAGTAGTGTTCATGACTTGAATTCAGACCACTTTACAATTATTCCAAACAGTATACATAGATAGATAGATAGATAGATAGATAGATACTCTATTCATCCCGAGGGAAATTTTTGGCATCCAGTAGCTTAGACAACCATAACACAACATACACACATATATCACATACATAAAAATCACTTTTTTTTGTTTGCTGCAGATCGCTAATGATATTCATGATGACATTATGTATCTGGTAAGCAAGGCCAGCATAACCACTTTTGGTTTAAGTGAACTGCTTGGACCACACCTTTTTACAGTCAACTTAATCACAAATCATGGTGGGTTTTTATTTAAATAGTTTTGAGTCACGCACATAGTTTTGAGCTTTATTTCCGAGGTTTTGAGATTTTTCCTGATATCTTGAACCACTTCAATTTATTACTTACAACTACAATAAAGTAGTACATCATATTCTGTATATCTGCATTATTTAATGTAAGCATTGACTAGGAAGGGGTCAAAGGTGGTCAACCAGGAGTCAGTATGTGACCAGAGAAATGTCAAGGAGAACATTCACATCTGTCTCCAGACTAACCATCCAAGATCAAGAATGAATTTCCCTGATCGAGGAATTAAAATGTTTTTCTTCAAATGTATCTTTAAAACTATAAATAATGATGTTCTACTCTTTGTACCGTATAATTGTAAATAAAGGTGTTTTGCTGTACACAAAGGTGCTTCACTGTACATACTAAACTAAAAACTAAACGGTTCGTCTGTGACAAATTCCCTTTTTTAGAGTTAACAACATAATTGGTATTGGCATATGCTGTTCAGCATGTTTTTAGAAATCAACATTAGAAGGATAGCTTGCCTGGACACCCTGTAACAATGCATTATGTAATAAAACTTAAAAATGTAATAAATATATACTTCATGGCTGCCTGGGTAGCTCGCCTGGTGGAGCGGGTGCCAATGTATGGAGGTTTGCTCCTTGAAGAAGTGGCTGCGGGTTCGACTCCGCCGTGCGGCCTTTTGCTGCATGTCATTCCCCCTCTCTCTCCCCTTTCATGTCTTTAACCTGTCCAACCATGTCTTTATAAATAAAGGCCTAAAATGCCCAAAAATAATCTTAAAAAAATATATACTTTATTTAAAAACACTTGCATTATGTAATAAAAACCGTGAACGCAATATGTAATACATTTAGTGACGTGTATTCACCAATGAAAGGTAATACTAATCTACTAAATTTTTTTAATTAATTTTAAGTCCCCATTAATCACACTAGAAATCATAAAATAAACATGATGTTCTAAAAAATAAATGAATGAATTCATTTTGGTTAGTTAATATATAATGCACCATATTACATTTTCGTAAAAAAACAGTGCAACCCCCGCATTTTATAAGAACCGCTGTTGGATTATGTAATAATTTATTACAAAATGTGGATAAATTCATTATATTGTGTTTAGGGATGTTATTACAAAATGTAGCAGATTACATATTGCGGGTGTTATAAT
This sequence comes from Gymnocephalus cernua, assembly GCA_023631565.1. Lineage (NCBI taxonomy): Eukaryota > Metazoa > Chordata > Actinopteri > Perciformes > Percidae > Gymnocephalus > Gymnocephalus cernua. The sequence goes on along the minus strand of CM042440.1, from coordinate 26,009,627 downwards.
GAAGTAAATTGTTATTAAATTGTTGCATTTTATTCACTAGTAGCCTACAGTGCCCATTGAAAACTACTGACTAATGGTGCGTTCTTTTTGCCTCGGAAGGTGGTCGCAGCTGGGTCACATACGAGTTGAATGCGTTCTTTTTGCTAGTCGGATTTTCATTGTTTTCATTAGCTCTAGCCAGGTTAGCCATTGTCAGCAATGCCAGTTTAAACAACGTATACGCTGTTTTTTTGTGCATACAAACCGCATGACAACACAGATAGAAGACAGCGCTGCGTGTACAACTGATTTAGTGTGACACAAATAACACAGAAGTGCTTATAACTATGTTACTACAGCTTTCACAACTGTCAATACAGGGAGCAGCCATGTTGGATTTTGAACTCGGGGTACTCGGTGGTTTTACGAGTTCCGAGCTTGTAAATACGAGGTCAGGGGGCGTGTTTACGACTTTGACCTCGTTAAATACGAGTTGCGAGGCAAAAAGAACACACCATTAGGCTACCGTGTAGGCTACTTCTACAGTAGCATCAGAGGATGACATTGTACTATATTTACCTGCAGAGAACCACCAATCAGATTCACGTATTTTGGTGACTTAATTAACCTGACCGAGTCTGATGAAAACTGATGTGTCTGCCTCTGCCAGGTTCAACTCTGAGATTTTCTCGGATTGCACAGCGCTCTGAAGGAATAGTCTCCGAGATTACTTTATATTCTGCCAGTTGACAGCAATTTAATACAATAGCAGAAAAACAGTCCCCCGCTGTTCTAAAGCATTCTGCATGTGGTGTCTGCTGATGTGCAGGTTACCTTCCCTCCCCAAACACACCCCCAAACACGGAAACACATACTGTACAGATACGTCTCGCTTTATAAGATAGATAGCCTGCCTGTCTGCACTTGTTGTCATGTTGTGCTTTGCATGTGTGGGATTATGAAACATCCTTAAATTCGGGAATTGTCGTTTGTTTATTCAAAGTCAAAGACAGTCAATGTAGTGCAACTTTGCACATTTTTGTGGCTCTGAGGTGTATGGCACATTTTAGCTGTCAAAGCTCCGCTGTTGCTCTCAGCTGTCTCTGGTCCTCAGTGTGAGAGGGGGAGTGTCCAGCGGCTAGAGCGGCAAAAGCCAATGCGTGCTTCTTTTATCTATATATTTAACATATCTTTTGCATTACTAATCCAAACAACTGCACTTACTCGTGCCCATCGCAAGACACCTGTCAAGTTTGAAATCAATTGGACTAACGGTTCGAGAGATATGCGCATAACAGACAGACAGATGTTCCTGCAATTTATAGATAGATAATGCGTTGTTACACATCTGTTTCCACAGTATAATGGAAATGAAATCCCAAATGATGCTGTAATTATGAAATACTATGCCATTCTGCACAGAAGAGTTGGCTACTATATAGGGGTGTCCAAACTACGATCTGACATTCCAGGCCAGTAAAACCGTTTGCTGATGGCATCCCCGTTTGTTTTTTTGCCACAGTGTGCCCCTGTGCTGCTGTCATGAAAATCTTTAAAAATTGTGGGAGCCTCTGTAGGTCCACACACCACCTCTATCGTGTGTTTTCTTTTTCTAGTACAAGAGTTTTCCGTCTTTGGAAAAAAATAGTAGGCTGTATTAGTTTGGATTATAAAATAAAGTAATAGGTCTATAATAAAGAGATCACAGATTTATTTTGTGGTGGCTATTCTATATAAACACTTGTAAAAAAAAGTTGGCTTTATAAAATATGAATACAATAATCTATGTGACATTGGTGCACTTCATAACCAACATTACTCAATGACTGACCAACATTGCCTCTGGGGTGCAGTCGTATTTCGGCAGGCATTAGAGCAGATCACACATGGACTGTATTTTATGTTTATATAGCACTTTTCTAGTCTTAACGACTACTCAAAATGCTTTTACAGACATATTTTTGCATTCACACACTGTGGCCGAGGCTGCCGTACAAGGTGCCACCTGCTCATCAGATAAACATTCACACACATTTACACTCCGATGCACTCCAAGGACACTTTGACATGGGACTGCAGGGCCAGAGATCGAACCACCAACCTTCCAATTGGCAGGCGACCGCTCTACCACTGAGCCACAGCATTCAACACATTCAAATAAACTGATCAATCTATAAATGAATACGTGTGGTTGACAACGTATACGCAATGCATCACAATGTGTTCATACCTTGCACATCAAAACTGTTGACCTTCCGACGAAAATTAGTTTTTTCATTCCTGGAGTATCCCTCTGGATACTCACCACTTGATAAGTATCGGAGAATACCTTTGTATATGTCTTTATCCATGATAAATGTGTGTATGTATGTAATCTAATGTATGTCCTATCTGTTTCTCATGTAAACTCATGACAAATATTTCCCCGCTCAAAAATGGGACAGCTGTTGTCACTTTTTTTAATAACATTTTATTTACTCTTGGTTTGGATATCAGGACAACATGACCAACATTGCCTTCTAGCGACTAGTGATGACGAACTGACCGAAGAGCCGGTTATTAACCTGATTCGTGTCACTGAGCCGGGAGAATCGAGTGCCATACGTCAATGAACCGACTCACTGGAGTGGTGGTAGAATCAATCAGGAAATGGGCTACCTCGAGCAGCACGATTCATTGGACCGAAAGAGTTGTTAAAGAGTTGTAGAGGCCGTGCACCAGGCTACTGACCGAGACCGAATGTAACCGCTAACAACCGGTCGAGTCTATGTAATCAAACGGGTGTCTCGGTTCTCGGCAAGTTTGAGTTATTAACCGATCCCAGAAACCTTTATTTCTCATGCATCTTAGATGATTGTGTACATAGAAATTCATAGGCTACATTAACGATGGATATCACATACAAATAAATACACGTCATGTTATCTTGGTAGTTATATGTATAATCAAACGGGTGTCTCGGTTCTTGGCAAGTTTGAGTTATCAACCGATCCCAGAAGCCTTTGTGTCTCGTCCCCCCCGCCGCAGGCACGTGAACCGGTGACTGAATCTATAGACTCGGTTCGCCAACCAACAACCGTCCGTTTGAACCGACTCGCGTAAAAGAGCCAGTTATCCCATTACTACTAGCGACATGCAGCCGTATTTCAGCAGGCAGTCTGTTTTTGGCACAACACCAGAACCCCCCAGGATGCATTGGTTGGTAACTTGTATGAACCATGGTATGAACCATAGACAGTAAAATAAATTGACACAGCAACTCTGACGGGGGTTCTCTTTGGGCTTCTCCCTTGACTGTATGCCTCCATGTCCCCCCGATTGCCTGTGAGCTTCTCCTGACTATACTTCTCTACTGTGTGACAGAAATTTGCGTGTTCATGACACAATCGATATTTTTACAAAAACGGCTGCTACTCATAACGTGAGATACAAGGTAATGGAGCCTTTTATACATTGTCATATTTCTTTAGAAAAAACAGTGGACAAATAGAGTCTTTAAACGCTTTAGATCTAAAGTTATTCGCTGTCAAAGTAACGCCAAAATGAATGGGAGTCAGTGGAATGCTAGCGGAAGGTGATGGCTTGTTAACCTCAGAATCTCCACCTTAGGAGGTACGCTTTCCGGATGCTCGCTTACCCCCTTGGTATGAACTTGGCAGCACCCGTATCCCAACATTACAGGCAGAGGTGGGGGAGAGGGGTACCCGTTTCTCTTCAGGAGACTTGTTTAAATTATGACATAGGCTATATACATTAGATTTAGTATTTAGTTCATACTTTTTTTGGTGTATTTGTTTTCTGAATTTTTTTATTAGAAGTTAACTTTCAGTCTGTATGATAAATTAACAGTTGTACATAAAGTGGTAACATGCCAGGCATGTTATGTAAACTAAAGGGGAGACACCAACGTTTATAATTTGTATTGCTAATTTCCGTTTGTTGTCCCTGGGCATATACAGTGCACTACAATAATATATAAATGATAATTCCACATGACACTAATAGGGACACCAAGGACACGCCAGTGCATAGGCCTACCCATTATTTTTTTTTAATTTAAACTGACTAAAACTAATACACTAATAAGCTAATTTTGAATAAGCTAAGTGTTTGAGCTAAACAATAAACAAAAACATTAAAGCTCAATAAGTTTTATTTTTCTATATTATTGAAATATTAAGATTGTTTAAATATTTAAAAAATAAATATTGTTGTGGTTTTTATTTCTAGCTGTTATTTTAGAGCACTGCAGGTAGCTTCTGTGCGTTTTCTGTGCTTGTGAACTTGCAAGTTCATTCTTCCAAGAACAACCTGCAAGAACACAAGTCCATTCTTTGCATTCTTGAGATTGAGAAACAGCCAAAGCTAGACCAAGACATTTGAAGCGGAACACTACAAAATAATACAGGAAGTGACCTGCAAAAGGAGATTACTCAATCAAAATAATTAACTGTGGTGTTTTGTAAAGGTATTTTAAGTACGAGCTGAGAGACATGTATAACTGCTATCTTTCACTTTAATTATACTTCCTCTTCTTCGTACATAACATTCAACCTATTGCGCACTCTAGCACCCCTAGTGTTCACCAACAGCATTAACGGGACACATTTCCCCTTCTCTTAAAGGAACATATCTGTATACATAGCAGAAAAGTATGGGTATTTTTTTCACTTAAGCAGAACAGTATGAATATACTTTTTTTTACATAGCAGAACAGTATGTACTGCAGTAGCATATGTAGTACCTGTATCCGGTAGTGCGTAAAACAGTCTTTGTCCCTCAGCGCCAAGTGCATGGAGTAGAATCGTGCGCCGTCTCACGTCGGGCCACTTCTCTCCATTAGCATCGATTGCTAGCATGTAATTCTCGAACATTTTCAGCCATGTAGGGAAAGGAATAGCACGTTCGCCTGGGCAAGGCATGAACGGTGTAGGTAAAGGCACGTTAATATCCATCCTCGTCACCAAAATGTGGTGTTTTTGTAAAGGTATTTTAAGTACAAGCCGAGAGACATGTATAACTGCTATCTTTCACTTTAATTATACTTCTTCTTCATACATAACATTCACTTGTATAACCTATTGCGCACTCTAGCGTCCCTAGTGTTCACCAACAGTACTAACAGCATTAACAGGACACAACAAACTCCTGTTTTTAAAATGTAAATAATCCATCAATGAATAAATAATTGTCATCAAAACAAAAGATTCCTTTATCATTGCTTGGACCAAGACAGTCAAAATGCAATGACATCTTGTCAAATGACAGTGTACTCTGAAAGGGTGATAGTTACCCACTCTGATATTGTCCAGTTGCTAACATTGCATATTTAGGCAGCTACGTAGATGCCAGCCATGGTAGACACTATACTTGCTCATTACACACCAGCCAACCACAAATACACAAAGGAAGCTTGTACAGAAAAAAGATATACAATAGCAAAATTGCACTGCTGTGCAAGAAAAAAGAAAATATGCTGCAAATGGATCAACCTCAAGGGTCATCCAATCTCTCCTCTTTGTCTGGCCACAACATTTAATCAACATCACACCTAATTATCTCCTTTGCAATAGCCTGGAAATCCAGACCCATATCCGAAAGATTAAGGGTCTGGCAATGAGTAATGAAAATGGTCCAACTCGAGGGGCGGCACCAAGCATGCATTTGAAAATCTCACTGCACGCAATTGGATAACACCACGACCAATCACAACAATACACGGGGTGACGTATCCAGCCCCATACGCTTACCTACCAGCGGAGCTAACTGGTAGATTTAACTCTTGCCGTATCCGGTCTGCAAAACAGCAAAAATGTCCTTCTTGCAAAGGAACAATTTGAGTGCCATCTTCTGTTTCTCTTTTAGATAAAATGCCAAGTCTAACTCGTTCATTGTAGCATTCGTGCCATCTTGCAATGTCTACTAATGACTTTGACGTTGCAGCGCCGTCGTCATCTGTTTGAGCTCGCCTCTGGCCCGCCTGTATCAGATATACCGATGTGATTGGTGCAATTTGGCTACAAGGGCATAGTTAATGAACATCATTACTGAATGCCAGAGTGACTCGCTGAGCAAATTCAAATTGTGCTCTTGCGAGAACTCTGGATTTCCAGGGTACCTTTGCAATGCAACGGGGGAAAAACTTTTGGTATGACACAGCTACCCCTTACAACTATCTGCTGTGATATCCTCACCTGTCACCTGTTTGCGTTTGGTTCCTCTAAATTGTGAGGGAATTGTATTGTTCCCCATCTAGCCCAAGTCTATTCATCTGAAAACGTTTACAACAAAACCACCTACCTATTATATATCTAATATATATGTGACAGGTTATTGTGATTGTTGGTTGCTCTATTTTGCATGTAAGGATTAACAGAATAAATGTGTATAATTGCATTTGAGAATATTATGATTCAATAGCAAATGAATGCAAACTATTTTGATCTGCAAGGATTACTTAATACATTTTGTGCCAAAGCAATTATGAATGAATATAGTCATGTGAACAACTGACTTAATGTTCATATAAATAGTCATATAGTTTGATGAAGTTTAATAGTCATTTGACGATTGTGCCAAAGCGATTGTGAAAAACTGTAAATGTATGTAAGCACTACCACTAGTTGTTATTCTATAAGTGACAAAGATACAGATCAAGTAGGTAAAGGCCTTGAAATATGAATGCTCTCTCTTACAGAGAGGGGACGCTGAGAGAGAGCATTCATATTTCAACCATGATTTAACCCTACAAGACTGGTGTCAATCTAGCTTCTTAGAAATAAATGCCAGTAAGACAAAAGAGCTTGTTATCCAAAACGGGATAGAGAGGATACAGCCAATAACAATCAAGGGACAGATAGTTGAAATGGTCAATGATTTTAAATACCTTGGCACATATATTGACGGCAAATTTATAATAATAAATAATGTATAATAATAATAATAATATATATTTATATAATAATATTTTTAAGAAATGTTTCTCTTTACCTATTATGAAAGCTTAACAATTTCTGAGTGAACCAAAATATCCTGGAAACCGTATATAAAAGTTTAGTGGAAAGCGTGCTATCTTTAAACATGATCATGTGGTATGGTAATCTAACCATCCAGAGGAGGAACAAACTGCAGAGAATAGTGAACATGGCCTCAAACATTTTAGGGAAGCCACAAAAGCACTTAAGCAGTATTTATGAAGAACGCTTTATAAACAAATCTGAAAACATAATTAGGGACTCCTCCCATCCATTACATAGCGAATTTGAACTTCTACCCTCAGGGAGGCGTTTCAGAGTACCAACAGCATATAGAAACATCTTTAAGAAATCCTTCGTCCCCAATGCTGTGGTGCTAAATAACACTGGGAACTAAGAATAGAATGTAGGGCGAGGCAGACTTTCGGGTTGCAGGTTTTTTATGCACAGCAGGCACTTTAAGCACTTTAAGTAGGATTTAAGTAGGATATATTTATATATTTATTTACTTATTTACTTTTGTAAATGTAACCCTTGTAAAGTCACTTTTTATGAAAAACACTATTTTATAGCACAAAGACAAAACGTACTATGTAAACATTGAAAAGGTTACCACAGGAAACATGTTTTTTCTGAATTTTCGGTCAAACTTGCTTGACCGATTATGACAATGAGTTCAACCATTTTGCATTTAAAGACATAGTCAATTAACTTATGCCTAGATGTTTTGGGGAAAGACAATTTAATCAACATATAATCAATTGATCATGTAAAAAACAGCAGACAATTGTACATGATCAATTGCATCCATGTACTAAAGCAATTAGTTAATTGACCAAAACAATGATAAATTGCTTTTATCTTGTGCACAAGTGACTAGATCATGTGAGGTTGAACAAGCAGTTTTGAGAGTGTCAGTTGTTATCTGAGAAATGAACCAAAGCTACTGAGAAAAATTGTAACTCAACAGATGGATGTTGAAATAAAAACACAATTTTACTGGTAATTAATTACACATACACATTTAATATTCTTGGATCAGATGTCATGTTCACATCGACCACTTGTGTACAATTTGATACATATGGTTGAATACGTAATCCTGGTACTTGCCACATACCTGATTTATGTAAAGCCTCAAGTAAAAGTAAAATATATGATGTATTACTGTTGATACATGTAGTACTCTTACAATTAAAAACTGGACGTGACTTAACTCAATATTTATGTCAATTAACCTTGAGCAAAGCGAGAAGCAAAGATCATAGCAGACTGGCTCAGGATCAAACTTAAAGCTAAATATCTCTGTTCATAGTCCTTCAACAACATGTAACTCCCTCAGTTGAATTGTGGTGTGGTTTGTTGAGGCAGTACATCTCTGAGCCACTGCTTCTCCTTTTCTTCTCCTGCATTTTTGAAATCATTAGGTGGAACATCTCCATGATGTTGAGGATCACAGAGAGGATGGTCATTGCCAACATAAAGACAATGAAGATGGTTTTCTCTGTGGGACGACTTATAAAGCAGTCTACCGGTGATGGACAGGGGTAATGGGTAAATGAAATCGTACTAGGCATAAGTATGAAGCCATATAGGTAGTACTGGCCTACGATGAATGCCACTTCAAGCAGGATCTTGAACAGCAGCAGCATCAGGTAGCTGGCCAGCAGGACGCCCTTGAGCTGTACCTTGCCATGTTCATCTGAATACTTTGGAGCTTTAACCTTCCCATTTTTACCAAGTTTCTGCTCCAGGCGTCTCCTTAGCTTGTTTTCTCTATGAATCACCAGCAGTACGTGGCCCAAATAAATAATTGTTGGAGTGGAGACAATGAGGATCTGGAGGACCCAGAATAACTTTCACCACTGCTCATTTTATAAAGGCCGCTGCAAGAGAACGTGTCTTTGTTTACGTTGTATATGTGCTGTTGGATTGCTTTTTATTTTGCAATTCTGTCAGCTATCGGACATGATTGCAGCGCGCTAGCTAGCATAGCTAACGTTAGCTCTACTAGCTAACATTGGCAGTCAAACAAACATCAATGATCCTATGTCTTTTTAATAATCTAGCTAGCTACACGTTTTTCTTGCGGTAGCCTTTCTACAATAAGCCATGCTAAAAGTTACTATAATCCATTCAAGGAGTTGATAAGCAGACAGATTAGCTAGCTAGTTGATAAGTTGTCTAGCTACTTCCACTTTATAAACAGCTAACCATAGCTAACATTACGTCCCTGCTAAAGCAGTCAGCTACTTTAGTACTAGCGGTCGAAGGCAGCAGGCTATGAGGTCGAGGTGTGTGGCGATGACATTATCGATATGCACGTATGCGGTTTCACCGTTCAAACAAAGCCAAGAGGGAGCCGTTTTTACATGCAGTCTGGTGGGTTTGGTCCATCATGACATCATGTTAGCTGACAAATAACACCTGTTCTCCTTCCTTCCTCTTCTGTCCTCCTTTCTTTCTCTCCTTTTCTTGTCCTCTCCTTTTTTTCTCCTCTTGTGGCAGTACGTGTTGCTAAAGTGATTAGACAATGGTTGAGTAAAGGTCATCGTCACCACAGGTATATAGTTAATGTCATTAGTAACAGCTGAACTGATCTACCTTTACTATCTACTGTTTGACATGTCCTGAAAAGAGTGGACAACATGGCCTACAGCAAAGAGTCTCCATGATAGGAGGTGTGTGTGTAAGAAGTTGTTGCTATGGTGATTTGCACAGTGAGGGAGTAAAGGGGGGAGGGGAAGACAGTATCTTCCATGGGTCAAACCTTTCCATTTAATGACAATTATACCTCTTAAGTTTGTTCTGTAATTCAAAAACCATGGTTCCAAACGGAAATTATATCTTCACCAGAGAGATAAAAGTCTGGTGAACGCATTGATGTGATTTTTATGTTTGTGGTGTCATATATGCGACACAGAGCCGGTAACAAACAGGGAACTGTCTTTTCCCGCCCTTGTGATTACCTGATGTCTCTCACCTGTTTCCCAGCCCTTGTATCACCCAGGGCTGGACTGGCCATCGGGCATACCGGGCATTTTCCCGGTGGGCCGACGCACTTTTGGGCCGAATCGCCGATATAATTTATAGGCCTTTGTTTTTATTTATTTTATTTTTTTTGGGCTGCGCCGGCCCATAGATGACTGACAGCGGCCCATTGGTTAATATTCTTTATTGACACTGACCTAACCCAATCAAATCCAGGAACACCCTTCCCCACTCCCGGCCCTGAGACACGAGCTGTAAACGTTATAATATGCTGGAAGTTTAGCATCCACGTTAAAATGGACAAACGACCACGGAACCCCATACGCAAGCGATGTGTAGCCTACAGAAATTACGGGAGAAAAAGATTAAGAATCTACAGGCAAATGCCTCAAAATGTGCCAAAATGTCTGACATGTTTGGGGCTGTAGTAGCTGCTTCAACATCAGCATTAGGCTACCTGAAGTAGAGGAAGGAGGAGAGGTGGCTGGCTATACAGAGAAGCAGAAACAACATCATGACAGGGAAGAGGCCGAGGAGGAGGAGAGTGACCATGACAGGGCCACGGGAGAGAGGGAGGAACAGATGGAAGAGAGAGTAGTTGACGACGGTAAGGAGTACGCAAATTAACAGGGACTCTCAGGAAGGGAGGGAGGCTGTGTGTGTGTGTGTGTGTGTGTGTGTGTGTGTGTGTGTGTGTGTGTGTGTGTGTGTGTGTGTGTGTGTGTGTGTGTGTGTGTGTGTGTTTGCGTGCGTGCGTGCGTGCGTGCGTGCGTGCGTGCGTGCGTGCGTGCGTGCGTGTGTGTCCGCGCGCCTCACGTCATAACGACAACAAGCAGTTTGGCAGTAACATTAAAGTTAGTGGCTGTCAGGTAACCTAACTGTTTAAGGGTTGGCCTGTTGGGTAGCTGAAGTCTGTGATCTATGCAGCCTGTTCTACTCATAGATGTATTAAGAGAACTCATGTATACAATGTACACAGCTGTCTCTCTACATTGCCCAGAGATTTAAGCTAAATGAATTATACCTTAACTTAGCTGACATTTCTCTCTGTTTCTCACTCTTTTAAAGGTAGTGTAAATCTTTCTTGTTCATTGGTGTGGGCCAAGGCAACATTTTGATTGACCTCACTGACAATACACTTGTAGCCTATACTTAAATGTTGTTAAATAATTTGAAATTATACTTTAAGCTCTTTATCTTTGGCAATTACTTGCACTTGAGTATGGACAATGTGTAGGCTACCCTATGGCCTCCAGGTCGCCAATCAAAAGTGAGTGAGTACACTGCTTCTCTTTTCCAGGGCATATACTACTCCCAGCTTTATTGTAGCTTTCGGGAAGGGTTATGGTTATTGTAGTTAGCAGACACTTTTGTCCAAAGCGACAAAATATGAATCTTACAATGGTTAAAATTAACAGTAAACTGTTTTTAAAAGTTGCTAAGCCAATATTAAGCAAAATAGTAATAATAACAATAATGTTAATACAATATCAAATATCAATAATAATAATAATAATTAAAAAAATACCATAAATATACAAATCATAACTCTAAGAATGAATTCATTATTTAAGTGTAAGATCAACAGATAAGTCTTGAGACTCCTCTTGAAGGATCCAAAACCATCACATGAACGCAGAACACTAGGCAACTCATATCATAGAATGGACGCATATTTTAAGAGGACTGTCTGCAGGGAATGTCTCTGACCAATCACGGTGGGTGTGGGCCGCTGGGCCAAAAATGTCCCAGTCCAGCCGTGGTATCACCTGCCTCTTGTTACCTCGTTACCCTGTGTATTTAGTCTTTGTGTTCCCCTTGTCTTGTGTCAGATCATTTTGTGTCCGTACTGTGCCTTGTCTGTTCGTGTTCATTCCTGTCAGTTTGAATCTGTGCCCAGCGTGTTTTCTGTAAGTTTGTTCGTTGAGTTTTCTTTATTTCTTTGCACTTTAGTTTTTGCCTGCCTCCTTTTTTGGATCTCCTGTTTTTGTTCATTACTCTGGACTTTAGTTTTTCCCTTGCCCCAGTTTCCTTGTGTTATTTTGCCTACTGCCGTGTGGACACCTTTTGTTTGGTTTCGACTTCTGTATGTCTTTTATTATTTGATTAAATCATCAAGCACTCTACTCCTGCCTTCCTGCTCTCTGCATTTGGGTCCTACTTTCCCTGCTACACCTAACAGAATGATCTGACCACAAAATGGACCTAGCAGAGATTTCCGATGAACTTTGTGACCTTGTGTGTGACCTCAGCGGACCAGAGCCTAAGCTGTCCAGCGGACCAGAGCCTAAGCTGTCCAGCGGACCAGAGCCCGTGTTGTCCAGCGAACCAGAGCCTGAGCTATCCAGCTGACTAGAGCCTGAGCTGTCCAGCGGACCAGAGCCTGAGCTGTCCAGCGGACCAGAGCCATGTTGTCCAGTGGACCAGAGCCTGTGTTGTCCAGTGACCCCGAGCCTGAGCTGACCTGTGTACCTGAGCCCAAGCTGACCTGTGTACCTGAGCCCGAATTGACCTGTGTACCTGAGCCTGAGCTGACCTGTGTACCTGGGCCCGAGCTGACCAGTGTACCTGAGCCTGAGCTGACCAGTGTAGCCACGCTGACGTCCAGCCGTCCAGAACCTCCGCTGACTTCCAGCCGTCCAGAGTCTCAGCTGACGTCCAGCCATCCAGAATCTCCGCTGCTGTCCAGCCGCCCAGAGTCTCGGCCGACGTCTTGCCTTCTTGAGTTTTCGATAACCGCTCGCCCAGAGGCTTCGATGGCTGCTCGCCCAGAGTCTTCGAGGACCCACCTTCTAGAGTCTTCGATGACCACTCGCCCAGTGGCTTCGATGAGCGCTTACCCTGAGTCGTCGAGGACTGACCTCCCAGAGACTACGCTGACTGTTCTCCCAGAGTTTACGCTGACCGTTCTCCCAGAGTCTACGCTGACCGTTCTCCCAGAGTCTATGCTGACCGTTCTCCCAAAGTCTACGTCGGTCTCCGGCGCCACAGAGACTTTGCCGTTGGTCAGTGCCCCAGAGACCTTGCTGTTGGTCAGCGCCTCAGAGACTTTGCCATTGGTCAGCGCCCCTGAGACTTTGTCAGTCTCTGGTGCCCCAGTGACTTTGCCGGTTTTCAGCACCCCAGAGACTGTGCCAGAGGTCAGCACCTCAGAGTTGCCGGCCTCTGGCGCCCCAGAGACTGCCTCAGAGGCTTTGTTGGCCTCCAGGTTCCCTAAACCCGAGCTGGCGTCTAGCCTTTCTGCACCCCGGCTGGCTAGCGGCCCCCCGGTACCCTGGCTGACGCCCAGCCTCTCGGAACCGGCAAACATCTCCCAGTGTCTGCAATGACAGATCTCCCAGAGACTATACTGATCAGCACTGCAGAGAGTTTGCCACCGGGCAGCACCTCAGAGACTTCCCTAGAGACTTTGCTGGTTTCTGGCGCCCTTGAGACCTCCCCAGTGACTTTGCTGGTCTCCGGCACTCCTGAGTCCCTGTGACGTCGCCGGTTTTCAGCACCCCTGAGACTTTGCCGGTCTTTGGTACTCCAGTGACTTTGCGGGGTTCCAGTACCCCAGTGACTTTGCAGGGTTTCGGCGCCTCTGTCACCATGCCCGTCTTTGTCCCTGTCATCATGTCCATCTCTGTCCTTGTCACTTTGCCCGTCTGTTCCTGTCACCATTCTCGTCTCTGTCCCCGTCACCGTGCCCGACTCTGTCCCGTCCGAGTCTGTGTCTGAGTCCGTCCTGTCTGAGTCTGTTCCGTCTGAGTTTGCATCCAAATCTGTCCCGTCCGAGTCTGTCCAGCCCCAAGTCCCCTCAGTCCCCAGTTCCCAGGTTCACCGATCCCCAAGTCCCGAGCGCCCTCAGTTCCCAGTCCCCAAGTTCCCTGGTTCGTTGAGTCTGTGCCCAGCGTGTTTTCTGTAAGTGTGTTCCTTTAGTTTTCTTTATTTCTTTGCACTTTAGTTTTTGCCTGCCTCCTTTTTTGGATCTCCTGTTTTTGTTCATTACTCTGGATTTTAGTTTTTCCCTTGCCCCAATTTGGATTCCTTGTGTTATTTTGCCTACTGCCGTGTGGACACCTTTTGTTTGGTTTGGGCTTCTGTATGTCTTTTATTATTTGATTAAATCATCAAGCACTCTACTCCTGCCTGCCTGCTCTCTTCATTTGGGTCCTACTTTCCCTGCTACACCTAACACACGTATCAACACCAATCTTAGTCCATAGGTACAGGGCCCAATTAGGAAGAGGCTCAATACATTTGGTGACCTTAGACTTATGGGTGGTGCTGTAATTAGCAAAATTACGTTTTGGCCTATAACGTTTGATGTGTTTGGAATTAAAATGTACTACTTGCTTTTAATACTTTTAAAACACTAAAACGTTTTCACAGGTCACAAAAGTTCTCTGATTTTCATGAAACTTGGCACAGATGATCTTCAGAACAAACCGCACCAAAGTTATTCCATTGCGTATTGATATTCGAAAGCGTTTGCCCGTCACAGCCAATCGAAATCAACGGCGAAGCCGGTAAACAGGAAGTGAACTCATAGCTGGGGGAGGCTTTTATGTATCAAAACCAATTTCAATACTTGGACTCATGATCCAATTAGGATTAGGCTCAAGAAATCTTGTGACTTTTGACCACTATATATATATATAGCAACGCTTTCACGTATTGAAACCAAACTTGGTACATGGACTTTGGACCGTATCCTGAGTACGGACAATCAATTTGGAGTCTTTTGACTGTTAGGTGGGTGCTATAATCACAGGGAGTAGGCTCATACCTCATCAACGCTTTCATGTATCGAAACGGAACTTTGTACATGGACTCAAGACCCAATCCCGAGGACGTAAAATAAATTTGGTGACGTTTGACCACTATGGGGGCGCTATAATCACAGGAAGTGAGCTCATATCTTAGTGTAGTGAAGCACAGGTGAGGTGTAGTGAACGCAACTCCAGTAGCCCAGCAAAACTCCTCCCTTAGCTCCTCCCCCTGCCCAGGTGCAGTATAAAAGCCCTCAGCTGGTTCAGTTTAGCCATTTGCTGGTCCCTGGTGGTGGTTGCCTGCTGATAGTGGTGAGTAGGGTCCCCATTTCTAGTTTGTCTTCTGATGATTTAAAGTTGTTCCCCTAATTAACATGTGCCTTTTTGTGTTTTAGGTTCACCTGTTGCTGCTCTGCTTTACTTTGTTTTGTGAGGTTTGCTTTCTTTCTTTTCTTTAGTTTATTGGTGACATTTGGTTACTTGGAATATATTTATTTTATTTAGTTTGAGTATATGTTCTGAGATTGTTTAGTTACCAATGGGATTGTTGATTTTTGTTCATTTTTGATTCTTTGTTTCAGGAGTATCCTTCTTTTGTCCTCTTGCCATTTTGGTGTGGCCTGGGTGTCCTCAGTGCGGGCGGCTAGGCATCGTGTTGAACCTCGCTCCCGTTGCATGCAAGTAGGCACTGGGACTCTGTTAATGCATGTTTTGTTGTAGTGTTTGTAGTGTTGCCCCCAGACTAGGGAGACGGGGTATCATTTCCGCAGTCTGCCCCCACTGAAGCCCCAGCCCACTAATTGGAGTTTATTATATGTACTTCATTGCAGTTTTTAGTATTGTTATAGTCTTTTCTTAAATCCTTTTTGTGAATAAAAACATTTGTTCTGTTTTATCTACTGTCTCTGCCGCATCAGTTTTGCACCTGTGTCCTTATTGAGAATTTGGATTTTCATATCTTGGGGTGCAAGTCCCTAGGTGGCGTTGTCGGTCCCTAAGTTTCCTCTCCTCATCATTAGTTTCCCTTCCCAGTAGTTATTTATTCTAGAATGATGACCCCTCCTCGCCACACTTGGCGTCGTCGGCAGGATTACTGAAGGCAGAGACTGGTAGTTTAATTGTTTGTTTTTTTTCCCACAACCCCATTTATTTGTATTGTGTAAGTTTGTCTTGCAGAGCAGCACCAGGTGCCGGGCAGTTACTGTCTATTACCTCTTCTGTCTTGTTTTGTCATGGAGGAGGAGATCGCCCAGTTAAGAGACTTGATCACTCAGCTGCAAGCTGAGAACCTACAGATGCGTCGGGAACAGGAGGATAACCAGCCTGGGCCAAGTACAGCATCAACTAGTTCTTCAACTCCTGGACCCTCCTCAGCTCCTGCCCAGGTAACTGAGAGACTGATCTATCTCCCCAGGGACAGGAAGTGCCCAATGTTTAGGGGCAGGACAGGATTAGACATTGGGGAATGGATTGAAGAGGTCCATGCCTGCATACGAGCTCGCCACCTGTCTCCAGCGAACCAAGCGCTTTTCATCTACGATCACCTGGAGGGAGAAGCAAGGGAGGAAATTAAATATCTGTCTCCAGAGGACAGGAGAGATCCAAACAAGGTCCTGTCTATATTGAAAGAACTTTATGGGTGTACGAAATCATATGTGTCTCTGCAGGAAGACTTCTTTTCAAGGAAACAACAAGACGGCGAAAACTTACAAGAGTTTTCTCATGCATTAATGTGTTTGATGGAAAAGGTTGTACAAAGATCCCCTCATGGTTTACTCAATAGAGACGTGTTGTTGAGAGATCAATTTGTTGAGCATGTGTCTGACTGTTCCCTTCGCAGAGAGCTCAAGCAGTTTGTCCGGGGTCACCCTACCGCCACCTTGATAGATGTCCGCACTGAGGGCATTAGATGGGAACGAGAAGGGATGCCTGGGGGCACAAGGGGCAGAAGCTGTTCTGTTCCCAATGCATTTGGCTACCAGCAGGCTGTACCAGCTAAGCAGCCCAACCACCAGGGACCAGGTAACTCATCCTTCAGTTCCGACTTGAGGGAACTGAAGGAAATACTCAGGAACCAGCAAGAGCAGCTGACTCACCTCACTAAAAGCCTTACAGTCCTGACAAAGGGCCCTCAAGTTCAATCAGGGCACGGTAAGAGAACCGTGATTTGTAGGAGGTGTCAAAAACCAGGTCACTTTGCGAGAGAGTGTAGAGAAGGTTATGCTGCCATACAGCCACAGCCAGCTCTTGTAGCCACACAACCTCCCCAAAACCAGGGAAACTTTTACCCCCTGAACTATTGAGCCAAAGTTCAGGTGGGGGCTCCACAGGCTCAGATTTGGCTGCTACTCAGGAAAGATTGGTTTCTGTATGTCCAAATATTTCGGTACTAATGGGAGGGGTGCAGGTCCCCTGCTTAGTGGACACTGGCTCAATGGTGTCAACAATGACCGAGAGTTTCTTTTTGCAGCATTTTGAACCTTGGGGCCCAGAAAAACTGCAGTCCTGTAATCTGCTACGGTTAAGTGCTGCTAACGGGTTAGCAATACCATATGTGGGCTATCTAGAGTTGGATGTGCAGCTTTGTGGCAAAACTACCACCAGGCGGGGGGTGTTGATTGTCAGAGATACTCCACATAGGGAGCCCTCAGTCCCAGGTGTACTGGGAATTAACATAATCAAAGAATGTTACTGGGAGTTGTTCGTGCAACATGGGCCGGCTCTATTTAACCTACCTTCTGTGTTACAGGCTCCCATGCCCATTCAGCAGGCCCTTCAGCAGTGTCATCAGGTTCAAACTAAAGCCCCCCCTGCACATTCAGGTTGTGTAAAGGTAAAAGGAGGGAGGGTTTGCCGAGTCCCAGGGGGCACTATGAAAATGGTGGCAGCCACAGGTCCCCAGCATCTGGTAAATCAGATTTTGTTTGAACCCCTTAGCAGTGGTTTGCCTGCTGGACTGTTGGCATCTCCAGCTCTGGTTCACATGAGTAAAGGCACTGTGTATATCCCCTTGTCAACGTTGGGGCCCAGGAAGTTGTACTGTACCCCCGTACAGTCCTAGGTACTGTAAGTGAGGCCTACCTTGTCCACTCACCTAATAACCTGGTGAAGGAAGGTGTAGCAGCTACTGTCTTTTCACAGACTACCACAAGTTTAGTGCAGGATAAGATCAATGCAGTTGACTTAGCAGCACTCACTCAGGAAGAGCAGTGTCAAGTTGGGGCGCTACTGCAGAAATACAGTGGGGTATTTTCAGCCTATGAGGGAGATTTAGGTTGCACTAACCTCATTTCTCATGATATCCCATTACTAGATGACGTGCCAGTGCGCCAGCGATATCGGCGTATTCCACCTTCGGAGTACGAGACAGCGAAGGCCCACATTCGTCAACTTCTGGATGCACAGGTCATCAGAGAAAGTAGTAGCCCCTTTGCCTCTCCCATTGTGCTTGTGAAAAAGAAAGATGGCAGCCTTCGGTTGTGTGTGGACAAAGGATGCTTTTCCCTTGCCCCGTATTGAAGAATCCCTTGATGCTTTATCAGGGGCTCACTGGTTCTCCACTTTGGACCTGACTGCTGGATACAACCAAGTACCTGTCACAGAGAAAGACAAGGCAAAGACGGCCTTCTGCACCCCTTTTGGGTTGTTCGAGTGGAATCGGATGCCTTTTGGTTTGTGCAACGCCCCCAGCACTTTCCAGAGATTGATGGAAAGGATCTTTGGGGACCAGCATGGTCAATCATTGTTGTTGTATTTGGATGATGTTGTCGTTTTTTCTGCTTCTGTGACAGAGCATATTCAGCGCCTGGATGCTGTGCTGGGTTGCCTGCAACAGGAAGGACTGAAGGTGAAGTTGGAGAAGTGCTCATTCTTCAAGCCAGAAGTGAACTACCTGGGTCACGTCATTTCCAGCAACGGTGTAGCCACTGATCCTGGCAAAATTGAAGCCGTGGCAGGGTGGCCAAAGCCTAACCAAGTGTCAGAGCTGCGCTCTTTTCTAGGATTGGCCAGCTACTACAGACGCTTCGTAGAGGGGTTTGCCAAGCTGGCAGCCCCGTTGCATCGCCTGGTTGCTCAACTCGCCGGCACCAAAACGCGGAAGCCATCGAAAGCAAGCCTGCATGCTGTATGGACGGAGGAGTGTGAGCAGGGCTTCGAGGGCCTAAAAAGAAGGTTGGTTTCTGCTCCGGTCCTGGCCTACGCCAACTTCTCGTTACCCTTCATCTTGGAGGTGGATGCCAGTTACAGCGGACTGGGTGCTGTGCTCTCCCAAGAACAAGAGGGTAAGGTCAGACCCATTGCATATGCTAGTCGTGGCCTTAAGCCCACCGAACGCAACATGACGAATTACAGCTCCATGAAACTGAAATTTCTCGCCCTTAAATGGGCTATCACAGAAAAATTCAAAGACTACCTATTGGGACAGAAGTGTGTAGTATATACAGACAACAATCCTCTCAGTCATCTATCCACAGCAAAGATGGGTGCTACAGAGCATCGTTGCACAGTTGGCTTCTTTTGACTTTTCCATCAAGTACAAGCCTGGTCGAAGCAACAAGAATGCAGATGCACTTTCCAGGCAGCATCCCCCAAGCATCCACACCTCAGAACATGTAGCTCCAGGCACATCAGTCCCAGAATTGCTACAACAGGTGGCTGAGGAAAACCAGGTGACCCAAGCCACTGTAACAGCTTTTCCTTGCCACTCTACCCTTGACTTGCATGTTTTACAGGAAGCATGTTTTACAGGAAGCAAGATGTTTGTCCCACAACTGCTTGCTCAAACCTACCAACCAAACAACACATAAAACATATGAGCCGGCTCCCAGCAACCTTTTGTCGGCCAAATTTAACATTTAAGACTGCTAAACTTAAGTCATGTGACTGGTCATCACGTGACCAGCCAACGGTTGCCTTATTTTGTACGATATCATACGAATTGGTGTGCAGGATGACGAGATGTGCAGCCTCGTCATCCTGCCTGTGTTCACCACTTGCCCTGCCAAATGAGAGGATTTCCCCCACTATACCGTTTGACTCTAACTCTGATTTTGGACAATTAACGGAGTTTAAACTTTAAGCTGTTTTCTGTCTGCTTCTGGGTTCAAACCACAAACTCTGACACTTGGCAACATGTTGCAATTGCATATCCTCCCTTTTAGACGCATACAGTCTGGGTGTAATGTGTGTCAATTAAAGTGGGAGTTAAGGCAAAACATACAGCGTGAATTAATGATAGAAAATGTGGTGTTAAGGGTCATCAAGCCTTCCTTTACCGAAACTGAGCAAGATGAAACCTTTTCATCTGACTCATCAAAATGATCACGAGTTTGAGTGAGTAAAACGAGAAGCTGTGGGCAGCAGACTGAAGTGTACAAGTCAGCGGTATTTAAGTGTCATCTTGGTGAGTGAATCACATCTTTTGTTGCCTGCACTCTGGCTCTTCTTTAATGGACTTATGGTAAATACATTCTAATATCTGAAGCCTGACAGGTGAGTACATTTTATGTTTCTGCAACCTTTAATCAAATGCAAATTTATAGTAACTTGGCTCTGTGGCAAGTGTGTGTCACGTCTGTAGATTACAGTGTATTTGTTAAGCAGTAGCCTTTAGACATCTGGGCCTGCATTTATCAAACTGCTAAAAATTGGACTTAAGTAAAGACACACATAAATGATCCCTTCAAAACAGAAGCAGAGCCATGAGGAAAGGCAAGTATATCCTCACTGACCTGTCACCCCTTATATGAATACACTGTACAAAGGTGAAAGACCAAGAGATTTAAAGGGATATTTCACTACTGGAAAGCTGAATATATCTTTAAATTGGGTCACTTATGTAGCAGAAATGTGAAAAAAAAATTGAAATTGGTGCCTTCTAGGCCGAGAAAAGCCAGAAAATGTGTTTTTGGCTCATATGGATGAAAGACACCAAATCCCAGAATGCACTTCGCTTCGCTGCTTTGAGTCCACTCCCAAGCCACGGCTACCGCTTGACAGACAGACGGACAGAGGCATTCGACTCAACTCAATGTGTTTTATTGTTATTTCAACCATATAGTACACGAAACAACGTTTCATCGTGGCTCAAGTGGTGTTACACATTTAAAATATATAAAAATGACATTATATAAAAACGAAACAGGCTACATTTAGTGCACACACACATTATAGGCTCCGTAAAGTTCAGCTAAGCATAATAGCATTAGGCTTGGTGGGCTGTAAACACCAAGTATAAACACAGCCGTGAATTAGCGTGGAATGTCGAATGGTCGCCATGTCACAAACTCCAGCGGTTAGTATAGTTGGATACAAATCACCACATTTCAGCACCAGTCCGTGTTAACACAGCCCACCTTCATACAGAGCATCTCTAGCTCGGATCATCGGAGGGCTAGCAGGCCTGGTAGCTGTTGTTCAGCCATGTTTCCACGAAAACAAAAAACACAGTCTCTGAACTCGCGTTGGGACTTTAGATGAAGATGGATGTCGTCCAGTTTGTTGTTTAATGAATGGACACTTGCAATCAGGATTGATGGGACAGGTGGCCGGCTAGTGTTAGCTCGCTCTGGATGTGCCTTTTCCCCGGTTAGCGTTAGCTTCCCACCTAGCCGATGAGGATGTCCACTTCCCCGGCTCGGGGCATCGAGCGAGACCGCTGGTCTCCGTGCTGGTCTCCGTGCAGGCGAAGCTCTCGTAGTGTGCCGATTATTCCCTCTGTAATAACGTTCCCTGCATATTCTCCGAGCTGTAGCGATGTATCCCGGTGGTACACGTGTGCGGTAGTTTGAAAGCACATCATTTTGTAAAAGTTTGCTGCTGAGAAGAGAGAGCCCTGTTTAGCGAGGATTCAAGATGGCTGACATTTCGTTTTTTTCCGGCTGAGATCGGCTCGCTTCGGGTGATGGGTGTGTTGAAAACATGCGGAAGTAGCTCCTGTAGTTCTTTGCCTCTGGCCAAACATTCCTCCAATGACGCAAAAATCGTCATTTTGCGTCATTGGAGGAATGTTTTCCATACCCCCAATGCAGAGATCTCCCCTCTCAGGGGGACATGAGGGAGGGAAGCACGGTCATTCAGAAATACTACCGGGTTTCTACTGATACAAAGCTGAATGCTAAATCGGTGAAGTATCCTTTTAAGAGCTCATTTGTCCCTGTTACCTTTAGTCTCAATAATACCTTAATGTAATTTGTCCCGTATGAATATGTATTGTGTATGAACTGCTGTCTTTTATTCTCTGCGCATTGCCCCTCTCAGGGGATACAATCTTTTACTTAGCCTTAACCTTGAACTTAAGAATAAAACATTCAATAATTAGGACCCGAGCGCCGACAGCGGCGATGGCCCTATTGAAACTGAAGGAATTATTATTTTTGTCCAGTAAATTAATTGCTTTTTTGAGGGGCTTAACATACTCAAAACCTCACCAAAATTGGCGGTCCCATCAATTCTGGTGAAAACTTACATATTTTAAGGGTTTCGGGAATAGGCGCACAAAAATGGCTTGCTAGCGCCCCCTACAAAGATAAAGAAATCGAGCCCCTGCAGTACATTTAGCGTAGACTAACGGAACTTGGTACACATATGTGGCATGTCAAGATGTACAAAAAAAAACGGCATTGGAGCCATACCATAAACCCAACAGGAAGTCCGCCATTTTGCATTGAAAGTTCCAAATTAGCGCGATTTTGGCCATTTCCACGTGTCGTATTTTAACAAACTCCTCCTAGAGATTTCATCTGATCATCTTCAAGTTTGGTCTGTGCCATCGTAAGACCTTAGAGATGAAAAGTTATTAAAAGAAAAACTTTTCGTCATAGGGCATGGCCGTGGCAGGGCGATCATTTTGTGCGTTTCCCCATCGAAAAAGAGGAAGTGGGTGTAACTTCAGTATACATTGTCCAATTGGCTCAAAACTTTTCAGGATTCATAAGAGTCCAAACCTGATGACATCTACATGCCAATATTGGCTCAAAATCATAGCGTCCCCTAGTGGCAACAGGAAGTAGGCCTAAAAGTCAAGGTGCTAGACTTTAAAGGGGTGATAGAATGATTATATGGAGTATTTCACGCTGTTCTTTAAGGTCTCCTAATAGGGTATGTAACATTGGTTGGGCTGAAAATGTCCCAGGTGCAATTTGTTTTGGCCCTTATGCATCCCTGTGGAATGGCTTTACCGCGCCCCCTAAGCTTTAGCTAGGCCCCCTTTCATAACATTTGAACCGTTTAAGCCTTAAACGGTTCACCTCACCTCACACAAGGGTGTTCCTTAAACTTTAAGTGAGGTATCGTTGAACTCAGCAGAGAGTTCCTTCTTCATTGGTGATGGTTTGGCCCGCTCCCTATGCTTAAGCCACGCCCCCTTTTATAACTGGTGCCCCATTTAAGGTAGAATCTTGTGTGAGGTATCATTGAACTCAGCATAGAGTTCCCTTTTCATTGGTGATGATTTTCCCCGCCCCATATGCTTAAACCACGCCCCCTTTAATAACTAATGACCCGTTTCTTGTACACTATAGAGCTCAACAGTCCTGCCCACAGCGGGTTCCGGAAGTAAAAATCCAATGCAATTTCTCCATTGACAATTTCACTATAAGCCATAAAATTGTAACCGTCGATGTTAGACTTAAAACCAGCTGTGGCATGACTAAGCTATTGTATATGCTCATATAGATGCCAAAAGTGATGCCTCTGATGGGTGGAACTCATGCTGGTAAGGAGGGGGAGCTGCCTGCACGATCCGTCATGCACATGCGCAAGATGATCTTCCGAGGATCTACGACACTGCCCGATTCGCGACCTGTTCCACACTTCGGCCGGCAAGCTAACGTTAGTTTAGCTAACAGCTAATTATGCTAACCGCTAGCTAACAGCTTGATTCAGTCTAAAATAACTCAACTCAAACGAAATACTGAGAAAGCAGGCTGCAGCTGATGTAACAACTGTTATATATTTTAACGGTTCTTTTCAGGTTTTATTTTGAGGGTCTTTTAAAGTTATTACATGCTGTCTAAGCTAGTGGTTAGCCAAATTAGCTGTTAGCTAAACTAACGCTAGCTTCCTTTATTCAGTGGTGCGCGGCGGTTTGTGGGATTGTTGTTCCTTTGCTCAATATTGAAAATATGTACACAGTCTTGTACATAGGCGTCGTTTTAGGGGGGGACGGTGGGGACGTGTCCCCACCAGATTTTGTCATGAGTCATTTTGTACCCACCACTTTTTTTTTAAACCTCAAGCTCAATTTAGTTAAAAAATAAAGTTCATAACACAGATACCGGCACTTACTGTACATGAGGAGCAATATGAGAGAGAAATGTGATCATTGATCTCTGTTTAGGAACATTAAACCACGTTAAGCTTTTTCACGTTATATTAAGCCCATGAGAACCGTGGGGAGTCAACCCACAGCCACATCGCTTAATGTCAGATAACGTCCATAATAATTGGACTTTTGGTTCGATTTTTTCAGAGTTTTCGGTGGTTATAAGGAGCAATATGAAGAAATTATTATTGTTTAGGTACATTAAACCATGTCATGTCATATTGTCAACATGGTACGAAGCAGAACATAGCGGGTCTTGCTTTTTGAAAATGTAAGGCTGTCTTCTTCATAAAACGAGTCGGACATCATCACATTTTTGAATACATTTTTATTTATTTACATTAGTAAGCTACAGGGGCCTGTACTGAACCCAGGGTTTTCTGTACCACGACGGTGGATTAGTTGTTACCGAGTTCAATCGCCGTGGTAATTTATGCTGAACACCTAACCTGGTCGGGAGCAGGTTATGTCGGAGATTAGAGATCAACTGGTGTAAAAGCACCGCCTACTAACCAATCAATAGGCCTACTCCATTGATAACGGCATCACCGTTCTTAGAAGATCCATTGACTGAATAGGTGGAGTTCAGTGAGAAAAAAAGAAGAAAAA
The DNA here is from genome assembly GCA_023631565.1 of Gymnocephalus cernua. Taxonomy (NCBI): domain Eukaryota; kingdom Metazoa; phylum Chordata; class Actinopteri; order Perciformes; family Percidae; genus Gymnocephalus; species Gymnocephalus cernua. The sequence continues at coordinate 25,984,995 of CM042440.1, read as the reverse complement.
GCTCGAGAGAGAGAGAGAGAGAGAGAGAGAGAGAGAGAGAGAGAGAGAGAGAGAGAGAGAGAGAGAGAGAGAGAGAGAGAGAGAGAGAGAGAGAGAGAGAGAGAGAGAGAGAGAGAGAGAGAGAGAGAGAGAGAGAGAGAGAGAGAGAGAGAGAGAGAGAGAGAGAGATGCGCTCTTAAAAGTTAAAACATTTAGAGACTGACAATTAACCCCGTTAACATTCCCTGATGGGTATTTATGAAAGGTAGGGCCTATAGCCTAGATTTTCAGTGGAGGGAATAACGTAGGCCTATTTTAAACTTCTTGAGCCGTGTGTTGCCAATGCGCACATCGGTTTGAATTATGTTTTTATATTTTTTATTTGCTCACGATCGCTTCCCACTGCCAGGGTTGCAACTGCCAGGGTTGCAACACTTGTTATTTCCATAAACTGTCGTTAGTCTATAGACTAACGACAGTTTATGGAAAGAACAAGTGTAATTATGGTCACATCTTGTGCCTGACTGATTGATAAGCCAGTCCCTCCAGACAAACGTGATTATGCGATCGCAGAATTCAATGCATAATCAGCCAAAGTCCGCATATTTATGTGGGGGCCAATTTTCCTCGCAAAATATGCGGGGCTTGCATGATTTCATAATCCCCTCATTTTCGTTGCAAAAAAGTCACAGATATCTCAGCAGAAAGTTGAAAAATGTTGCGTTTACTTCACACAAAAGCAGCCATTTTCCCATGTTGCCATGGGAACGTTATGTAGTGACGTAATTTCGCCTACTGACAACATGGTTGGGGGAATCTCTTTTTCATCAAACCACAGTTTTTGCAAGTTACTGCAATTTCATCGCATAAAATTGCACAAATATCCCACATATTCCATCGCATTTTATAAGAAAACGTGCCGCATAATCAAGGATTTCTGCCCGCAACAATCACAAAACTCTGAATTTGTCTGGATGGACTGATAAGCGTTGTGACTTACACATTTACAGCGTCGGCTTTTTTGCCAGTTTTTCTTCCTGTTTTAGGAAGCAGCGACTGGATTGCCTTTTGCTTGTAAACCGTGTCTGTGTTCTTCATATTTATGTAGAATTGCTCTTATGTAAAATATGTGGCTCTGGTAGATTGATTGCAAACACCGCCTCTTTTATGTGAACGTGCGCGTCTCTAGATTGGGAAACGCTGGGTTGAGTCAACTAGTTGATAAACGTTGTGACACAGTTTAACCGTGGTTGTTACTGGGGAACTGAAAGGAATCCAGGGCATGTTAAACTTGATTTGTAGTAGCTACAGGCCTCTGGACAACGTCTTTCAAAACATGACCTGCGCGAAAGAGAAAAAAAATATGAATGCGTCATTGTCCCCACCACTTCTGGAAATGCACTTCCGAATGCGTCTCTGTCCCCACCACATTTCAAACCAAACTGACGCCCATGGTCTTGTACCTTTGACTTTTTGGGGATTTTCTGTTCGTTTTTTCACTCGAAATGACACGTATGCTTATGAGTCATGTCGTAGCTGGTTAGCCTAAGGCATGGTCTAAAACTCTTACTATACAGATTCTTCCAGATGTCAATGGGAAAAATGAATGGGAAATTTACTTTCGGAACCCAAGGTCTCTCGGAGTGTGGGCGGGACTGTTGAGCTCTATTGTGTGAGGTATCATTGAACTCAACAGAGTTCCATTTTCATTGGTCATGGTTTGGCCCACCCCCTATGATTTAGCCACGCCCCCTTTCACAGCTAATGAACTGCATGATGAGGAGTCTTGTGTGAGTTATCATTGAATGAAGAAGGTGTTGTAACTTTAGTGTACATTGTCATATCTGCCCCAAATTTCTCACGTTTGACAAGGGTCCAGACCTGGGGACACCTACAGACAAAAATTGACATTTGGTCATAGCTGGCAACAGGAAATCTGCCTTATATGACAAATATCATCTGATTTACATGTGATACTGAGCCGCCCCCTATACGTTAACCACGCCCACCTACACAGACCACACCCCTTTAATACAATTTGAACCGTTTAACGTAGAGTCTTGTGTGAGGTGTCATTGAACTCAGCAGAGAGTTTCTTCTTCATTTGTGATGGTTTACCCCGCCCCCTATGCTTAAGGCACGCGCCCTTTCATAAAATTTGAACCATTTAAGGAACACCCTTGTGTGAGGTATCATTGAACTCAGCAAAGAGTTCCTTCTTCATTGGTGATGGTTTGGCCCACCTCCTATGCTTAAGCCGCGCCCCCTTTCATAACTGGTGACCCGTTTAATGTAGTCTTATGTGAGGTATCATTGAACTCAGCAGACACTTTATTTTTGATTGGTGATGTTAAATAATAATGAATTTGATTTATATAGCGCTTTTCATGGACTCAAAGTCACTTCACAGGGTGGGGTATAAAACAAAAACAAAACAGGAAAAAACAAAAAGAGAACAAAACAAGATTCAGGCACAGATGAAAAGGGAAGGGGGCGTGGTGCTATGGATAGGCAGAGGTGAAGAGATGGGTCTTGAGGCGGGACTGGAAGATGGTGAGGGACTCAGAGATGCGGATCTCTTGGGGGAGGGAGTTCCAGAGCCTGGGAGCTGCCCTGGAGAAGGCTCTGTCCCCAAAACTGCGGAAGTTGGACTTGTGGATGGAGAGGAGACCGGCTGAGGTGGATCTGAAGGACCGTGAGGGTTGGTAGGAGGAGAGGAGGTCAGTGAGGTATGAGGGTGCCAGATGGTGGTGGGCTTTGTAGGTGAGGACCAGGATTTTGTAGGTGATCCGGTGGGAGATGGAAAGCCAGTGGAGTTGTTTTAGGACTGGAGTGATGTGGTGCCAGGATTTGGTGTGGGTGATGAGTCGGTGCATTCTGGACCAGTTGGAGTCGGTTGATGTTGGTAGAGCTGATGCCAAGGAGAAATGAGTTGTAGAAGTCCAGTTGGGAGGAGATGAAGGTGTGAATGAGTCTTTCAGCAGCGGTGGGTGTGAGAGAGGGTCTGATTTTGGCGATGTTGCGGAGGTGAAAGAAGGAGGTTTTAATGACATGGTGGATGTGGGCCTGGGGAGATGGGGAGACAATGGTTCCGTCGATGGTGAGAGTGGGGTTATTAGTTTTGCTGAGTGTGGATTTGGAGCTAATGAGGAGAAATTCTGTTTTATCTTTGTTGAGTTTGAGGAAGTTGTGTTGCATCCAGGTTTTACTACCTGACAGACAGGAGTTGATATGGGAGAGGGGAGGATTGTTGGGGGGATTTGGTGCTGAGGTAGATCTGGGTGTCATTGGTGTAACAGTGGAAGTCCAGGTTGAAGTGGCGGAGTATCTGACCAAGGGGGAGGATGTAGATGATGAAGAGGAGGGGGCTGAGTACAGAGCCTTGGGGAACGCCTTGAGTGACTGTGGCTGTGGCAGAGATGTGGTTATGGAGAGAGATGAAGTGGGATCTGCTGGAAATGTAGGAACGGAGCCAGCTGAGTGCAGTACCTTCAATACCGAGGTCTTTGAGTCTGGTGAGCAGGATGTTATGGCTCACGGTATCGAAGGCTGCACTCAGGTTGAGGAGGATAAAGATGTTGAGGGAACCAGTGTCAACAGAGGTGAGGAGGTCATTGAGAACTTTGAGGAGAGCAGTTTCTGTGCTGTGGAGAGGGCGAAAACCAGATTGGAGGGGTTAGAATTGGTTATTGGCATGAAGATGGGTTTGGAGTTGTGAGGCGATGATGCGTTCCAGTAACCTGACTCCGCCAGATGGATTGCTTCACATTTGCTCAGCATATCCGTCTGGGAACTTTCTGTTGGAGAACGTTTGGGAAGGGGTGAAAATACTGGTTAGCTGATTGGATAAACCATCCGTTTATCACCAGCTATGTTGGTCGAAATCAACCAATCAGATCAACGAAGCGTATGACGTACCAACAGAGCAACGACGACGCCAGGCTACCCCTGCTGCTGCAGGCAAAGCATAGCTCGTTAGCTCGTTAGCAAGCAAGCAACATGTCGTTAAAGGATATTTGCCGTTTGTGTAACGAGAATTTAGGAATAAAAGGCCCCGTTTCAGGTTCCCGGCCCATTTTTCCAAAAGAAGGATCCAAGAGAAAACAGCATTAGCGAGCGGCTAACAGAATCAGGACTACCGCTGTCTGAAAATGTGTCTAGATCAGGTCAGATTTGCATGTGTTGCATCCGCTTGCTGAGCCTCGTGAGACCATCCTGATCTTGCGAGCTCCTTGTTGCATCACACCTAAACCCGCCTCAAAACCAACGCTGATTGGCCCGTTCGTTTGGCGAACAGCTCCAAATTTTCTCTGCCTCAAGATGCCAGACTGATCTGCGAGCAGAAAACTGGAGCTCGCGAGATCAGGATGGTCTCACGAGGCTAGCGTTCCAGGGTTTTAGACAGAAAGGGGAGGTTGGATATTGGGCGGTAGTTGTTGAGGGAGGAGGGATCCAGACCACGTTTTTTTAGGATTGGGATAACAGCAGCAGTTTTGAAAGCCCGCTTCCTATGCTTAAGCCACGCCCCTTTCCATAACTGGTGACCCGTTTAAGGTAGAGTCTTATGTCCTCACATAAAAGGGGGCGTGGCTTAAGCATAGGTGGCGGGCCTAAACATCACCAATCAAAAATAAACTGTCTGCTGATGAATACACTCAGCAGAGACTTCCTTTTTTATTGGTAAAGGTTTGACCCAACCCCTATGATTGGCAGGGCAGGGTATTCCTTTTTCATTGGTGACGATTTGCAGTGTCTGAGTGCCGCGCAAATGCATGGTCGCAAGGAGCAGCATCCGCCAGTAACCCCGATGCGCGCAGAAGCGCTCGGGCCCATCCAACGCTGCTTGCAGATTTAATTCATTTTGTAATTACATTAAATGTTGCTCATATATTTAAAAAAATATGCTCAGGGGGTCTCTTTTGTAGCCTATCAGAGTCTTCGATGACTGTAGTAAGCCTACAGAAAAAAATGCAAGCACACCTGACATGTTTTGGGATGACTGTACCATATATTATTGGACAAGCAAAATGCTTAAGGGTGTCCAACAGATCCTGCTACTACTTACTTGTTACACCACTTTTTGCATTTTGAGGAGTGCAAACAGCAGGATATATTCTTGCACTTTTGATTTTGTTGGTAGTCTCTTTTCATTAATAATCTTTAGCTGTAGTTGTCAGTGTAGTACTAGATTCTACGTATTACCTTTTTTTCTCTCCCTCATCTAACAGCAGCAGATTTCCTCCATGTTTTGTGTCTTAAAACTAAATAATATAAGCTTTTACAAATAACATCCCAGTGAGAAAGGGGAATATTATGGCAGATGTGTGGTACATCCTTGTGTCTGATACATCCTTATTGCCGTTTTTCCATTGCTAGTACCAGCTCTACTCGGCTCTGCTCGGCTCGACTTGACTTGGCCGCGTTGCCCCGTCCTCATGCATGTCCTCACTGCCTCATGCGTGAGGCGAGCATGGCTGGTCGTCTTATAGCGGCGCTGCAGGAAACTGCTGTGACCTATTGTGACACACACACAGAACGTCGAAGGTGTGTTGTTGTTGCCACACCCAGAAGACACATTTTGTTTCAAATTAAGCTGGAGGCAGCAAAAAACAAAACACCGCTGACTAAACTATTTAAAAATGGCGGGTTTGTTCAGGACACCCCCGTCTTTCGCTTTCACGTCACCTTTTGGTATCGGCTCAGCTCGTACCAACCTTGACTGAGGTGGTACTAAAAAAAGTACCTGTTAGCAGGTACCACAGACGTTTTTTCGTAATGGAAAACCAAAAAAGGCGAGTAGAGTCGAGGTGAGTCGAGCAGGTACCATGTAATGGAAAAACGCCATATGTGTGATTAGCAGGCTATTGCAGCACATCGGCACACTGAATCAGAAGATTCTGTTTGGCTCTGCTGATTAGCTATTTCCCAGCATATATGTGACTATTCATGCTCTTAAAGCTTACTTGTTCACTTCCTTCAGTACATAGTGGAAATTCATCTAATATGATGTTTTGACCTATCAATAAACCCTGCAGTGGGTATCAGGCTGTATCGAGTGGGCCCTCTGACAGGTGACACAATTCTCTAAATGGGTCTTATTCTATATTTTCAATAAATACATTTTATTTATTTATTTGAAAAGGTGGCTTTTTAGAGAATTGTTAGTGCTCTTAGAAGTATGGCAAGATAAGGCTTAAAGGTTGAAAGGTGTTCAGGTTTATGAATAATATAAATTTAAAGCCTACCTGTTGCATTGTTTTTCTGGCCTTTCTGTTTTACACAAACCTAGATTCTGACAGACTATAGTTGTTTTAATTTAAATTATTTTTGTTTTATGCAGACACTTAAAGTTTATCTCTGAATTTAATTAGGTCTTGTCTTTATGGAATTGTAGACTCCTTGATAAATAAAATATAGAGTAGAATGCTTTAGCTTTGTACAAGTCTTTTTCAATCCACAACTAATGGATAACAAACTAATGTCTGTGTGTTTCTCCTCTACTTCAGACATTAGCTTCCAGTCATGGGTGACTGGTCTTATATGTCCTCACTGCTAGACAAGGTCCAGTCTCACTCTACTGTGGTGGGGAAGATCTGGATGACCGTCCTCTTCCTGTTCAGGATCTTTGTCCTGGGTGCTGCTGCAGACAAAGTCTGGGGAGACGAAGTGTCAGAGTTCCACTGTGACACCTCGGAACCAGGATGTGAACATGGCTGCTACAACTGGATGTTCCCAATATCCTACATTCATTACTGGGTCCTGCAGATCACCTTTGTGTCAACACCTACCTTAGTCTACCTAGGCCATGCTGTCCACATCATCCACAAAGAGAAGAGGATGATGGAGAAGCTGCGGGAGAGCACAAATGGAACTGTACTTAGGAAGCCAAGGTATACAGATGACAGAGGGAAGGTAAAGATAACAGGCATCCTCTTTTGCACTTACATGACCCAGCTGATCTTCAAGATCATCCTGGAGGTGGGATTCAGTGTGGGCCAATTCTACATATTTGGCACCGTGTTCATGGTCCCCTACTTCCACTGTACTATATCTCCACCTTGTCCCCGTTACAGTGGTGTCCAGTGTTACATTTCTCGTCCCACCGAGAAAACAATTTTTGTCGTCTTCATGCTTGTGGTTTCAGGCATTTCGGTGATCCTCAACATCATGGAGATAATCTACCTGCTCTGTAACAAGAAGAGAGACACCAGGGAAATGCTGCAAGCTCAGCAGCATGTGGTCATCTCACAGCAGTGCCCATCCAACCCAGCCAAGGGAACCATGAGCAGCAAGTATGGAGGGTTCCCACTGTTGCCTCTACCAACCCAGGGTACGACAGGGCTCTGCAATGATGACAAACACATTGACTCTGTCAGTAAAGAGAAGGACACCTGATACATGAATTATACATGCTAGCTTTGGATGTTTATTGTTATTATATTTCTTTAGGTGGATTTAGGTGGATGGATTCATTATCTTTCTTTATTATTTTTCTCTTAAATATTTACTTTAAAAATTAAAATAAAAAAACATCACAATACTGTACTCTAATGGTCAATAACACCAGCTCCCAGAACCTGGGGGGTGGAGCCTGGTCAGCCCCCCAAAAGACACTGGAAAGGGAGCTGAGTGTTAGACTGGATGATGAGGAGTGGGACAGAATTTGTAGAAATATTAAAACCATGTCACGCGATGTTAGGGTGCGCCTAATTTCAGTTCCAGATTATGCATCACTTATATTGGTTGGATTGCAGGGACCCAGGTTTGATTCAGCCCAAGATTATTTGTTCTAAGAGATTGATCAATCCTAAACGGAATATATAAACACATACAAAGTTGGGTCCAAACTAGGTTAATGATAGTCAGACAGACTTATTTAAGAGGATGGAGGAATGAAGGGGTGCCTTCAATCCAAGAGTGTGCTTGTGAGATGGTTAGGGTGGCAGTATTATTTGAAAAGATGTCATACAAACTGTTTGCCACATTGGATTTCTACACAGGAAAATGGGGAAAGTACTTGAGCTATCTGGAGGGCTCCCAATAAGTTTATATGATGTATATGATGTGTTTATGGTGTTGTCATTATACATAGATTTATTTGGTTTACAGTTTGTCTATTGTGTTATTATTTTGTTGTATGCAAATAATTCAATTCAATTCAATTTTATGTATAGTATCAATTCATAACAAGAGTTATCTCGAGACACTTTACAGATAGAGTAGGTCAAGACCACACTCTATAATTTACAAAGACCCAACAATTCCAGTAATTCCCCCAAGAGCAAGCATTTAGTGCGAGAGTGAATACATTTATAACACCAGCTCCAGTATCAGACATGCTAAGTGGAAGATATACAGTTCCAATGATGAAGTGGATTTGGAACAATTTCAGTCATTCTTCATTAAAGGTCATTGAAGTCAATCTGTTATCATGTGCACCATATTTGTACAATGTCATATTTGTATTGACAATATGCAATAAATGTCTAGACTTTGTAACAGTATGTGATCATAAGCCATTAGCTTACTAAAGAACTAATCATTTACCCATAATTCAAATTGTTTCTTAATTATTAGTAAATAATTTTGTATACCATTAAACTGTAGTCATTAATAAACCAACTGCTCTGATGTGAACCCAGATATAAACAGATGGCAGTAGCCATTCTCAAATGTGGTTGTGGATTATTACTTAGTACATTTACTCAAGTACTTGAGCATTTCCATTTCACGCAAATCCCCTATATGTAACAGGCAAATTTGTACTTTTTACTCCACTACATTTGACGGACAGCTGTCATTACTAGTCACTATTTAGATAAAAAGTATTTGTACCCATCTTTTGCAATGTATCTCCAAATGTGATGCTTTTAAATTTGAATTCTGATCCACTCAAGGATTAGGGATGGATTTAGTTTTGATTGTACAGCCCATTTTATCTTGTAAAGGGGAAATTTGCTTTAGATGCATCATACTACTTTTCTCTACCATGTAACAATGTTACAATGTATTGTACCTGTAAAACAATTTTAAAAAATAAGATACGACTTGACTGATTTTCAGGGGGAATTTACATGTTACAGCAGCACAAGAAAGAGTCGTAAGAGGCAGGAAACATTTTTTTAAATAAAGAAAACAAAAGCAAAATAAGAAATTAAGATATTATATTCAAAAGGTATGCATTAAAACACCAGGGGGTATGACTCAAATTCGACCTTTACACCAGGCAATCAGATTCACAGTGGCATAATCATGGCATGAATTGAAAGAAATCCTATTTATTCACTCTGTCCAAAAAATGTAAAAAGTAAAAAAAAAAGCACTTCAGCATTCAGTGAATATCAGCACATGTGGTCTTTAACAGTAAACACATTGCTGAGCTACTATACAAATGTCTTAGCTGTTCCAAAACAAATCACAAGATGGCGACTCCAGTAGGCCTACATGATTGAACTCCTGCCAGCTACATATTAAAGGATATAGTGGGCTCACAATTGTTGTCTTAAAACAATATTCACCTGCCAATATGTGCACTGAAACTGTTTTTGGTGTCTGTATCCATTACATTGTTCCTCCTGTCAATAGCTGTGAAGAAACCCTTTTCTAAAGCAATATAAATAACTGCATTTTCAATCTTAGTGACTGCACAGTTCTCGATGTGTAAAAATGCATTCCAGGGTTTAACCAACGCTAACATGAGGCGTGTGGCCACTACACCAACATCACTTCACAGACCAGCTCTGTTAGTGGGGGCTTGGTCTAAACACAACAGCACATCGCTCTCAGATGAGGCTGGTCCATAGAGGCAGAGGAGGTTGCTCCTCCTCTATATTCGAGAGGCAAGAAGAATCAAAATATTAATATTAATTATTCTATATTATTATTATTATTATTATATACTATTATATATTAATTATTATATATTAATTAATTAATTATTATTTCATTGTCATTTATAAAAAATATTCTCTCTTCTTTGTAAACAAATCCATTATTAAAATGCTTTAAAAGCGACACCTGCGAGGCAAGATAAGAAAGTGTGTCTGGGGGGCAGAGGGAGGAACATAGTATTGGGCAGAGGAGACAGAGGAGGAAAGACTCCTGTTGTCCTCCGTGGGGCGGGATCTCCTATATTTTTTAACAACATACAAAACATACAACTTGCAACATGATGCAAGGATTAGGACTGACACATCTCCCAGAACAAATAATCTTGGGCTGACTGGAACCTGGGTCCCTGCGATACGACATAGGTTATCATGTATTTGTATTTGGTCCACAATTCCTGGACCTTAGGGCCATAGGACAGGAAGTAATTGGCTGTCTTCTGTCTTACATTTCCAACAATTTGGTGTTTCTTTTAGACTCCAGGCTCCATTTCCAGGCTCCATCCCTCAGGTTCTGCATAAGCATATAAGCATACATAATACCCAGAAGCCTCATGACCTATATGGTCCTATATTGACCAATATTAATGAGATGGCTGATATATCTGACAAGCTACGCCTGCAAATAAACCCCACCATCAGGATGAATTACAGAAGAAATGACCTTATTTAATCTATTTGCCAACATTTTTAAATCATCTTAACATCTAACTGCATTAGGGAAATTGGAAAACTGGGTCTTTACCTTTTTTAGGAACCAAAGCCTGCCTAATTGTTGGTGGCAGTGTGCCCTTCTCCAGTGCCTCTCTATATGCCTCTAACAAAAGGTCCCCATTACCTCTTTAATTTCCTCTGCGGTACAAGGAGTTCTCTTTGCCCTTTTGTCATTTGGGAAGCCCTAGTGGCTCTATGAAGGAACACATTTCTTCATCAGTAGAGTTAGATAATGACCTATAAAGATCTGTGTAAAATTCTTTAAAAATCTTGTTAATATCTACAGTTGCTATAAAAACATCTCCAGAATTGGATCCAATTGCAGAAATAGTAGAGGCTGATTCCCTCTGTTTTATGTATCTAGCGAGTAGTTTTCCTGCTTTGTCTCCAGATTCAAAATAATTGTTTTATCTTGCCCTAAATAAATTGAATTCAACCTTCTGAGATACAATATTATATTGGTATTTTAATTGGGTCAGGTTTCTCAGGTATTTAAGCCGAGAACGGCCATGGATTCTTTTCTTTTTTTTTATGGATTTTTTTAATTTTATTTTTATCTCGTGATAACGACTTATTAATTTGTTATCTCGATATAACAAAGTTTGTTTTCTCGAGATAACAAATTATTATTTCGTTATCTCGACATAAAATTAGTTTTTTCGAGATAACGAATTAATTAATAATGTTCTCCCTCCCCTTCTCCGGTCGAATACTTGGAAAAATATCCCACTAAGACACCTTTCCATTTAATCCGGGGAATGGGGCTCCATAAGCAGATAGAAATCTGCCGTCAACTGATGGTGGTGCTACAACAGCCATCTAAAATTCTAAACTTTAATAATTCATAACACATCAACCAGACATGCTACAATGTCGCAGCTTACGTCAAAATGTAGCCCCAACAGAGATGAAACTGTATTCTGCTTTTAGCCAGTAGCAATTTTGAAGTCCATCACTCTACCTTTTGCAAAAACTACAAAACTTATCTCCTCCCTCATTGTTTGGTCTATTGACACCATTTTTTTGGAATTTCATCTCCAGAGAGTCTCCAGAAATGTTATATTCAGATTTTTGATATATCAAAAATTGAGCCCACAGTGCATTAAAAACATTTTACTGAGTACAGTCGTGTAAAGAAATTCTGCAATTTCTTCCAAACTAAATCTTTGATGTGCATGGGGAAACAAAATCACAACATCTGTAGATCACTGTAGATTTAGTGTACAACATTTCAGAATTTTATCTCAAAAAGTGAATAAAAACAAATGTTTGAATTGTGTCCTCATCTATGCCATCACAGTCAATGCAAAATAGAGCATCTTTAAACATCAGTTTGTCATTTATTGATCTTTGTTCAAATAAATTACAGGCATCGCTGTTGTCTTAACCAAGTACACAAATTCTCAGAATTTTCTAGTGACAATTGTTTTTACAGTAGTTTAAAATTCTGCATTTTCATGCAATCCTGCCCTTGTCTACTAGATGTTGTGAGACCACTAGTGTCATCACCCAGATTTTAGCTCTCTAGGATCAGCACCTAGCCTGGTTTACACCAGACCCTTCTCAGTTGTAACTGAGAGTGGGTCTGGGGAAGGTTCATTCACATTTCCAAAGGGACCAACGGACGCCAATCAAATGCCTCTGGGCACAATTGGATAATCCTTCAACCAATCAGACCAACGATCTGGGTGACGTAGCAGCGACAGCGGCATCAACGGGTTGCTGCGCTTTGGTGGCCGTCATGTTGAATGTAAACAAAAAGCTGCCTGCCATCACTGCGCTATCGTCATTGTGTAAAGCGGTTGTGATTGGTGCCTCGATTTGGAAAAATTGGAAATGGGCTTGAATGGGCTCTTGGTCAGATGGACTTGCAGAGCAAATCTCAAATTTGCCAGAAGTTCGTCAGGGCTTTCCCAGGCTAATCAGCACACAAAGGTTCTGAGTTTGAGTTGCAAGATGATCACACATAAACCTAATTAGGCATTGTGCTGTGGAAAACTGCATGCATATTTTAAATGTGTGTCTGCATCAACACACCTGATTCAGATTAGTCTTGCTTTGCCAGACCTTCCTCCACAGCGCTGCGGAGAAGGGTCTGGCTAGTCCATACAGCATTCTGGGATGGGAGAAAAACGTGCTCTGGTTTATTGGCATTTCTTTAAACCGATCATAGTCGTCATGGGCGTCGCAAAGCACAGGACAGAGCCCTGGTGCCGCTGCAAAATAGCCTTGGGAGGGAACTTGTTTTGGTGGAACGTGTAGGTTCAAAGGTTGTTTTAGTCGTGCAACAGAAAATTCAGATATGGACAGATAGTCGTAACTAGCTCAATTTACCCTGTAGAGATCTAAGAAGCAGTTAACCATAGTCCTCATAAATCCACCGGTGTTTAAAATTCCAACACAAAGAAAGCGGAAGGTAATGGACATCCAGCCGAAAAGAGTGACATCTGGCGGAATTTCTGGCGGCAACGGAGCAATCCCGGAAGTGAAATGTCATGGATATAAACTAGATTCAGATTACCAATCAGTCCAGTTCCAGTTTAGGAAAGTCATGTTATTGACTTTCATGTTATTAATAAAATAATAAATTACAGGCATCTATATGTCATCTAGACAAAGAACAAATTCTAAGAATTAACTAGTGATTCATTAATGTTTTACACTATTTTAAAAACCTGCATTTGCATTGCAATTCCATTGACCTGGATTGATTTAATAAAATAAATACAGACCTTACTAGACAAAGTATACAAATTATCAGAATTCTTCTTATGATTAAATACATTTCTGATGTCAAAGCTTGACGTGTCATCACCTGGCCAATAGCTCACTTACCTTAGCACTTTCCTTCGGCCTCAAAGGTTGTGAGTTCAAGCCCCAAGAGTTATAAGATTAATCAGCCGTTGTGATTTGGACACCTTCCTTGCATATTTTAGAAGTTTCTGAGCACACACCTGTCTGAAATAATCAGCTCATTAGTTTGTTTTCTAGGTTAACATGCTACTGTGTACTCTGGCATTATGCAGTGGGGATTAGATACACAGGTGTCTTAGAGGAGCTGTAGCTCAACAAGGTTGATACTGGTTTTCAGAGCGGGAGGTTCAGAGTTTCAATCCCCTATACACCACTCACCAACCCTCACTTAAACAGCTTGTTCCTTGGGCATAATTAACATGATGAGCAGGAATGTTTGGCACTTCTGCTGACAGAATGCTCATGTATTTGCCATGTCAGTCAGGGGAGTTGCCAAATCATATGGCATTTGCCATGTGACCCTGAACCAATTCCAGGAGCCAGGGATCAAAGCCACTTCCCAGAGTTGGATACTGGACTCCGAAAAGGGTTTTCTCATTAGAGCAGGAGCTCCTCTTAAGAAACTACCTGGTGCAGGCAGCTGATTTGTATTTTGGGTTGAGCCCAAAGGAGGTAGGCTAGATATGTATTAAGCTAGAGTAGGCTATCTACAGTTGTTGTGTATTAAACTAATTAACAATTTATATAATTTAGGTATTTTGCCTATGATTTGGCAAAGACCTATAGTTGCAGGTACCCCGAAACCTGGGCAGAGAACGGGATGGCTGGAGCCGACTGGTTCACGTTTTTGAAGAGGCACCCCACTCTCCATAAGAAGCCCTCAGGCTCCAAGCCTCTCACGGGCTACGAGTTTCAATGAGACAAACGTCAAAACATTTTTTGACAACTTGTTTTCTGTCCTGGACAAACACAGATTTGCTGCACAGGACATCTAGAACATGGATGAAACAGGTGTGGTGGAAATTATCTATATCTCTCTCAGAAACACCTTCCAGAGGCTCACAGCCTTACAAAATAAAAGCATTACAGAATAAAAGCACTAAATAAAATAATACTTTTCTATACAGGAATCACCACAGTGCAAAATCCTGAAAAAATTGTGGCCAGAAAGGGAGTCAAGCAAGTAGGTGCAGTCACCTCTGCAGAACGGGGGACACTAATTACACTTGCCTGTGCAGTGAATGTGTTCGGTAATTCCATCCCACCAATGTTCATCTTCCCCCAGAAAAAAATCCATCCTTCCTTCACCTGGCTGTATCGGTACAGCAAATGGGTGGATGCAAGGGGAGGACTTTGTGGTCTTCCTCAAGCACTTCCAGCCTCACACCAAGTCCTCACTGGAGTAAAACGTGCTACTAATTCTGGACAACCATACTGCCCACCTTTCTGTGGAGGGGATTGATTTTGTGTTCCCATAAGCTGCAGCCCTTGGATCGCAGTGTATACGGGCCACTGAAGAGGCTGGTATACAACTGCTGTGACAGCTGGATGAAAGCTCATACAGGAGCCACAATGACCATTTATGATCTGCCAGGCATTGTGAAGAGTGCCCTTCCCTGTGCTGCATCACCGGCAAATATTCAGGCAGGGTTTGCATGCACTGGAATTTGGCCTTTTAATAGGAATATTTTCAGTGACAGTGACTTTGCACTGTCCCTAGTCACAGACCGCCCACTGCCAGCTGTGACACCAGAGGTTCCATCTTCCTCTACAACTCCATCACCCAATGTGGCAATGGTGGCCTCCTCCATGCCACTTAGAGCATCATCCCCTATCACACCATGTGTGGTGTCCGAGCCTGAGCCATCATCCTCTGCTATGGACACAACTTTTTCACCCATGTCCATCCGTCCACACCCAAAAGCTGGCCCAAGAAAGCAGACGACAAAGGGCAGGAAAAGAAGGGAAACCGCTGTCCTTTCAGATACTCCCATGAAAAAACAACTGGATCCTGAGAAAAGCAGGTCGGTAGATGAATTTTGGCAACAACAAAAAATCCAAACCGAAGAAGCAGAAAATTCAGGACTCATCTGATGATGAAAATGAATTTAGCACTGTGTGCTTGGAGATCTTCTCCAGGCCAAGGGAGGTCTTGTTCCAGTGCTGGTCCTGTAAGCCTGGGCACACAGGGACTGCACTGCACTGCAAGGACTGCACAGATGGAAGGGATTTTTACACTTGCCACAACTGTGACTCGGACTAGGACTACTAAGCCCCCCACCATTCTCTGTTGATGAGAATGTTTGAGTTCATGTTTAAACTTTTTTCAGGTGTTCTACCTATTAAATCATTTTCTTGCATTATAATTTGATGGCTTCACCTCTTTTGTGTCATGTAGTAGGAAAAAAAGGTAATCATTACTTAAAACATGAAATGAATAGTCACAATAACATGACTGAGAAATAATATTTTCCATTTTGAGTATATGATTGATTCATTATGTATATTTTAGACAGGGACGGTTGTAACAGAGGAGAGACTGTATTAAAACCAATTTTGCAACCTGTACATATTTCATAAAACCACTTCAGCAGTTGACAGATTTAAGTTTATAATATAATGAATTAGTTATTCCAGTGTACATGTTTTTCGATGTATTACTAAAAATTGCAAAAAGTTACAACTGTCCCTGGTTTCCCAAACACGGGCCCGGGTGTTTGGCTTTCTACATAACAATATTTTATTTGAAGATTGAACATAAAGCGGTATTATGCCAGGGCTATGAGTGTGTTATGGATTTTGTTCTGCTCTATTGGGACCTTACAAGTTGCGTTTATGTAAAAAAAGGAAGAGGGAAGACTTTATTTAATCAATTAATATTTGTTTGATATAGCCTATGAAATCACCATCTTCTACCTAGATACGAGACAGGTACACGTTTGTCCTGCAGAGGCGCTGTTTTCTCTGAGGCTACACGTCTGCAGCGTGTCAGCCGGAAGCCTGCCCACCAGGGCCGCTGCCTGCTGAAAAAGAACTGCGCAGCACCGTGGCCTCTTAAAATTAATCAATGACTGTGGCACGGCAGTGGGGGCTCTCCACTCCACGGGGCTAAAAAGCGCATAACCTGGACTACCACATATAATCACTAGCTCCTATTGTCTTTTTTTATTTATTTTTTTTTTTATTTTTTTTTTTTCCTTTCTTTTTTTACCAACAAACATGACAGCGGCCATTATTTCTCCTTTCTTCGAATACAGTGAAGTGCCTAACAAGGTAAATGACGCCTATCCGGGAGGAATCGGCCGACTGAGTTTTTATTTTCTGGAGAAACCATGCTAACATTAGCCTAGCAAATTTTGTAACAGCAAGTTTGATGATAGGTTTGTGGGTAGTAAATCGCGTCACCCACATGATTGGTGACTAGTTACAGTACATATCTCGGACTCGTCAACGTTAAACGCGATTCAGCTTCTTCTTCTAAATAAGTTAACGTTAACTTAGCTCCTTTTTCGCTGCTGGCTAACTTATTGGCGCAAAATGGCACAAGTTAAAAGGTAACGTTAACGTTAGTGTCTCATTGCCAAACCTATCGCCACATCGCTGTGAAGTAAAAGGCTAGTTGAAAGGTAATTTGGGTAAAGTTAACTTAAGTCAGTGTTTAATGTTAACTTTTAGCGAAATAAAAAAGCTAAATCTGCCTTTGCATCTGCCTTCTGTTTAACGTTATGAACTTTGTGTTAACTAAAAGTAACTTCCTTTTTATTTTAATTCATTCCATGCCCTCTGGAGTCCGAGAAACTGAGCTGTTAACGTTACTATTCACTTTTAGCATGTAGCTACTCAATCTACTACACTACTGCATTTACTAAACTGCTTATTTGTTATTAATGCCATCAAGTCATTGCTGCTGCCCATGCTTAATAGTCTGCAGTAACGTTATCGCAACAGAGGAAAGTATCTACGGGTTAATCAAATATTGAGCCACGAAAGCGGTGCATAGGAGTAACGTTAGGCTAATTATTGCCAGAGCAGACCGTATTGTTGAACCAATCTGGTGGATATGCAGTGCAGATGTATACATTTTAAGATTGATTAATGCAGTGTACTGTTAAAGTAATGGTAAAGACACAATATACACCATAGTGGCTGCAAGGCAGTGTTTCTCATCTGCTTATCAAGTATGTATGTTATGGAATTATGATTCAGATTCAAAAAAAGAAATTGGAATATTTTGAAAGCTAAATCTTTTTTTAGGAGATGTACACAGTCATATGACTTGGGCTCAAAGGTGAAATAAAGAAACAAATGATCTATCATGCCCTGTTAAAGTTTAGGGTTTTAACTTTAATTTGTATTGGATACAGAAGCCCTAGCTGATTCCTAAACCGTATATCTCAGTCTGGATATATTGAGGGGGGTTGAAGAACACACAGCCCAGCAACACCCTCCCTTTTCTTCCTTTTGAGTCTGACATTCTCAGCCCCACCTGTCCCTTTTTCTTTTTTGGCTTTCCATCATTAGACTCACACACTGTCTGTTAACGTTACCGATGGACTTCCAAATGCGGGCTGCACTTTTATCGGTAACGTTAACAGATGGTCAAAATAATCGTGTTTGTCATTTTGGCCATAATT
Organism: Gymnocephalus cernua; assembly: GCA_023631565.1. Lineage (NCBI taxonomy): Eukaryota > Metazoa > Chordata > Actinopteri > Perciformes > Percidae > Gymnocephalus > Gymnocephalus cernua. Next base: position 25,967,027 of record CM042440.1, on the reverse strand, counting down.
GTGCAGCCCTACCTTATAAGGTTGACTAGTGTGTAACATATATTGTAAACTAAAGGGCAATAGGTCCAAGCTTATCTTACAAGATGTAAGATTAAAATCATGTCTCTTAAATAAATTGTAGAGCCCGACCGAATTTATCGACGAAACACCCTTCAACTACGTTATGAGTAGTGCCGTTGCCGTTTGTCCACCAGAGGGCACTCTACAATGTTCCTGTTGTCAACACTCGTGTTTAACCCTTTAAGTTTCATATTATCTTAAGTTTGTATTTGTATACATTTTATTTATCAGAACTTTAATATATTTTGATGTTCCTCTGTTCTGTTGTAACAATAAAACAAACAATGTTATTTCAGTGATGACTCATAAATAACTAATGTTAGGGAAAGCTGTTTGTTTTGTTACGAGTTTCTGGATATATATATATATATATATATATATATATATATATATATATATATATATATATATATATATATATATATATATATATATATATATATATATATATATATATATATATATATATATATATATATATATATAAAAATAATCCAGAAACTCGTAACAATTTATTTATTTGTATCTTTATTTATTTATTTGTATCTATCTGCCTTGAATCCTTTATCGGTCGGCCTCTAGTAAATTGTTGATTTTATTAATCTGGAACCAATAATAGTTTAAAACTCGGTTTTCAGTTCCTTACTCTGCTTGTAATAACATTGACTATCTAATTGCCATTCCCATGAGTCCTTTAGGGTATAAAATGGGTACATTGCTCAGAAAAGGTTGATAAACACAGCATTCACATCAATTGCTGACCATTCTAATCACCAAGGATGAAATGGTTTGCTTATTGAACTGTCTGTTACTTTTTTTTAATTACATGTGTTACTTTGCAGAACAGTAAGATGTTCAACTATAGCAACAACAATAACAGTCTTGGTGGACCTCAACTGATGTCTGTCCCATGCTCCAGTGCCAACTTCTCCTCCTGCACCCCCATTGAATCCCTGCTGGACAGGGAAGTGGTGGGGGCCCCCTCTCCAGGAGGCCTGTTCCAATGCCGTCACTCAGTCAGCCTCCCCAGTGCGAAATTAAGCCAGAACCAGTTTGTCAACCACCTTAAAAGGGATCCCTCTGTGTTATTGGGTAGCAACTGCAGCAACAACAAGGAGAACCATTTCCGTGAGCGCTCCTACTCAGAGCTGGGGGATAGGCAGTGGTCCGGCAGTCAGGTGTGTGTGGACGTAAGCAGCCAAGTCAACCCAAGCCGCTATAAGACAGAGCTGTGCCGGCCCTTTGAAGAGAACGGCACTTGTAAATACGGTGATAAGTGCCAGTTCGCACACGGCATGCATGAGCTGCGCAGCCTGAGCCGCCACCCAAAGTACAAGACTGAGCTGTGCCGCACCTTCCATACCGTCGGTTTCTGTCCGTATGGCCCCAGATGCAACTTTATCCACAACGCAGAGGAGCGCCGTGGGCCCCCTCCCCTTTCTGCCTTCAACAAAATGGAGCGCCCTCGGCTGCAGCACAGCTTCAGCTTTGCTGGCTTCCCCAGCTCCAGCCACCGGCAGGACAGCCCCACCTCCATTACACCTCCACCCATGTTCTCCACCGAAGACCTGACAGAGTGCCAGAGAAACCCCTTCGCTTACTCCAGCCAGGAGCTTGCCAGCCTGTTTGGGCCCAGCTTGGGGCCACCGCCTGTATCTGAGCCTCAGGGTCTGACCCCACCTTCCCCAGCCACCTCCTACTTTTTCCAGCCCACGTCAGATAGCTCCCCCTGCCATCCAGGCTCTCTGTCTGACCAGGAGGGCTATCAGAGCAGCCTGGGCAGTCAGAGCGGCTCTGAGTCCCCGCTCCTGGATGCCTCCCGTCGCCTCCCCATTTTCAGCAGGCTCTCTGTCTCTGATGATTAAGGTGTCTTCTTCCCTGGGCTTGAGCTGGGAGTAATGGAAAGAGATAGGAAGATGGAGACAATTCACCTCCCTAATTCCCTTCTCCTCTTAGCCCTGTTAACAGGAAAACAGACTGCTTTGTGCATTGTTTTAGCCAGTAAGTCTCTTCCAATATTATGAACAGTTGGTAAACCAGAATCCTATTCATGCACAGGCCTTGCACTGGTGCCATGGTAGAATGAATGTGAATGATGGCGTAAAGTAGCTCATATATTATTATATCATATTATAAAATAGTTTAATGTGACTTATAATGGGCAGTAAGGAGTGGCAGTCAGTGTGTGTGTGTTCAGTACAGTACAGCGTTTCCCCTACGTTGATTTTCAAGTGGCGCACCGCCACAGTTAAATGTCTGCCGCCACGCCACGGTATCAATGTTGATTGTCGGAGAATAGCGCGGACACGCGCTTCACAGGTAGAGCACAAACCCAGCCCCCCCTCTCTATTCACATGTCGGGATTCTTGCCTGCGCGCCACACACACGCAGCCGAGTTGTGTGTGTGCGCGTTAACGTTACCGCACACACACATCTTAAACACGCGCAGCACCTGACTGGGAACGATACCGAGGATTACCAACGGCCGCTGGGGGGGCAGATGAACGCTAGTCTCGTCACTGTAAGTAGGTTACGATAAAACCTCCGTGAGTAAAAAGTCAATACTTATCAATGCACTCACCTGTATAGACCGGCATAAACATGTAGGAAGAGATATTTTAATCTGCTCTCGTCCACCGCGCTGTTTTTTACCAAACTCGGCTCTACTCTGCAAAAAGCTAAAACAAATAAAGCTGTCGGTTGTAGTCTTAGCTTAGCTTGGCGGGAATCTAGAAATTTGGACAAATTCTTATAAACTGAACTGCTGGCTGAGCGAACCGTCCTCTCTCCTGGAGGTAAAGCTATGGATGTATTATAAGACCAAAACAGATACATGTGGCTACTTAATATGCACGTGAATGACGCGTTCTTCATTCTTGATGATGATGCTGGTTGTATTATTTTGCAACAGCATCATTTCATTGCAAATGAGGAATACAGTATGAATGGTAGCCTGCTTATCAGTCCATTCATCATTAAAGGCTTTTCTACATCAATTTTCCCTTCAGCCTCTTTGACTGTGACATGTTTACCTGACAACAGACTTTCTTTCTGCAAACATTTCCTGCATACTACAACCATGTTTCCTTAATCACAGACTTTAACAACCACTCAGTGAACTGTCTCCTAGTCTGAGATCTTGTTCTAGTTAAAGAGTCAGTTATCATTATGGAGTTTCCATGTTTTTGAGGAGTTTGCTCACACTAATGTACAGTAAAAAAATAGCATTAATTCGGTAAGAAAGACCATTTTGAACGATAATTTTCTTTATTTGAAAGTCCGGCCTTGGAGTGCCGGGGGGGGGGGGGGGGGGGGTGTTGACATACCTGCCACCACGGCTTAAAAAAATCCTAGGGGAAACACTGCAGTGTGCATCTGTGCTGTACAAAGTGTGTTGCAGTGTTGTGTATATCGCTACACAGCCATTATTATGACCGCCTGTGCCACAACCTTGACACCAACTCGGTGTTAAATTTTTAAAAGGATCATCACTATAAAATAAGAGAAAGTCAGTAGAATGTAAGATTATAACAGTGCCTTGGCGTTTATTCATGTGAAGCCAACAGTAACATTAATTATCATTATTATTGTCTAGTTTATTTCCCAAAGCCTTCTGAGTCAGGGCTTTGACTGTAACTGCTTATTTATCAAAACGTATTTATTGCTGATTTTAAGCATTTTTATTTGGTATTTATCTGGTTAATGAAAAAATAGAATATATATTTTCTTTCATGTGAAATTATGATCTTCCGTATTAGTAATTTTTTTTCACAGTTAATATATTTTACTCCAATGACATGTTTTGTAACACTTGATGATTATTTTTTTTTTAAAGTGAATCTTAATTTAAGACACAAATGTTTAGCATTTTTTATTTGTTTTCTCCTCCCACATGTAGGAATGCAGGCTTGCAGGGATGCAGTCTGAAGGCACAAACGCACTGGAACTGTCAAAGTCAATTAGTGCATGCTAGAGACAAGTGGTGTCTTTTCAGTGGGGGGTTGTGCAGCTGACATCAATTTCAAATGATGAAAAAAGCTAATCTAAGTAATCGCAAACTAATCAGGTAACTAAGCTAGTGTCATACACTTGTTAAGGGCGTGGACAAAGTATGAATGCACTCGGGGTGCATGTGGTGCTGGTTTAACAGAGTTCCTATGGACAACTTGCACAGCATCACAGCTGTTTTGTGTGCCGGCTTCATCGCGCCTGATAATCTGTTGGTTTTCTAGCCGGTGGGTCTGTCTGGAGCTGCTCACCTGTGGCTCTTTACATTTAATGCCCATATTTATTGCCAATTGTAATTCATTTTGAGGCCTTTCTACCATGTTTGGAAACTGCACTAAAATATTTGGAGAGAATATTTTTATATTCTTGATACATATACATGGAACAGTACATTCAGTGGTTTTAGATGTCTATTCAAGTAAACTAATGTCAATGTAGAACAATCAGCCACATACCATCTGCATAAATAATATTGAACAGCACAATATCTAATATTGATGTACTAAATTTGAATTAGGCTAATTTTAAGTGTGTTTATAACATCAAAGCCCTTAAATGTGGAACAGAATTTCTGTTGAAACCCTGTTTACATTTCCCACCTGCATCTTACAAAATGTCAGATTGCCAGATCAAAATGCCATGCATTAACCATAACTTCTATTGTGATAAGGTGTCTTGTCCGTGCTGCATTTCTGGGCAGCATCTTTTTTCATTCTGTAGAATATAAACTAGCTCTGGAACAGTCCTGTTTTCATATTAATGTATTTTACTGGGATTAAAGCTGTAGTGCATGACTTTTTGATATTGATGAACGTCCATTACATTCAAGCCATTGACAAATGAGTTGCTACAAAGCTAATTAAGACTATCAGCTCCACACAACTCTCTGTAATTCTCAGTATGGCTCTTTTCAGAAGATTGTGTCATCGGGCGATTTTCGCTCGCAGAAACTCGAGTGAAGATAATTACCTCTTCTGAAGCGTCTGTTTTTTTAAATCCTTTGTGTCCTCCTTGGTTACTAGCAACTGTGTGGGGTCGGGGTGGTGCGTGATCACAGAAGGCTTGTATCATTGCGAACAGTTTTGTTATTACTTAGAATTCCTCATGGGGTGACAGAAACTACGCACTATAGCTTTAATTCTCGTTTGAGTCACTGAATCCTAAATTGAGTCACTAAATCAGTTACTAGCACTTTGAGTTATCACAATGGTGATATAAAGGTTTTCTTTGACCACTTTTGCCCATGAAAGTGCATATATATATATATATATATATATATATATATATATATATATATATATATATATATATATATATATATATATATATATATATATATATATATATATATATATATATATATATATATTTTACACACACACATACATACATACATTCCAGGTTTCCCAAATGTCGTGCCTTCATATTTTTCTAGAACCGAGCAGATACAAGCCTAAAATGTATTCCTGTAGGTTAGAGGTTAACAGGATTGACACATGAAAAACTGTTGAATGTATTCTCCAGCAGCCATCGCTGTTTCTACAGTAATTACTTTGTTCATGGTTTATTTTGTAATGAAAGATTGCAGTTAAAACCAATAAAAATGATATTAAAGTATTTATATTGAATGTGTGAGTTCCTATGAATTCATTTTGTAACGTTTTACAAAGCTTTCAGCAATTCCCCAAGCACAAAACTGCGGAGGTTAGTGGTTAAACTAGAGTTGTTTTGATAGAAATGCCTCCGTTACTGCCTATAAAGCTAGTATCGTTGAGTGTGCAAGTCTATACTCTGATACCACGTAACTTAGCCCTGAAAAAAATCTACTTTGCAGAAGTTTGTTGATGCTCTTACTCAGTTATGACTAAACTAGATAATAAAATAGTTATATGGCAGATATTCTCTTATGTATTTGTTTTACAGAGAGTTTCACCTGAATCTGGACATAAAAACAGTGATAGCAATGGTGATCAAATCTCTACATGGTTGGTAGTCTACAGCTGTTAAAATAATTATATATTAAAACACTGGTATCAGATCTGTACTCTGTATCGGCTGTATTGGAATCTGTATCGGGAAGTTAAAATTGGTATTGGGACATTTTTTGTTGGGACCATACCATGGGATGTTCCGTCAATTTACTACATGCCTAACATTACTGCTGTCTGTTTTCCAAAGAATGCTCTAGTGCAGTGTTTCTCAACCAGTGCCGATCCTGACCTCCCTGGGGCCCTAAGCAAAATTCTGCTAAGGGGCCCTCTACCTGACCCGTGATGCTGTGAGCTATGTAAACCATTTGCCATTGCCACACAGTCACACCTGACACTTCAGTGCGCCCAATACAATCCTCCCTCCTTTAAACAAAACAGTCAAAGAATAAAGTAAAGTACAACAATATAGAACAGAACGAGGTTCAAACAAACAATATTTATTGAATAGAGTATTTTCTATAATATTAAGATAACAAGTGAATATTATTAAATAAGTGAATATTAATGTAAACATAAATAAGAAGAAAATAATAAATTATAACCCTGAACTTTGGCTTTTGGGATTAACTTTGGTTCTCTCTACACCCTGGGCATTTTCAGCATCAGTATGGGCACCACCACTATTTGGACTGTCTAGAATAAACTGAGAAGAATATCACATAGTTAGTTAAGCAGTCATTTACACTACTCGTTACATGTTACAAATGTGTAAACATTTGAATGTTTGAATTAAAATCTTACCATCAAAATATTCCTTTTCTGCACTTCTTGTAATATTTAAATAGTGAACTAGTGATGCAGATATCAATAATCCCTGTGAGTGATATCAAGAATTAACTTTTGTACAAGTGAACATGTAATTCCTGATATCAAAAATAGACATTGGTAGATAAAAATTAACTAAGGGGCCCTACTAGTAAAAATAATCAAGAATTCACTTTGCAAATAGTAAAAAAAATCGAATTCTTGATATCAGAAATGCATAAACTGTGAATGAATGAAAGCTAAAATGGCTTGCCATAGCATGTTGAAGTTTGTATTATGCATGTTGAAGCAATTCTTGATTTATGGTTATTATTTACTGAGGGATGTGCATCCATATTGACCAGTATGTCCAGCTAATCAACATTTTAAATTCAATATAGCCTATAAATCAATGTCAAATTGTCAATACATTGCTTTCCATCTTGCATAATTAGTGCAGATGTTTAGAGTTTTTAACTACACATTGTCTGAGACTAGATAATCAGTGTCTTAAAGTATGTATAATGTCTTTGATGAGGAGTGCCATCATTCACGCCCATATATTGTAGCCTACAGTCTGTCTGGTCTTCACATATATTTCTGCTTGAAAACTGCGCATTTCATTTCATGTACGCGCCTAACGCATGATAACACACCCGCCGCGGTTATCTTTTCCGAGCTGCAGTAAACAAACACCGTTGCACTTTGTCGTTTATCAAACGTAATAAATAATTGTATTTTACTCTCACTTTTGTCAGGTACAAAGTCACAAAACACAGCCCTGGAAGTGACTGGCGTTAGCAGCTAGACGAGAGATGCACTGCCTGCCTGCCCAGCTAGGTTAGCAAAAACACACTAGAAATGCACATAAACATAAACTTTACTTTGCTGACATCAAACTCAGAGAGGACAGAACACAAGTTTACCTGATTGTTGTTCCCACAATTCCCTCTCATGGTGTTTTTTTTGTGGTAACGTGATCTCGTGAAGTGCTGTCCCAATCCCATTCTACCTATCTGAGCCCATGTGGCCTCACACTCACTCACTTAGCACCTGAGATCAGTTAAGTCTGTGAGTCTTTAGTCCTCAGGGCTCACTTTGGGATTGGGCCAATGCCCCTTCATCACAGGTGATAGACCTAGTGTGGAAATGGGTTGTGAACAATTGTTTAAACAACCTAGTGTATTAGGAATGTGTTTTTCTGACTTATCTGTATTTCTACAGTTTTCTGATTTCCATTTTAGTGTTACACCAATGCTGTGCATTTTGGGGCAGTGTAGATTGTTATGGTTGTAAGGTTCTAACTGGAGCCACAAACCACCTGGAGTAAAAAGTTGCAATCAATTGTCCAGTTTATGTATCCAGAGAATGCTTTGAATATCATGACGATTGCCATGGCTCTAAACCAAGAAAACTAATTACATTATTTCACCAAAACAAATCATTAATCAAGCCTTTATATCTTGTGTAATACAACCCCAAATCAGAAAAAGTTGGGACAGTATGAAAAACACAAATAAAAAAAGAAAGTAGTGATTTCTAAATGTACTTTGACTTGTATTTCATTGCAGACAATGTGAACACAAAATATTTCATGTTTTGTCTGGTCAACTTAATTTCATTTGTAAATATACATCCTTTCCTCTCATTCAGACCTGCAACACATTCCAAAAAAGGTTGGGACAGGAGCAATTAAGGGCTAGTAATCAGGTAAATTGGTTAAATAATTATGTGATTTGAAACAGGTGATGTCAACAGGTGATTGTAATTATGATTTGGTACAAAAGCAGCATCCAAGAAAGGTCTGAACAACTGTGATCTCCGAGCCCTCAGGCGGCACTGCATCAAGAATCGTCATTCATCTACAAGCGATATCACCACATGGGCTCAGGACTACTTTGGCAAATATTTGTCAAGTACCACAATACACAGTTACATCCACAAATGCCAGTTAAAATTGTACTGTGCCAAAAGGAAGCCCTATGTTCACAGTGTCCAGAAGCACCGTTGACTTCTCTGGGCTTGGAGGCATCTGGGATGGACCATCACACAGTGGAAACGTGTACTGTGTTCAGATGAATCAGTATTTCAGGTATTTTTTGGGAGAAATGGACGCCGTGTGCTCTGGACCAAAGAAGAAAAGGATCATCCAGACTGTTACCAGCAACAAGTCCAAAAGCCAGGGTCTGTCATGGTATGGGGTTGTGTCAGTGCCCTTGGCAAAGGTAACTTGCACTTCTGTGATGGCACCATTAATGCTGAAAAGTACATAGAGATTTTGGAGCACAATATGCTGCCTTCAAGAAGACATCTTTTCCAGGGACGTCCATGCATATTTCAACAAGTTAATGCAAAACCACATTCTGCACACATTACAAAGTCCTGGCTGCGGAGGAAGAGGATACGGGTACTTGACTGGCCTGCCTGCAGTCCCGACCTGTCTCCAATAGAGAATGTGTGCCACATTTTGAAGCGCAAAATGCGACAACGAAGGCCCCGTACTGATGCCCACCTTAAGACTTGTTTGCAGCAAGAATGGGACAAAATTACACCTGAAACACTTCATCACTTGGTGTCTTCAGTCCCTAAACGTCTTTTAAGTGTTGTGAAAAGGAATGGCAACATTACAAAGTGGTAAATACTTTACTGTTCCAACTTTTTCTGAAATGTGTTGCAAATCTTGTTTTTTTGAAAAAAATAAAAATAAAAATCATGAGGAACACATTAAATGATGTGCTGTTGTATTGTCTGCAATGAAATACAAGTCAAAGTACATTTAGGAATCACTACTTTCTTTTTTTATTTGTGTTTTCCATACTGTCCCAACTTTTTCTGATTTGGGGTTGTATAATGTCAAATTTTTAACAACATTTAAGTATACAAGTGTATTGTCAGTAAAGTCAATCAAAATGTTGCCTTGGCCCACACCAATGAACAAGAAAGATTTACTCTAACAAGGTAACCTTTAAAAGAGTGAGAAACAGAGAGAAATGTCAGCTAAGTTAAGGTATAATTCATTTAGCTTAAATATCTGGGCAATGTAGAGAGACAGCTGTATACATTGTATACATGAGCCTAGTAGAACAGGCTGTATAGATCACAGACTTCAGCTACCCAACAGGCCAACCCTTAAACAGTTAGGTTACCTGACAGCCACTAACTTTAATGTTACTGCCAAACTGCTTGTTGTCGTCATGTGTGGCGCGCGCACACACACAACCTCCTTCCCTTCCTGAGAGTCCCTGTTAATTTGTGTACTTCTTACCGTCGTCAACTACTCTCTCTTCCATGTGTTCCTCCCTCTCTCCTGTGGCCCTGTCATGGTCGCTCTCCTCCTCCTCGGCTTCTTCCCTGTCATGATGTTGTTTCTGCTTCTCTGCATAGCCAGCCACCTCTCCTCCTTTCTCTACTTCAGGTAGCCTAATGCTGATGTTGAAGCAGCTACTAAACAACCCCAAAAATGTCAGACATTTTGGCACATTTTGAAGCATTCACCTGTAGATTCTTAATCTTTTTCTCCCATAATTTCTGTACACATCGCTTGCGTATGCGGTTCCGTGGTCGTTTGTCCATTTTAACGTGGATGCTAAACTTCCAGCATTTTATAACGTTTACAGCTCATGTCTCAGGGCCGGGAGTGGGGAAGGGTGTTCCTGGATTTGATTGGGTTAGGTCAGTGCCAATAAAGAATATTAACCAATTGGCTGGAACAGCGACACTTACGCCCAACTTTCCTACCTGCACAGGAGCCAGACACAACGGAAGACATGCAGGTGGCTGAACACTCCCCACCTTCCCGGTCTTCGCCTCCATCTTCACCTGTAGAACAGACTGTGGTAGTTCATGCAATATATTACGATGTACAACCCCAAATCAGAAAAAGTTGGGACAGTATGGAAAACACAAATAAAAATAAAAATAGTGATTTCTAAATGTACTTTGACTTGTATTTTATTGCAGACAATACAACAGCACATCATTTAATGTGTTCCTCATGATTTTTATTGTTTTGTTTTAAAAAAAAAACAAAATTCCTATTTTGGCTCTTGCAGCACATTTCAAAAAAAGTTGGAACAGTAAAGCATTTACCACTTTGTAATGTTGCCATTCCTTTTCACAACTCTTAAAAGACGTTTAGGGACTGAAGACACCAAGTGATGAAGTGTTTCAGGTGTAATTTTGTCCCATTCTTGTTGCAAACAAGTCTTAAGGTGGGCAACAGTACGGGGTCTTCGTACACATTCTCTATTGGAGACAGGTCGGGACTGCAGGCAGGCCAGTCAAGTAGCCTACCCGTATCCTCTTCCTCAGCAGCCAGGACTTTGTAATGTGTGCAGAATGTGGTTTTGCATTATTTGGTTGAAATATGCATGGACGTCCCTGGAAAAGATGTCTTCTTGAAGGCAGCATATTGTGCCCCAAAATCTCTATGTACTTTTCAGCATTAATGGTGCCATCACAGAAGTGCAAGTTACCTTTGCCAAGGGCACTGACACAACCCCATACCATGACAGACCCTGGCTTTTGGACTTGTTGCTGGTAACAGTCTGGATGATCCTTTTCTTCTTTGGTCCGGAGCACACGGCGTCCATTTCTCCCAAAAAATACCTGAAATACTGATTCATCTGACCACAGTACACGTTTCCACTGTGTGATGGTCCATCCCAGATGCCTCCGAGCCCAGAGAAGTCGACGGCACTTCTGGACACTGTTAACATAGGGCTTCCTTTTGGCACAGTACAGTTTTAACTGGCATTTGTGGCTGTATCTACGTATTGTGGTACTTGACAAAGGTTTGCCAAAGTAGTCCTGAGCCCATGTGGTGATATCGCTTATAGATGAATGATGATTCTTGATGCAGTGCCGCCTGAGGGATCGGATATGACGGTTGTTCAGCTTAGGCTTGCGCCCTTGTCCTTTACGCACTGAAATTCTTCCTCATTCCTTGAATCTTTAATTATGTTATGCACTGTTGAAGATGAAATAAGCAAATGTCTTCCTATCTTTCTTTGAGGAACATTGTTTTTAAACATTTCAATAATTTTCTCACGTATTTGTTGGCAAACTGGCGATCCTCAGCCCATCTTTCCTCCTAAAGGACTAGACCTTTCTTGGATGCTGCTTTTGTACCAAATCATAATTACAATCACCTGTTGACATCACCTGTTTCAAATCACATCATTATTTAACCAATTTACTTGATTACTAGCCCTAAATTGCTCCTGTCCCAACCTTTTTTGGAAGGTGTTGCAGGTCTGAATGACAGGAAAGGATGTATATTTACAAATGAAATTAAGTTGACCAGACAAAACATGAAATATTTTGTGTTCACATTGTCTGCAATGAAATACAAGTCAAAGTACATTTAGAAATCACTACTTTCTTTTTTTAATTTGTGTTTTTCATACTGTCCCAATTTTTTCTGATTTGGGGTTGTATACTGTTGCCATGTGAGGAGACGAATAAAAGGAGAAGCCTCTCAAGTTGTACGAACGTGTCACGGGCATTCATTCCGCGAGTGGAAACTTGCACAAAAATAGCTAGTTTGAGGCTAGCAAGAGAGTGCCCCTAGCTCTTCCATTCAAAAGGCCGTTTGACCCCAAAACGTGAATAAGGTGACTCTTATAAGTGGCGATTCGGTCCTTTTAAACTAAAGTTTGACTCACATTCATTTACAAAAAGACCCTAGGATGCATTTTGGAAGCAGAAGAGGACATTTTCTGCATTTATCTCTCGTTCACACTCCAGTCCAGTTGGTGGCGGTAATGCACCTTTAAGTTGATTTGCCAACCTGGAAGAAGAAGAAGAAGTAGAGTAGTAGAAGAGTAGTAGTAGAAGAAGAAGAAGAAGAAATAGAAGTGGAGTATCATGGCGGACACCAGGGAAAAAGCGCTGCAAGACTACAGGAAAAAATTACTCGAACACAAAGAAATTGACGGGCGGTTAAAAGAATGTAAGAGATACTTTCATTTTGCCGTTTGTGGTGTGGCATGAATACATCTTGTTTGTTTTGATAAGATAATCGTTATCGGGTAGCCAACATCAGTTAGCTGGCCAGCTAGCTAGTGCTTTGTCATGCAGTTAGCATTCTCATAGAAATGAATGGACATAAAGCTAACGTTAAACCAGTTAACACTAGCAGTGCTATCTTAGCAGAAGAGTAAGTTAGCTAAATTAGTAGACGAAAAAGTCCTACAATTCACTTAACGTTAGCCTGTGTGGTGTTGCCCATTACATAAATAACGTTATTTTTTATAATGTTAAGTTTTACTTTAACGTTATCGTTAAGCTAACTTTAATCAGCTAACGTTAATTTACATTATTTGTTTGGCAGTGTGAGCTTTCATCAAGCTGTAACAAACAACATTACCCCTATTGTTTGTTTTTCCAGTGAGAGAACAGCTGAGAGAACAAACTAAACAGTACGAGAAATCAGAAAATGACCTGAAGGCTCTGCAAAGTGTTGGCCAGGTAAGAATATTCTGATGGATGCCAAGATTGAGACATGGCTGTGGTATGTACAGCGCCATAAGCATAGCTAAGTGGTCAGAAAGAACAGAGGAGACACTTTGTTTCTCTCACAACAGGCGTTTTTCCCACCGGATAGTACTTGTACTTTTTAGGGGAAAAGTACACTTCTCCCCCAAAATCTTTTTTCCCATTTGCATTCCCACTGGCCAAGTGGCCACAGGGACTGGTAGGAGGGGTAAGGGAGTGACGCACCACAAAACAACAACAACAACAACAACAGAGCAGCATGATGGAGGAGGCCATCAGAATGTTCCTGTTGTGTCTTGCTGGGATCCTCATAACGGAGTTTGAACGGCGGTGTTTAAAGACTAGGCTGGAGTACATAACAGAGAAAACACAGACAAAAAAACAAAAATAAATCTTTTTTTTCCATTTGCATTCCCACTGGCCAGTGACCACAGGGACTGGTAGGAGAGGTAAGGGAGTGATTTTTTCTCTCTCTCTCTCTCTTTCAATTTTCAATTTCAGGTTGCTTTATTGGCATCACAAAAATACCTCTGTTTCCAAAGCATAACAACAAACATACATATAAGCAACAACAACAAGGAGCAAACCTCTCTCTCTCTCTGATTTTGGTCCACCAACATAGGTGGTGATAGACAGATCGTTTATCCAATCAGCTAACCAGTATATTCGCCCCTTCCCAAACGTTCTCCAACGGAAAGCTCCCAGATGGATATGCCGAGCAAATGCGAAGCAATCCATCTGGCGGAGTCAGGTTACACTTACGTGGGCTACAGTGAAATCTCTGCGTGCAGCCTCCGCAAAACCACAAAAAGGTTCACGTTCACACTGCAAGTCTTAATGCCTAATTTGGATTTTTTGCACAGACCTGATTTTTTTGTTACCTTTTTAAAATGTGCCTATATAAGATTCCAGTGTGAACTGTTTGCGGTTTTGAACTGACCCGCATGCGCAAAAGAACAACAATGACATCAGATGCAGCTAAAGTTAGGGAGGTTATGGAGGAAGCATTTTTGCTTTTATTTCAAAATGTTTGTGTAATGGCAGCGGTTACATCAATGAGCAGGTGCTGAGGAGGAGAAGAATGAAGACAAATTGGTTATTTTGGCATTTGGCGGGTTTATGGCTGCAAATTCACTACAGAGGTCTGTGTGACTGGACGACTGATTTGCACTTCAGGACCGCTATGGGCCTCCACCAGAGTTTCCTCTGGCTTTGCCCTGCCCAGGCGTAGTTCACCATATTTTGGGTCCTATCGCATGCGCTCACGCTCCACCTACCCGACGGTGCGGGCGAGACGGGCCTTTGGTGCCCCCGACACACCTCAGCCGGCTCGCCCTTCATTGTGCCACGGGGCGACCCTCTGACTCATGCGCTCCTTGGTCCGTGTTTCAAGACGGTTCGGGTGGGTTGCCGACAGTGTTCACACTACTTCTGAAGAAGTCTGACCTGGTCACTTGACCCCAAAAAACGCATTTGGGCCACTTTTGCCTGCAGTCTGACCGTAGCCTAAGAGGGGGAGGGGGGGCTGTTGCTCTGGTGGTAGAGCGGTCGTCTGCCAATCAGAAGGTTGTGGTTGATCCCTGACCCTGCAGTCCCCAGTCAAAATGTTCTTGGGCATGACACTGAACCATGACTAATTTTTTTTTTTTTTTTTTTTTTTTTTTTTTTAAACTAAGAGCACCGTAGCCCCTAAATTTACACTGGGTCGAAAATTAACACTCGCCATTCGGGTAAATTTTCCTGCACTCTGTACGGACAGCTGTAGGCTTGTGCGGTTGTTAAAGTTCTCTGCATTATCATGGACACATGCAGCCACTTTCCTGAAACCGCTTGCACGGTCCGCGGCGTGCAGTTGTTAAATCGGGCCGGGGCTCAGCCCCGGTACATAAGCCTGCTCATTTGTGTCCGGATGTGCCTGCTTGCAGTCAGTTGCGTACTGGAAATATGTCCAGGGCTCGACATAAGCCATGGCCCGATGGCCCGGGGCCAGTAAAAGAGTATGTCGGGCTAGTTGATTGGCCAGTTACTGGCCCGCATGGGCCAGTGACAGTGTCTCCGTCTGCTTCAGCAAACGTCATACTGAGTGGCGCGAAGCTTGTGAATGTTAACTAACATTTCACATTTTCACCTCACGTAATTTATAACGTTAGTTAAAATGTCAAAGAACTATGAAGCTAATGTGAGAAAGAGGGCATTCTTAGTGGAAAACACAGCAGCTACACCTGGATGGAGAAAGGCGATCACGGCATGTAGGCCGACGGTTTCGTTTGCCGGCAATTTCCAACAAAAGCCGAGCAGCCAAACCAACAAAATGCCATGCAGCTTCAAACACAATTCATTTGATACAAGCGTTGCATTTTAGAAGATAGACGGATTGTGAACAGCGATGTCCGCGCTGCGCACGCACACACTCTCACACACACACACACACACATGGCAGAGCCGAGGTGTGCGCGTTACTTCACGCAGCACATAACTGACTGGAAACGATACCGAGGATTATTTAGCCTACTGCCACTGGCGCAGATGAACTAACGCTACAGTCGTTACTGTAAGTAGCCTACAATAAAACCTCCATGATTAAAAAGTCAATACTTATCAATATACCCACCTACCTGTTCTACAGGCATCAACATGTTTCAGTCTGCTCTGTCTGCTCTGTCCACTCACTGTGCAAACACAGCTCTACTCTGCTATTAGCGACTTTTTACAAACAAGCTAAAATGAAAAATGTCAGTTTGTAGTCAAACTATTTATCTTGAACTTTGGACAAACTCTTGTAAACTTAGCTGCTGTCTTAACGAACCGTCCTCTCCGCTGGAGCAGTAACCTGTGGATGTATTATAAGACCAAAACATATACATGTGGCTACTTAATATGCACGTGAATTACGTGATCGTTATGTCCGCGTTCTTCATTCTTGATGATGTTGCCGGTTGTATTCTTTTGCAACAGCATTGTCTTATTTCAAATAAGGCATACATGATGAATGCTAGCCTGTTTATCAGTCCATTCATCATTAAAGCTGCTGTTTTCACTTCAGGCTCTCTGACAGTGACATTTTTACCTCTTTAAAACTCTGATCTACTGGCCCCGGGAGCCAGTGGGGATTTTTTTTTATGTTGAGCCCTGATATGTCACATAAAATTTGATGAGTGATGCTTATGAAAACATATTTCCGACAATAAATAAAAGATTTTTGAAATGGCATGTCTATTTTGTCTCTGCGGAGCTGAGATGACAACAATTGGAACACGGCAACAACTCCGCGCAGCACTGCAGACAATTCACCACTGCGGGTCAACTACATACAATGTCTAAGTGTCTACGTCGGTAGGATTAACAGATAAAATGCCTTCTCCAAAATCTAAAAACCCCATTCGCAGCGGTGGAAGCCTGGTGCTCGGAAGCTCCAACGGCCGCTACGAGTTCATGTCGCTGACCAAGACATTGAACCGGTCTCCTCCAACGGCAGGGCTCCGAGGTGTGTGTGTGTGTGTGTGTGTGTGTGTGTGTGTGTGTGTTGCCCTAATACCTGTTAATACTACTTGGCATTATTGTAATATCAAAAGGTATTAGGTCAGGTGTGTGCGTTTCTTTACGCAGCACATGTAACTGACTGGAAACGATACCGAGGATTATTTAGCCTATAATAAATAAAACCTCCATGATTTAAAAAGTCAATACTTATCAATACCCACCTACCTGTTCTACAGGCATCAACATGTTTCAGTCTGCTCTGTCTGCGCTGTTCACTCGCTGTGCAAACACAGCTCTACTCTGCAATTAGCGACTTTTTACAAACAAGCTAAAATGAAAGATGTCAGTTTGTAGTCTAAACTCTTGTAAACATAGCTGCTGTCTTAACGAACCATCCTCTCCGCTGGAGCAGTAACCTGTGGATGTATTATAAGACCAAAACATATACATGTGGCTACTTAATATGCACGTGAATTACGTGATCGCTATGTCCGCGTTCTTCATTCTTGATGATGTTGCCAGTTGTATTCTTTTGCAACAGCATTGTCTTATTTCAAATAAGGCATTCACGATGAATGGTAGACTGCTTATCAGTCGATTCATCATTAAAGCTGCTGTTTTCCACATACACTTTTCGCTTCAGGCTCTTTGACAGTGACATTTTTACCTGACAACAGGCCTTTCTTTCTGCAAACATTTTCCACCAATCAGGACCCTGCATACTACAACAACGTTTCAGTAATCAAAGACGTTAACCATTACTCAGTGAACTGCCCCCTAATCTGGGAACTTTTTCTAGTTAAGTAACCTATCTAGTTATTGTTATGGATTGTCCATGTTTTTTTTAGGAGTTTGCTTACACTAATACATGTAAAAATATAGCATTCATTTAGTAAGAAAGTGAAATATCAAACAAGAATATGCTTATTAGGTATAAATACATTTTATTTTCTTTATTTGAAAGTCCGGCCCCCGGAGTGTAAGCCTAAAACAATTCTGGCCCTTGGAAAAATGTAGTTGATGACCCCTGGTTAGTGCTGGGCGGTATACCGGTTCATACCGAAAACCGGTGTATATTTTCGTCACGATGTTCATTTTTAATATACCGCCATACCGGTGTGTTTAATAACACAACGTCCGGAACGAACGTTCGCGCTGCGCGACACTGTTTTAGACGGACCCTTTAAAATGCTGCACTTCTAAGCAGCGACGGTAAACAGCAGTGCACCCGTTCTCTTAATACATCCATGAGTGCACCCTACTGTCTATGAGTGCACCAGAGGGACGTCACATGGAAGATGGATGCTGCAGAAGTAGTAGAAACGAACTTGTGCCAAAAAAAGGAGCCGCCGGGTCTGTTTGGAGGTTTTTTGGTTTTCAAAAATCCGACGTTGACCAAACAACCGTTTTATGCAAGTGCTGTCGGGCTAAAATAGTTGCGAAAGGCGGCAACACGAGCAATTTGCTCCACCACCTCAGCTGCAAAGACGTCTTGGAATATCAAGAATGTATGAAATTAAAGTCAGCAGGCTCAGCGCCCTCCACATCAGCAGGTAACACGGGGAAAGCAAAAGAAAAGTCGAGCCAAATGTCACTTAAATACGCGTTTGCTAGAGGGACTTGCTATGACAGAAAACGCAAACGGTGGATCGAGATTACCAACTCCATCACCAACCACCTAGCTAAAGACATGGTCCCGCTTAATACAGTGGTGAGTAATGAGTCAATTAAGTCAATTTACTGCAGTAATTCCTCTCTCAATGAGTAGAAAATGCATTGAACATCTGAATATGCACGAAAAAGAAAAAAACGTCAAAACGGAAAACTGGCATAATTTTGAAAAAAAACGTGATATGAATTTTTGGTCATACCGCCCAGCACTACCCCTGGTCTAGCTTTACTGCTAATGGCACAACATACAGTGACAGTGGCTAGCTGGGTTATAACCATTTTCTGAAGCTTCATCCTAGGTGCGGCGTATATTTTCCTGCTTTTTTGTCCTTTGCCAATCACACCTACGATATTTCTTTCAGGGCCAGTAAAAATGTTGAAGGGGCCAGCAAAACTCTGATCTACTGGCCCCAGGGGCCAGTGGGGATTTTTTTTATGTTGAGCCCTGCATTACTGTTAATCAGTGATTACCTTGTTGTGATATAAGAAGTGACCCATACAATGTGCCAAACATAATGTGCCACATGAAGAGACAGCGCAGCATATGACCGTAGCAACAGCTGAGAAGAGCTGACAGCAGTGTCTGTGAGCATCACTGGCGGCCAGCAGGTAGGCGATCACAGCCACCACCAGCTGGCCGTCCCGTCAGACTGGAGCTTCTGACATCAGAGAAAATGTGCACCGCGCGCACCACCCGGAGAAAAAAGTGAGAGAAAGAAAAAGGAGACCACCCATGTTCGTACTGTTGCTTAATTAAATAAAACATCAAAAGAGAGAAGTTCTCCGTCCGTGTTTTAAACACACCTGGGGCGAAGTTGGAAACCAGAATCAGCTTTAAATACAGTCCTAATCTAGTCCTCACTAACACGGGCCCAATTATAGTAACTACATGAAAACTTCACTGTTGCATGAAATATCGTGTGTGTTTAGCCTACATCATCTTATTTTAGTTCAGTCACATTTTAATTAAATGGTGCTTAAAATGGTGGCCTTGTTTACTGTTGCAATAAAAACTAGAACTGCAAGCAGTTATGAACGGGGTCCAAGCCCCGTGCGCCAGTCCCCCCTGGTGCGAGCTGCCCCCGGCGACGCCGAGAGCCCGTGAAAACGGAGCCCGCGAAAGGAGAACCCGAACTGCCGCCGCGGCGAGGCAAAAGTCGGGAAATTTGACCGAGTGCGAGCTCCAAAGTCCGTAGTGAAGTGCAATTGCAAATTTCCTCTTTGTTGCGTAAAAGGCCCAAACGCTTCTATGTCAATTGTAGCGCCCCCTAAAGGGCGATCGTTGCCAAATCTGGTGAAGAGCCGCAGAGTGGCATGACGAACAATATTCTCAAGTTTCGTGATGATGGCATTTACTGCTGCAGAGATATTCACATTGCAAATTATTCCCATTTAAATGCATTGAGTCATTTGCCGAAAGGCCTCTACGTTAATTGTAGCGCCCCCTGATGGTGGATTTTCACCAAATTTGGTGTGGAGGCTCGGAGTGGCATGACGAACAATACCCTCAAGTTTTGTGATGATAGCATTTACTGCTGCAGAGATATTTATTCCCATTTAAATGCATTGACTTATTTACCGAAAGGCCTCTACGTTAATTGTAGCGCCCCCTGACCGCGCATTTTCACCAAATTTGGTGTCGAGGCTAGGAATGGCATGTCAAAGATCTCTACCAAGATTTGTTCTGATATCTAATAATTTGGCCGAGATATGCCAAAGTTCGTGTTTTGTGGCTAGCTACGACAAATTAGTTTGCTTGTAAAGTGCGAACGGTGTAATGTAGCAAAATTCTTTTGATAACTTTTGGTCAGCTCTATATACAGATGATATCTGCCAAGTTTCGTGCACATCGGTCACACGGCCTAGGACGAGTTCGAAAACATTCTTTTTTCCATTGCGCAATTTTGCGAAATAAGTTTTTAGTATAAATGAACGTGTCCTATATCATCAGATTCAGATGGATACAAGGAACATGTGGATCTATAAATATTCCGTCTGCGATGTAGCTTGTGGGAGTTATAGGCAAAAACACGTTTTACGTCATTGTAGCGCCACCTAGTGGTCCACTTATGTAATATTTGGTAAGTCTAGTCCTTGAACCATTGTACATCGACACTGTAAACTTGAAGTTGCTCACATTAGTGTAAGTGGTAGATATAAACCTGGGTGCCATTTGGGTCCCATAGGCCACGCCCACTTTGACGAATCAGTACCCCACTGTAGGGGTGGCCTCAAGAGTGGGCCTAGATGGTACGTTCCAAATTTCGTAAAAGTCGGATGAGCCGTTCATGAGATATTAACTTTTTGTACTTTTGGCGCCCCCTACTGACCAAATTTTGTAAAATTTGTGTCAGACACTAAGAGGCTCATGGCGAACAAGATTACAAAGATTTGCGATGATATCATTTATTTTGGCTGAAATATGGCAACGTTTGTGTCTTTGTAGCTAGCTACACAAATTTGTTTGAGCGTAGTTTACGCAATTTTCATCCAAAAAAAAATCTTTTGATAACTTTTTGTCAGGTCGGTCTACAGATGCGACAGACCAAGTTTCATGCAGATCTGTTCCACGGTCTAGGAGTACGAAAAAGCAGGTTTACGATAAATCGCGATTTTTCACGCATAAAAGTCTAGGCGGAAATGGGCGGTGCCTATACCACTAGATTCAGCTGGATCCAAGGAATGCTTGGATATGTGTATTTTTAATGTGCGATGTACGGTTCGGGAGTTATAAGGCCAAACGGGTTTTTTCTGCTATAGTGCCACCTAGTGGAGAAAGTGGCTGAATTTTTTTGTCCGAGGTCCCTGCAGGGATCTGGACCAGTCCTGAAAACGGCAACCTCCCAACATGTACGGTTTAGGCTGCAGCGGGACTTTTACGCGGAGAAGAATAATGTATGAATAATCAGTAGAAAAACAATAGGGTTCCACACAAGCCCCCAGGAAGAGCGCCAAGTCTAACAGACATCATGGGTTTAGCGGATAGCGGTGGTACTGCACTCCATGGCCCAGAAAGACTTTTTCACGTAGACTTACATGGTGAAAGAAACGTCTATATTTCAGCGAATAATTAGTTTCAGGGTATATAAACTTACCAGTCCGAACACTTAAAGGTTCCTTGTTTAAAATGTCATGTTTTTAACATGTTTAACATTCACTAGTAGCGAATACAGAATTATTAAATTTGAAATGATGAACGCGCATAATGGACGCGAGCAGACCCGCGGGACTGCGCCCGTACACGTCGCCTACACTGCGCATGCTCATATGACTGTTGTGGGTCCTGTACATGGATGTAAGAGAACGGTCCTGTATGGCATGTACCCGTCACGTAGCTGGCTGTAATTGATATAGCTCCAGCTAATGGCTGTAATTCACAATGTGTTTTATTAATACATCCATGGTATTATCTTATGATATGTATATGATGTATGTATGCTGTAAAGCCTGTAACGTCATAAGCGTTTCCCGAAACAGCCGGGGCTATCGGCTAGTAGCTAACATCAGCGGTAGCTAGCTAGCATGGGAGAAGAGTAACACTGTACATACGGTCTATACTTAGATAACGTTACAGACATAGTGATTACATCAATGTAGTTTTCTCAAAACATCCATCGTTTATTTAGATAAACATTACTAATTAATACATGCCAAAGTGAAGTGTTATAATGAGCATTGTCGTTGACCAAAAAACCACTCGACCTGGTTTAGCTAGTGGTTTATTGCAAAGCTTAAAAAAAAGCTGAATGCAGGTCAAGCTGCTAGTTATCTTATAATATCTTATACGTCCGCAAAAGCCGATGTGGGTTTAGGGTTTAACACTTATCTTACGATACATCCGAGGGCTGTATGCTGTAACGCCTGTAGAGATAAAGCCATGGATGTTTAAGATAAGCACTGTTCACCAAACTGCAGGCGAACCATGGATGTATTAAGAGCATGGATGTATTGATTAAGAGGGGCGAACCAGAGGCGAACCTACTAGCTAGCTAGCTAGTAGCACGACATCGTAATAACATCTCCTTGGTTGTTTAAATACATCCATCGTTTATTTAGCTAAGCATGTAACCGATCGAGAACAACGAAAACACAATGTTTAACGTCAGTGAATACTTTAGACAATATAACGGTTCTTAAGTTCGCTAGCTCGCTACGTTTATCGAGACACAAGAGGGGAACTCATGAACGCGCATGTTGTTACCGGTTGCTACGACAACACAAACAAATTGTTGCTAGTGCGCATGTCCATCGAAACGTCATGGGCCAAGAATGCGGAAGATCCGAGCTCCATGTTGTCTGTATGCGCTTTTGAGCACTCTCATTGGAACGTACGGGGCTTCCCGCCGAACGCTGTATCCAGTTCTCTTAATACATCCATGGTTCCACAGCCCTGCTGTGCAAATGGCGTAGCTTCGCTACCGCCGATTCTCGCAGCCTCGGGCTTGGACCCCTAATTAAATTTTTTTTCTTTAAAATAGTGTTAAAATCTCATCTCGTTCTCGTGAACCCAATCATGTGTCTTGTCACACCCCTAGACTTTAGCAAACAAAATGGATTAGATTACCACTCGTAAATATATGTTTGCAGGTTTTTCCACAGAAACATGGTAACAGCGCTGTGCAACAGCTGTGCGGACAATAAGTGTGACACCACGAAAGCAAGACACAAATGTAGATCACAGCGTTTTGCAGTTGACTAATCACTCACGGACCCTCACACTCATTGGCCAACTGGCAGTTTCGTTTTCTCCTACCTTTTTAAGATGAAACAAAAAAAATAAAGTCATCAAAGTTGCACGTTGCACATGCGCGAGTAATCCTCCCACTAAAATAATGGTCGCAAAATACGACTATTTTGTCGCAGTCTGGAGCCCTGGAAGGATTGCATCCCCCGGCGCTGTAGAAAAATGAGTACCATCTCGTTTTCAGCATTTTGGCATCGCCTTGGTACCGAAGTTTTGGTTCTCGTGACATCCCTACTTTGAATGAATAAACGGTTTGTGGCATAAGCCACTACGAGGCTAGGCTAATAGCCAAGTTAGCTGAGGCTAGTTCTAATTAGGGCCCGAGCGCCGACAGCGGCGAAGGCCCTATTGGAACTGAAGGAATTATTATTCTTCCGCACAATGAATTGCCTTTTTGAGGGGCTTAACATATTCAAAAACTCACCAAATTTGGCGGTCGCGTCAAGTCTGGTGAAAAATTACGTATTTTAAGGGTTTCGGGAATAGGCGCACAAAAATGGCTCGCTAGCGCCCCCTACAAAGTCAAAAAAATTGAGCCCCTGCAGTGCGTTTAACGTAGACTCACGAAACTTGGTACACATATGTAGCATGTAAAGACGTACAGAAAACGTCATTGGAGCCATACCTGAAACCCAACAGGAAGTCTGCCATTTTGAATTGAATGTTCGAAATTAGTGTGATTTTGGCCATTTCCACATGTCGTACTTTAACGAACTCCTCCTAGAGATTTCATCCGATCAACTTCAAATTTGGTCTGTGCCATCTTAAGACGTTAAAGATGAAAAGTTGTTAAAAGAAAAACTTTTGATCATAGGGTATGGCCGTGGCGGTGCGGCCATTTTGTGCGTTTCGCCATCGAAACAGGAAGTGGGTGTAACTCAAGTGTCCATTGTCCAATTGGCTCGAAACTTTTGAGGATTCATAAGAGTCCAACCCTGAGGACATATAAAGGCCGATATTTACTCAAAGTCATAGCGCCCCCTAGTGGCAGCAGGAAGTAGGCCTAAAAGTCAAGGTGCTATACTTTAACGAACTCCTCCTAGAGATTTCATCCGATGGACTTCAAATTTGGTCTGTACCATCACAACACCGTACCGATGAAAAGTTGTTAAAAGAAAAACTTTTCGTCAGACGGTGTGGGCGTGGCGTGGCGGCCATTTTGAGCATTCATCGATGAACAAAGAAGTTGTTGTAACTTTAGTGTACTTAGTCATATCCGCCCAAAACTTCTCACGTTTGACAAGGGTCCAGGCCTGAGGACACCTACAGGCCAAAATTGACATTTCGTCATAGCGCCCCCGCTGGCAACACGAAATCTGCCTTATATGACAAACATCATCCGATTTTCATGAAACTTATAATATGTGGTCTACATGTGATACAGAGCCGCCCCATATACTTCAGCGACGCCCACTTACTCAGGCCACGCCCCCTTTCATAATATTTGAACTGTTTAAGGTACACCTTTGTGTGAGGTATCATTGAACTCAGCAGAGTTCTTTCTTCATTGGTGATGGTTTGGCCCGCCCCCTATGCTTAAGCCACGCCCCCTTTCATAACTGGTGACCCATTTAAGGTACACTATTGTGTAAGGTATCATTGAACTAAGCAGAGAGTTCCTTCTTCATTGGTGATGGTTTGTCCCGCCACCTATGCTTAAGCCACGCCCCCTTTATTAACTGGTGACCCGTTTAAGGTAGTCTTATGTGAGGTATCAATGAGCTCAGCAGAGACCTCTTTTTTCATTGGTAAAGCTTTGCCCCGACCCCTATGTTTTGGCCACGCCCCCTTTCACAACTAATGAACTGTATGACGTAGAGTCTTGTGTGAGGTATTGTTGAACTAGGCAGGGGATTCCCTTTTCGTTGCTGACGATTTGCGATGTCTGAGTGCCGCGGAAATGCACGGTCGCAAGGAGGGGCATTCGCCGGTAACCCCAACGCGCGCAGAGGCGCGAGGGCCCGTCCATCGCTGCTTGCAGCTTTAATATTAACTTTGAAATTACTGTCCGTCATCCAGCATGTTAGACATGCAATGGCTTTGTCATATAGCAGGTATAGAATTTGAAC
The DNA here is from genome assembly GCA_023631565.1 of Gymnocephalus cernua. Classification (NCBI taxonomy): domain Eukaryota; kingdom Metazoa; phylum Chordata; class Actinopteri; order Perciformes; family Percidae; genus Gymnocephalus; species Gymnocephalus cernua. Next base: position 25,941,762 of record CM042440.1, on the reverse strand, counting down.
TGGAAGTTGTTTTTTGTAAACCACAATTTCTTTGGGAGTCCCAAAAAAAATTACAATTTAGATAATCCACCAAACATCAGCTATTATAGGTCAAACAAAAATGTCTACACTTGGGGAACATGTCTGGCATTACTGACTAAACACTTATAGATGATAGTGAAATAATGGATAGATTCATTATTAGTGAAAATAATCACTATTGCTATGCTAGCAGTGTTCAGAAGCCAGTTTTAGTTTTAGTAAAATACATCACACAATACAAATGTTTTCATTGATATTGAATAGGAATATTTTCTGCTGCTACACTTAGGGCATTGGCAATATATCAATATTATTGATATCGTAATGTGACAAGTGTCTTTTCCCTGGTCCCAATTTTCTGAACGTACTGTGCCCACTGTTGCCCACTTAGTCATTATATCCACATTCCTGATGATTATTTATTAAAAATCCCACAAAATAAACAATGCTGTGCAGTGCTGTTTAAGAACCACAATCAAGTTCATAGTGCCTTCAGGTGCACCTTATATTGCCTTACACATCAAATAACTATTACAGTCACTTCCATAAAGTAAGGCATACGGCTATTAATTAAACATTAATCAGTACTCTGTATTGGTGATACCCAAAGCCCAGGTATCGTATTGGGACTCAAAAAGTTGGATCGGTGCATTCCTAATGTAGAGTTTTGGGTCTATGAAATCTACAAGATTTGTGCTTGAGTGTTCGTCAAGAGAAAGGAGAGGGTTCATTGGGTGAAGACAGTGGAAGGGACCTAATCAGACAACATAAGATAAAAAATAAAAAATAAAAAATCTTGACCCTGCACTTTCTTATGTCTCTTTGTAGCTTTGCTTATTTAAAGCTAATGTACTTGCACTTACTACTTGTTGTCTGGAGTTTGTACCTTCACAGTTGAAAGCACTTAAAGGGATACTTCACCGATTTAGCATTGAGCTTTGTATCAGTAGAAACCCGGTAGTATTTCTGAATGACCGTGCGTCCCTCCCTCATATCCCCCTGAGACAGGAAATATCTGCATTGGGGGGTCTGGAAATCTTCCGATGACGCAAAAATCGTCATTTTACGTCATCGGAAGATTTTTTGGCCAGAGCAAAAGACTACAGCCAGTAGTAGGACCTACTTCCGCATGTTTTAAACCTGCCCATCACCCGAAGCGAGCCGATCTCAGCCGGAAAAAAACAAAATGTCCGCCATCTTGAATCCTCGCTAAACAGGGCTCTGCTCCAGTGTTTCCCCTACGTTGATTTGTAAGTGGCGCACCGCCACAGTTAAATTTCTGCCGCCACGCCACGGTGTCAATGTTGATTGTCGGAGAATAGCGCGGACACGCGCTTCACAGGTAGAGCACAAACCCAGCCCCCCCTCTCTATTCACATGCCGGGATTCTTGCCTGCGCGCCACACACACGCAGCCGAGTTGTGTGTGTGCGCGTTAACGTTACCGCACACACACATCTAAAACACGCGCAGCACCTGACTGGGAACGATACCGAGGATTATCAACGGCCGCTGGGGGGGCAGATGAACGCTAGTCTCGTCACTGTAAGTAGGTTACGATAAAACCTTGAGTAAAAAGTCAATACTTATCAATGCACTCACCTGTATAGACCGGCATAAACATGTAGGAAGAGATATTTTAATCTGCTCTGTCTGCTCTCGTCCACCGCGCTGTTTTTACCAAACTCAGCTCTACTCTGCAAAAAGCTAAAACAAATAAAGCTGTTGGTTGTAGTCTTAGCTTAGCTTGGCAGGAATCTAAAAATTTGGACAAATTCTTATAAACTGAACTGCTGGCTGAGTGAACCGTCCTCTCTCCTGGAGGTAAAGCTATGGATGTATTATAAGACCAAAACAGATACATGTGGCTACTTAATATGCACGTGAATGACGCGTTCTTCATTCTTGATGATGATGCTGGTTGTATTATTTTGCAACAGCATCATTTCATTGCAAATGAGGAATACAGTATGAATGGTAGCCTGCTTATCAGTCCATTCATCATTAAAGCGGGGGGGGGGGGGGGGGGGGTTGACATACCTGCCACCACGGCTTAAAAAAATCCTAGGGGAAACACTGTGCTCTATCTTCTCAGCAGCAAACTGTTACAACAATTATGTGCATTCAAACTACCGCACGTGTACCACCAGGATACATCGGTACAGATCGGAGAATATGCAGGGAACGTTATTACAGACTGAATAATCGGCACACTACGAGAGCTTCGCCTGCACGGAGACCAGTGGTCTCGTCAAAGCCCCGACCCGGGGAAGTGGACATCCTCATCGGCCAAGTGGGAAGCTAATGCTAGCCGGGGAAAAGGCACATCCAGAGCGAGCTAACGCTAGCCGGCCACCTGTCCCATCAATCCTGATTGAAAGTGTCCGTTCCAACTTCAACGATGCTCCCAGCGAGTTCAGAGACTGTGTTTTTTGCTTTCGTGGAAACATGGCTGAACAACAGTGAACCGGACTGTCCAGCTACCAGGCCTGCTAGCCCTCCGACAATCCGAGCTAGAGATGCTCTGTATGAAGGTGGGCTGTGTTAACACGGACTGGTGCAGAAATGTGGTGATTTGTATCCAACTAACTGCTAACCGCTGGAGTTTGTGACTGTTACATGGCGACCATTCGACATTCCACGCTAATTCATGGCTGTGTTTATACTCGGTGTTTACAGCCCACCAAGCCTAATGCTGGTATGCTTAGCTGAACTTTACTGAGCCTATAATGTGTGTGTGCACTAAAGGTAGCCTGTTTCGTATGTCGTTTTTATATAATGTCGTTTTTATATATTTTAAATGTGTAACACCACTTGAGCCACGATGAAACGTTGTTTTGTGTATATGGTTAAAATAACAAAACACGTTGAGTTGAATGCCTCGCTGTCTGTCTGTCAAGCGGTATAGTAGGCGTGGCTTGGGAGTGGACTCAAAGCAGCGAAGCGAAGTGCATTCTGGGATTTGGTGTCTTTCATCCATATGAGCCAAAACACATTTTCTGGCTTTTTTTGGCCTAGAAGGCACCAATAAAAAAAAATGTTCTTCACATTTCTGCTACATAAGTGACCCAATTTAAAGATATATTCAGCTTTCCAGCGGTGAAGTATCCCTTTAATTGTAAGTCGCTTTGGATAAAAGCGTCAGCTAACGGACATGTAATGTAAACGGGAGGGAGAGGATCAGAGACTGATTTTATCCTTTCGTTACTAACCACATCTGTGCCTCCTTCCTTGCAGATCGTTGGAGAAGTGCTCAAACAGCTGACCGAGGAGAAATGTAAGTTTATTGGCAGACAACTCACATTTACAGGTTCAGCACAGGTAGTACCGGCAATATTGTTTTAGGTTGAGAGGATTTCAGCACCACTGACCCTTAAGGCTGTACCAGCCCCTAACAAGCTGTACATCTGCTTAGTGCCTTGGTTGTCAATCACTAGAGACTTGCTCACAAAACCCTGGTGAGTCCAGCTCATTTTTCACCATCGCTCTACTCGTAATTACCTACAGTCTAGGTAGGCAATTGGGGTGCAACGGATCACAAAACTTGCGATACAGATCGGATAACTGTTTTGAGTCACAGATCGGATCAGCAGAAAAAAGGGGGAATTTAAACGATTCATTAAAAATGTTATAATGAAAATAACTGACTTCTTTCACCAGTAAATTGCTGTTAAACGACAAATACAGATGAGAAAAGGGGTATCTTACAATAACTTTTATTGCACCTTGAGGTTTAGCAGTTTCAAGTACAGTACATTTAGTCTGTGTTTTTCCGACAAAAGCAATAACCAAGTGCTAGTTTGTGTCTTTAGCAGCAGGCTGTTGTATGTCCTGGTGTTGGAATCCTTTACAGTGAAATACAGTCACACTACACAGTTTAGCTGTCAGCAATTTAACAGTCTGTGTTTAAGTTGGTTACTAGCTAACGGTAGGCTAATGTTACATGTTGCCTCTAACGTCGGTTTCGGAGCATTAGAGAGCAGAGCAGTCATTGAAGTGGCGCTGAAATGAGGCACCGAAATCTGCATTGCTATTCTGTCCGGTAGATACCGGTGCCATATTAGCACCGGATTTTAGCATGTGCTGTTCACATGAAGAGAAAATTGCGATATAAAATTGAGATATATTAGCCTATTTTACAACCCCAAATCAGGAAAAGTTGGGACAGTATGGAAAACACAAATAAAAAAATAAAGTAGTGATTTCTAAATGTACTTTGACTTGTATTTCATTGCAGACAATACAACAGCACATAATGTAATGTGTTCCTCATGATTTTTTTGGTTTTTCAAAAATACAATTTGTATTTTGGTTCTTGCAACACGTTTCAAAAAAAGTTGGAACAGTAAAGCATTTGCCACTTTGTAATGTTGCCATTCCTTTTCACAACACTTAAAAGACGTTTAGGGACTGAAGACAGCAAGTGATGAAGTGTTTCAGGTAAGGGTGCTCCGATCGATCGGCCACCGATCGGTATCGGCCGATAATGGCTTTAAATAGTTTGATCGGTGGTCTCCATAAAGGCCGATCAGATTGGCCGATCAGATGACGCACTACCACGGATGTATTAAGAGCGCACTAATCCTGAGAACATTCTCAAAATGGCGGCCTCCCTACATTCACCGGTCTGGCAGTTCTACAAGGTGTCTGAACGGCGGCAGAACAGAAGTTGGCCCGCGGCAGGCCGCGGAACGAAGACGCTAGGAGGACGGCTACCGCTTTTAAAAAGCGGCTGCCATCGGTGGTGCTCCGGCAAACGTGTTTGTGATTACACCATTCTGACGCTTCTACTGCCTCTGGAGCACCGTTGGTGGTCCGCCGACTCATTGCTATCTGGGAAAAAGACAATACACTAGCGATTAGCAACGTGTGTACCGAGGAAATACCACGAGGCGGAAAGCTCCAAAGACATTTCAACACCACCAACCTCATCAGACATTTGAAGGTTAGTCACAGAAAGGAGGATGAGGAGTTTTCAAAGTTAGCTAACGCTAAGGCAGAGTGGAGTCGTGTAGCTAGCAGCTCCGGCGCCGCTCAAACAGCTGTTTCCCCGTGGGTGTGTGTGTGTCGGTGTGTGTGTGTGTGTGTGTCTGACTGACTGTGTGTGTCTGTGTGTGCTAAAGAAATGTGCAGTGATTGAAAGGACATTTTTTAGATTTTGAGCTAGGACAGAAAGCCAAACAGTTACTGATACATTCTCTAAACATGTGTGACTGTTATGTAATGGCGTAATTTTCAGTTCATAAAAGTGATCGGTATCGGCCGATACGTCTTCCAGCAATCGGTGATCGGTGATCGGCCCCAAAAATCCTGATCGGAGCACCCTTAGTTTCAGGTGTAATTTTGTCCCATTCTTGCTGCAAACAAGTCTTAAAGTGGGCAACAGTACGGGGTCTTCGTTGTCGCATTTTGTGCTTCAAAATGCGCCACACATTTTCTATTGGAGACAGGTCGGGACTGCAGGCAGGCCAGTCAAGTATCCGTGTCCTCTTCTTCCACAGCCAGGACTGTAATGTGTGCAGAATGTGGTTTTGCATTATCTTGTTGAAATATGCATGGACATCCCTGGAAAAGATGTCTTCTTGAAGGCAGCATATTGTGCTCCAAAATCTCTATGTACTTTTCAGCATTAATGGTGCCATCACAGAAGTGCAAGTTACCTTTGCCAAGGGCACTGACACAACCCCATACCATGACAGACCCTGGCTTTTGGACTTGTTGCTGGTAACAGTCTGGATGATCCTTTTCTGGTAACAGTCTGGATGATCCTTTCTTCTTTGGTCTGGAGCACACGGTGTCCATTTCTCCCAGAAAATACCTGAAATACTAATTCATCTGACCACAGTAGGGCTGAAACGATTCGAGTTACTCGAGTAACTCGATTACAAAAATTCCTCGAGGCAAAAACTCTGCCTCGAAGCCTCGTTAAATTCCTATGACGCGCACTATACACGCAGGGATCTGATTGTTCCACACGGACCGTTGTTCAGGAAACACATCACTAGCGCCCGATAAATTTTGAATTTAGTTAGCGCGATGACGGAGAGTAAAGATGTCCAGAAACGGCAGAGAATGTCTAAAGTTTGGGAAGAGAGCAAGATGCAATGTACTGACCTGGCATACCACAGCAGTACGACTTCAATGATTCAGCATCTGAACCAAAAACATCCGCTACACGCTGTTTCACCAAGCGTCGCTGCCTGAAACAAGGTAACGTAGCCTAAGCAGCCGCTGATTTTAATCGCATACTGTATTTGTAGCGATGTCGTGATGCGGGTTGACTAGATATGATGTTTAGCTTTGATGTTTTTAAGTAGTAAACTTATTCACGTTCAATTGCAAGAGAGTATAGCATAAAAAAAACAACCTTCACACACACACACACACACACCCTCGTCTCTCACTCTTCCGCGTGCACACACAAACACACACACACACACAGGTTGCTAGGTTACCATAGCAAATCGGCTCACCCCAGAAATTATATATTATTTGTTAGTAGCCTAATGGTAAATGCTGCAGGTGTAGAAATCTACATAAAACAGATATTTACTTTGATGTCAGGGCTAGATTACAGCATGAAACTTAATTAAATTAAATTGCCAAATGTTGGAGTTGGAATAAATACCTCTGTTCTTTTGAGAAATAAAAGCCAAATGCTTGATCATTTTACAGCCACATCATTTTTGTTATACATTATTTGTTTTGGTTGTTTCAAAACGCAAAAAAAATATCCGATTAATCGATCGATTAATTTCTAGATTAATCGATTACAAAAAGAATCGATAGCTGCAGCCCTAGACCACAGTACACGTTTCCACTGTGTGATGGTCCATCCCGGATGCCTCTGAGCCCAGAGAAGTCGACGGCGCTTCTGGACACTGTTAACATAGGGCTTCCTTTTGGCACAGTACAGTTTTAACTGTCATTTGTGGCTGTAACTACGTATTGTGGGACTTGACAAAGGTTTGCCAAAGTAGTCCTGAGCCCATGTGGTGATATCGCTTATAGGTGAATGACGATTCTTGATGCAGTGCCGCCTGAGGGATCGGAGATCACGGTTGTTCAGCTTAGGCTTGCGCCCTTGTCCTTTACGCACTGAAATTCCTCCTCATTCCTTGAATCTTTTAATTATGTTATGCACTGTTGAAGATGAAATAAGCAAATGTCTTCCTATCTTTCTTTGAGGAACATTGTTTTTAAACATTTCAATAATTTTCTCACGTATTTGTTGGCAAACTGGCAATCCTCGGCCCATCTTTGCTCCTAAAGGACTAGACCTTTCTTGGATGCTGCTTTTGTACCAAATCATAATTACAATCACCTGTTGACATCACCTGTTTCAAATCACATCATTGTTTAACCAATTTACCTGATTACTAGCCCTAAATTGCTCCTGTCCCAACCTTTTCTGGAATGTGTTGCAGGTCTGAATTTCATTTACAAATGAAATTAAATTGACCAGACAAAACATGAAATATTTTGTGTTCACATTGTCTGCAATGAAATACAAGTCAAAGTACATTTAGAAATCACTACTTTCTTTTTTTATTTGTGTTTTTCATACTGTCCCAACTTCTTCTGATTTGAGGTTGTAAGAAACAGCCACAGTGAAAATGCATTTCTATTTTTTATTTAAACAAGATGAGAACATGACAAAAACAAATTAACTATGTACACCTTTCACTTATAGAGATATGTCCATGATAATTTCACTTGCAAAGGATATCTATACAACCAATGTGTTTATGATTAAATTGTTTATTAGATCACACAATTGTTTACAAAAGCACAACATTCTTCATAGATTTTCATTTTCATAAACATAATTTGGCTCTTAAAGTTTACCTCACCAGATTAATGCATTAACTTTAAATTGTACAAACTTTTGTTCTGGGAGAGCATGTCACTGGACCCCTCGAAAGGGTAAACATTCCTATTGGCTATTTTTTAATCTCGCTATATATATATTGCAGGAAAATATATATTGCAATGTCAGTTTTTTTTTTCCAATATCGCGTAGCCCTAGTCTCAACAAAACATTGCTATGTGCATTCATCTGCACCACGTCACTTTCATGTTTCCATATCTTTACTGTCCTCTTTTTCTCCTCTCTCTCAACGGCTCTGTGACAGGCTCGTATTATACAAGACCCGCCCTATTGAAGCTTGGCACCAATAAAAAATGACTAATGACAATCTGTGACAGCGACACACTGTGATTAGCTCAGACATGTGACGCTAATGTGTTTTTTTGTTTAATTCCAGTCATTGTCAAGGCCACCAACGGACCCAGATACGTGGTTGGATGCCGCAGGCAGGTAGGTGCTGAACACCTGATTGTGGCATATTTTGATAGACTAGATTTTCAACAGAAATGCATATAGTATAAATATATTGCAAACTTGGGATGTTCCGATCACAGTATTGCATCGGAGACGATTTTGGTATTTTTTTTAACTGATCGGGGATCGGCATTCACCCCGTTTACCATACTCCGATCATTTACATCAGCTTGTAATAATTGCTGCCTTTAATCACACACGCCCTGAGCCACAAACGCACCGCCCGACTGTCTGGATGCCAGCACTTTCAATCCAACACGGTGCGCAACCACTCACCAGCGTCCAACCACAGAGTGTCTCGTAGCTTGCCAGCCCTTGTCAACAAGTAAAAAAGTCCGTATTTTTTCAGTCACTCCAATTCTTCACACTTCTTCCGTGATTTCACCAGGAAACCACACTGTAAGGCCATTATTCCCTGGAGCCAACATCAGTAAACACAAAAACAAAATCAAAGATTGACCATTAAACACAAGATGTGTCACTAAGGTGTGTGTGTGTGTGTGTGTCTGTGTCTGGATGCAAGGCTGATGGTAACGTTGTTTTCCCAAGGAGCATGTGTACTTTACACTGCTTTAAACTGTATATGGTTCAAAGTTTATTTGTCATTGTACAGCACAGGGTTGCTTAAGAAGGTTTATTTGTTACAAACAAGCGTACAGTGTAGTGAAATTCAGTCTCTGCTTTAAACCCATCCAAAGCACTAGGAACAGGGGACACACACAGCCACATACAGAGTCTGGGGAGCAATTTTGGGTTCAGTGTCATGCTCAAGGACACTTAGACATGTGGCTGGATGAGCCGGGGATCGAACCACCAATATTGTGGTTGAGGGCCGACCCGCTCTATCTCTGAGCCACAGAAATGCAGGTGTAGTCCCTGTATGCTAAACAAGAAAAACAAAACATAAACAGTTATGCATTCCAGTAAAGCATGTATTGAATGTGCATAAGAAGGAATGTAAACGGCCGCAACAAGAACACTGAAGAATTCTCTGGACAGATAATATGGCTGGCCTTTTAACATTACAAATTTTACGTCACAGACACATCAACCATAAACTTTGACTGAGTTTGAGCATCATTGATACAAACAGGAGACAGGCTATATGTGTAGTACACCCGTATTAGGGATGGAAAAGAATTTGCTTTTTATCTGTTTCAGGGCTTGACATTACATTTTTGAGGCACTTGTCCTTTGGACAAGTACGTTTACGTTTCACTTGTGTATGCACAAAAGTCACTTGTCCGGGTAAAGATTTATGATTTTATAATTTATTTTGTGTTTTTCTAATGCAGAATTTGAACAAACCTGAGAAGCGGACAAGCCTTAATGTTGAGCCCTGTGTTTATTATCACATATATTAGTCCATATTAGCTTTCTTGTGATGCAGACTCTATCGCAGCACAGAAATATTGAGGTGAAGTTCCACTGACATGCGTCATTACTGTAGGTGTACTTGTAGCTATTTGTACAATTAAAACTCAAACACCCTTTTTCCAAATAAAAATAGTTGATTTATAGTTTATTTTTCATTTAGGATAAAAATTCTATTAACGCTATCTGACCCACTTACTTCTATACCAGAGGTGTTATAGATAGTTAAATATTTTATCTCATTCTCAGGATATAAAATAAACTGGAGTAAAATCGAAGCCATCCAACTTCATTTCTTCACTCTATCTGCTCATTTGGGCTCTGCCCTTTTTGTCTGGAAACGTGAAGGAATGAAATACCTGGGCATAAATATTAGAACCCCAATGAAGAAGATTTTTGAATCCAATGGTCCAGGTTTACTAAGAACAATTAAAGATGAATTAAGAAGATGGACAACCTTACATTTATCCTTGTGGGGAAGGGTAGATGTATTAAAAATGAATGTCCTCCCTAGATTGACTTACATCATATCCTCCATCCCCCTTCAATTTCCTCAATATTGGCCAGGTCCTTAAAATGACCATTACACCTTTGTATTCCTCCTAGACCAGCAAAGCTGGTGCCTGATACATGATTTGGCCATGTAATAGTCTAATTAGCATATTTGTATGATAGATAACTGATTACAAGTACAATTTATGTATGAAAGCAATTGGTTAAAAGCATATGTATGCAAAAAATAAGGGTGAATACAATTACATACAATTTAATAATACAATTTCCCTAAAGTAATTGCATATTTCTCATATTGTTTTGCCTAGTGTTGGTGGTTTCTGTGGTTCATAACCATTTTTTTGATTCTAATAAAGAATAAATTCATTAGAACTGTGTGGTACTGTAAAATTAGTCAAAACAGGGCTTCCACGTGAAGGCTCAGTACCGCTAACTCCTTTCATTTTGTTTTATTTTATTTTGCCTTTTTTTTTTTTTTTGGTAATACTTTAGTTACACATTTTTTTATATTTTCTTCAGTTTCCTCTTATTCAGTGTTAAACACTGCTGCAGGTATTCATGCACGACTGTTGTTGGTGATTTACAGAGGTGGAAGACTTACTCAGATCATGTATTGCAGTAAAAGTAGAAGAAAAACGGTGTTGTAGAGTCACAAATTACTTGTCAGTTACATCTCCCTTAAGTTAAAGTACAAAAGCATTATCAAAATATACTTAAGTACCAAAAGTAAAAGTGCTCATCATGCAGTGTAATATATCTTATTTTATTGGATTATATTATAATCCAATAAATTGTGTTAAATATGACTGATAATTTAAATAAAATGTTTTATTTAATTCAAGTAGCTTACTTATTTTCTAGGGTTGAAAAATGTATACAGATTTTACGGAATGGGTACAAAGTTGGCATTAAATTTAATTTGAAATGGTATTAAAGAGGTCTTAAAAAGCCTTGAATTTAAGTTGGAGGATCCTGGGGTACCCTGGAAATGGATTTGGAATGAAATAATCAATATGAAAATGTAGTGCAGACTTTCAGCTTTATTTTGAGGGTATTTGCATCAAAATTGGAGAAAGGGTTTAGGAATTACACACATTTTCATACATAGTCCCCTAATTCCAAGGGACCTAAAGTAATTGGACTGCGCAAACAATTATCACACTATCATGCCTTGCAACTAAATGCTTAATCCTTATGAAGTGGGAAGTCAGAAAGGCTAAGTGTTTCAACGTGTACAGTGGAGCAAAAAAGTATTTATTCAGCCACCAATTGTGCAAGTTATCCCACTTAAAAATATGAGAGGCATGTGATTTTCATCATAGGTACACTTCAACTATGAGAGACAAAATGAGAAAAAAAATAAGTATTTGGTCACCTACAAACAAACCAGATGTCTGGCTCTCACAGACCTGGAACTTCTTCTTTAAGAGACTCCTCTGTCCTCCACTCGTTACCTGTATTAATGGCACCTGTTCGAACTTGTTATCAGTATAAAAGACACCTATTCCACAACCTCAGTCAGTCACACTCCAAACTCCACTATGGCCAAGACCACAGAGCTGTCAAAGGACACCAGAAACAAAATTGTGGACCTGCACAAGGCTGGGGAGACTGAATCTGCAATAGGTAAGCAGCTTGGTGTGAAGAAATCAACTGTGGGAGCAATTATTAGAAAATGGAAGACCTACAAGACCATTGATAATCTCCCTCGATCTGGGGCTCCACGCAAGATTTCACCCCATGGGGTCAAAATGATAACAAGAACGGTGAGCAAAAATCCCAGAACCACACAGGGGGACCTAGTGAATGACCTGCAGAGAGCTGGGACCAAAGTAACAAAGGCTACCATCAGTAACACACTACGCCGCCAGGGACTCACATCCTGCAGTGCCAGACGTGTCCCCCTGCTTAAGCCAGTACATGTACAGGCCCATCTGAAGTTTGCTAGAGAGCATTTGGATGATCCAGAAGAGGATTGGAGAATGTCATATGGTCAGATGAAACCAAAATAGAACTTTTTGGTAAAAACTCAACTCGTCGTGTTTGGAGGAGAAAGAATGCTGAGTTGCATCCAAAGAACACCATACCTACTGTAAAGCATGGGGTTGGAAACATCATGCTTTGGGGCTGTTTTTCTGCAAAGGTACCTGGACGACTGATCCGTGTAAAGGAAAGAATGAATGGGGCCATGTATTGTGAGATTTTGAGTGAAAACCTCCTTCCATCAGCAAGGGCATTGAAGATGAAACGTGGCTGGGTCTTTCAGCATGACAATGATCCCAAACACACCGCCCGGGCAACGAAGGAGTGGCTTCGTAAGAAGCATTTCAAGGTCCTGGAGTGGCCTAGCCAGTCTCCAGATCTCAACCCCATAGAAAATCTTTGGAGGGAGTTGGAAGTCCGTGTTGCCCAGCGACAGCCCCAAAACATCACTGCTCTAGAGGAGATCTGCATGGAGGAATGGGCCAAAATACCAGCAACAGTGTGTGAAAACCTCGTGAAGACTTACAGAAAACGTTTGACCTCCATCATTGCCAACAAAGGGTATATCACAAAGTATTCAGATGGACTTTTGTTATTGACCAAATACTTATTTTCCACCATAATTTGAAAATAAATTCTTTAAAAATCCTACAATGTGATTTTCTGGATTTTTCTTTCTCATTTTGTCTCTCATAGTTGAAGTGTACCTATGATGAAAGTTACACGCCTCTCTCATCTTTTTAAGTGGGAGAACTTGCACAATTGGTGGCTGACTAATACTTTTTTGCCCCACTGTATAATTGGCTTCAGGTGTTCCTGTACAAGTATGGAAAAAGCAGCATCCTTATTGGTATATCCGGATGGGAATGGATTATGGGCCGAAATAAGATTGACTCACAACCCACTTTTCTCCCTTCTTAAGGCGAGACACTACAGGTGAATAGGGTAAAAAATTTAAATAGATATCACCATGAAACTTCCTCAGTTGATTACTTACACAAGTATATAAAAAAAATGTATTACAAGTTTTTGAAATTTTTATGTTTAATTATGCAAATTATACATTATGTCATTAAATATGCGCGATTTTGCATATATTTTCGGTAGATAGATCTGAACATATGATCAAGCCAGGTGCAAAATTCTTTTTTCATTTTGATTACACACAAGATGCAAACAAAATTACAGAGGGATTTCAGGATATCTGCTTTCATTACCTAGGAAATCAAAATATACTGTCCATAGCCTTAAAAAATGGATTTTCGTCATGTTTTTTTGATTAAAATGTCACATAAATCAGGCCAGGAATGATTTATTAACAAATCCCTCTGTAAATATCTTAAGAATACTGCCAGGTGTATAAATGGAAAGTTTGGTATATATAGGTGCTACATAGGCTGAGAAGTATCTACCGGATAACGACAAAAAACTCATTTTGAGAAAACGGCATTTAAAGATTTAAATAGGGGATTTTAATACATTTCTATTGGAAAAAAATGCTAAACAGAATAAATGCTCAAGCCCTTAGTAATAATACTATAGAATATTTCAAGCTCATGAAATTTGATTATTTAGTAACATGGCAGCAATATAAGGCCTACAACTGCAGTAACTCAATGAGTTAACGTTGGCGTATCATGCACAAAGTTGGGGACAAAACCCACGCTAGACAGTTATATGGACGTGGTTCTCCTAGGAGAAGGGACAGCAGCTCCACTGGCAGCTAAATATGGATCTGCCTGCCACAGCCTGAGTACTCACAACCACTTTAGGATCCCAAAAATTACACATTTGTTTAGTATTATATAGTAATTATACAACAACTGTAACTGCTGTGTAATGTAATTGTTTTGTAATATAGTGTGCTGTATCGCATTCAGTAAATATATAAGTGACACCTATATATTTAATATATGACATGTAGGCTGAATTTCTGTATATCTGCTTTGAGAGAGAGAGTGAGAGAGAGAGAGAGAGAGAGATATTACTCTCCTGGTGTCTCTGATTTTAACAACGTTTTAACATGAAGGCCAGGATTCTCCAACACTTAGCTAGCTAGCTAGCTAGTAGTAATCTGCTACAGAACCCATGATTCTGCGGATCGATACTAACTTTAATCCCTGCGCAATTATGACAAAATAAACCACTGATCAGTCCATTCAAACGCACTACATGAACTATCAGCCACTACCGTGTGTCTCTCATTACCTCCGCTGCCTGAAAACTCCTGTTTTCAGAACGACAGTTTACACATCGACGTACTATGTGAAGACATTTCATCATCTGCTGTTTTAGTTTGTAATCCACTGTGTTTTCTTGCTAATAACAACTGTTTTCATCTTCTCTGAGATGATTTTCGACGCATTGTTTTCATTTGGAGCTTCCGCGGAAATCTCAGAGCATGTCACGTGATGATTCTGAACGAATCACGTTGTCAGAAATTGGCATCAGCCAATGAGATTGCGCATTTAGAGTTAAATCCGCCCTTTTACTTTCACGATTGGTTGCTCATGAAAAGGAAATGACCATATTTGGATCCGACAGCATTGTACAGCAGAGTGAGAGCTTTCCAATGGTATATGACATGACAGGGTGCAGACAGCGATCGCGGAGCAGCGCGATGATTTAGAATGCCAACTTTTGTTGAATTTAGGCGAAATTTTCCGACGCAAACACACAAAGTATAGTAAAATAAAGACCTAAATGTGTATTTCGGACTTTTATTCACCACAAGTCTGAAAGAATACATGTTATTGAAGACAAATAGCCCAAAATCTCAAAATTGACCAGTGAAAAAAAAACAATGTTTTTGCCTGCCGTGTCTCGCCTTAATTATAAAAATATACCCGATTCTTGGTTGCATCATATCCCTTTCCGCTTAAAGTGCTCATATTATGCTCATTTTCAGGTTCATAATTGTATTTAGAGGTTTTCAAAAAACACCATATTTTTGTTTGCTGCACATTGCTGCAGCTCCTTTTTTCACCCTGTGTGTTGAGCTCTCTGTTTTAGCTACCGAGTGAGGCATCACACTTCTGTTGAATTTTTGTTGGGAGTTGCACATGCGCAGTAGCTAGGTAAGGACAACTAGCCATTAAGTAGAGCAGAGTATGAGGGTGTGACACGCTAGCAGCTAGGTGAGCATTATAACAAAGTGTGTTACTGGACTACAACAGAGCTGTTTGGAGCAGTTTGTGAACAGTGTTTTCTGTTGTAGATGGTAAGTCCCTTTGGGGAGGACTTTTGGCTTTTTCACTTTGTAAACCTATAACATGCACAACAAAGATATTTAACACAATAAAGGAAAGGGAAAAAGCCCAAAAGCATAATATGAGCACTGAGAATATTCTTAACACTGTAATTCCCTACCCCCTCACCCTTGTATTTCATATGTAACTAATTTGTAGTTGTGTTATGCATTTGTACTGTTTCCTTTTTTGTTAATTTGCTTGTCATGGAAAATCTTCAGTTTATTTATAGTTATTCAGTAATAAAAAAGGATGGGATTAAAAGTTCAAAATTTGCCAACACAATGCAGTTTCACAAATCTTTGACTTCAGTGTTTAGTATCTGATCACTAATGTACAATATGTTTCATCCCAGTTGGACAAGTCACAACTGAAGCCAGGCACCAGAGTCGCTTTGGACATGACCACACTCACTATAATGAGGTAGGCTGGATATAATCATCACTTACAATTGGTAAACTAGTATCACAGGCCAACTGTACACTTGTGTGTGTGTGTATGTATGTATGTATGTATGTATATACATACATACATACATACATACATACATACATACATACACACATATGTGTGTATGTATGTTTTTTGTATACTAAAAATTGTGTCTGGAACGCAGCATCATTTTAACCCAGTAAGTTTACAAGAGAGACTTGCAGTCACTCGGCGAGTCCTGGCATCCGGTTTCCCAGGAGCTCGTTCATTTTTCCGGTTTATTGCGTGCCTCTGCTTGCGTGCTGAAAATCGGACGTGCCAACAGGAAATTACATAATTTTGACATCACGACAGCACGCGCCACTTCCAAAGCGTCAAGCATAAATCACGTTTAAGTGGGTAAAGGCAAATAATAGAACTGAACAGTCTGGTAAGTTCAGAAGATGACTAACTGATGAATAACTTTACTGTAATGCTGCCTTTAAAACCAGGAAAAGACAACACTTATGTCATATTACGATATCCAAAATCTAAGACGATATCTAGTCATATCACCATATCGATATAATATCGATATGTTGCCCAGCTCTGCTTTCAAGCAGTGTCTTGTTCCAGATTTTTCATAGCACGTGACACTGTTATCATTTGTTCAATCATCTGCTCAGACTGCTGCTCTCATATTTATTCTTCATGCACATCAGTTTTCCTCCAGGAAATTGTTTAGTTGATGTGCTAAGCCACTTGGATCCAACACAGAGATTAAATCTATGGCATTTTCTGTGTGTAACAGTGCCACTGCTTTTTTCCGGAAGAAAAATATTTTAAACAGGGTATTTAATGATGTTAGCAGTAGTGAGGTGTCTCACCTTACTCACTACGGAAAACTTAATGTGTATATTAAGTAATACCGCTTATCTTTGTGTAGGTTACTTATTGAAAATTTACAAATGAGTGTGTGCCTTTTGAAGCTCAATTCAATCTATAAATGCCACAAACCAAGTGCATAGTGATGATGGGTGTGTGCTCAGCCTTTGTTTGTCCTGTTCTTTCAAAGGTACCTGCCCAGAGAGGTGGACCCTCTAGTGTACAACATGTCCCACGAGGACCCTGGCAGCGTCTCCTACTCTGAAATTGGAGGCTTGTCTGAACAGATCCGTGAGCTGAGAGAGGTACAACAAAGCTGCAACAATGATTCAGCAGTATAGACTTCTTGAGTTTTGGCAGTTTTTTAGATTATCTTATTCACATTTTGATATATATGTGGTTGTATGGTGGAATTTTGATGTTATTATCTATTCATTGAGTCCAAAACAATGCTGCTGTTATTTTGTGGCAGGTGATTGAGCTGCCTCTGACCAACCCTGAGCTCTTCCAGAGAGTGGGGATCATCCCCCCTAAAGGCTGCTTGCTCTATGGGCCTCCAGGTCAGTAGTTAAATGAAATGCACCTGTCTTTATAAGGCCATACACGGACATCACCTTTGAGTAAAAAATGTTTTTACCTGTGTCTGGTATAGGGCTGAAACAATTCCTTGAGTAACCCGAATAATTTGATTAATAAAAATCCTTCTTTTTAACAATGTAACTAACATTGTGTACCGCAGAGAGCAAAAATAGTGAGGGGCCAAGAGAAGAAACAGGCGGAGAAAACGGTTAGGGATCATTTTTAAACTGCAAAAAACAAACTGGACAGTGTGTCACAGCGCGTTATACAAGCTAGCATTAACGTCTGCATGTCTCATCCAGCGTTTAACACAACAGCATGCTACTCTGCAAATAGCAAATTCTTTAGAAAGCTGTTGGTAAACTTAGCTGCTGGCAGGGACATATCAGCCCCCTCTTAACCAGCGCCGCCTGCACATGGCTACTTAATATGCAGTAAATGATGTCATCGGACCATCGGTGATAGCAGCGTTTCCCCTACGTTGATTTGCAAGTGGCGCACCGCCACAGTTAAATGTCTGCCGCCACGCCACGGTGTCAATGTTGATTGTCGGAGAATAGCGCGGACACGCGCTTCACAGGTAGAGCACAAACCCAGCCCCCCCTCTCTATTCACATGCCGGGATTCTTGCCTGCGCGCCACACACACGCAGCCGAGTTGTGTGTGTGCGCGTTAACGTTACCGCACACACACTAAAACACGCGCAGCACCTGACTGGGAACGATACCGAGGATTACCAACGGCCGCTGGGGGGGCAGATGAACGCTAGTCTCGTCACTGTAAGTAGGTTACGATAAAACCTTCATGAGTAAAAAGTCAATACTTATCAATGCACTCACCTGTATAGACCGGCATTAACATGTAGGAAGAGATATTTTAAATCTGCTCTCGTCCACCGCGCTGTTTTTACCAAACTCAGCTCTACTCTGCAAAAAGCTAAAACAAATAAAGCTGTCGGTTGTAGTCTTAGCTTAGCTTGGCGGGAATCTAGAAATTTGGACAAATTCTTATAAACTGAACTGCTGGCTGAGTGAACCGTCCTCTCTCCTGGAGGTAAAGCTATGGATGTATTATAAGACCAAAACAGATACATGTGGCTACTTAATATGCACGTGAATGACGCGTTCTTCATTCTTGATGATGATGCTGGTTGTATTATTTTGCAACAGCCTCATTTCATTGCAAATGAGGAATACAGTATGAATGGTAGCCTGCTTATCAGTCCATTCATCATTAAAGGCTTTTCTACATCAACTTTCCCTTCAGCCTCTTCGACTGTGACATGTTTACCTGACAACAGCCTTTATTTCTGCATACATTTCCTGCATACTACAACCATGTTTCCTTAATCACAGACTTTAACAACCACTCAGTGAACTGCCTCCTAGTCTGAGATCTTGTTCTAGTTAAAGAGCCAGTTATCATTATGGAGTTTCCATGTTTTTGAGGAGTTTGCTCACACTAATGTACTGTAAAAAAATAGCATTAATTCAGTAAGAAAGACCATTTTGAACGATAATTTTCTTTATTTGAAAGTCCGGCCTTGGAGTGTCGGGGGGGGGGGGGGGGTTGACATACCTGCCACCACGGCTTAAAAAAATCCTAGGGGAAACACTGGATAGTCAATAAATCAATTAATCGCACGATAAAAAAATATGAGCTCGATAATTTTTCTGGCCACGATAATTGCCAATTGCATGCTTGTTCTCTCTCTCTCTCTCTGTCTCTGTGTGTGTGTGTGTGTGTGGATGAACACTCTCGTTCCTTAGCGTAACAAGGAGTGAACCCTCTTGTCAGTTGCTTGGCCTTTGTGTGGGGAGGCGGGAATCTAGTGACCCTAGTTGAGAGTTGGAGGGCGCCGTAAAAAAAAATGTATATGAGCGATATCCGTCGTGTTACTCGGCGTCCTGTTTTCTCCCTTTTCATTCCAAAGCACACAGTTGACAACCTGCAGGTGGAGGCATGGATGTATTAAGAGAACAGGTGGAGGCGGTGGATATAAACACCGCGGGCCGCTGTGGACTTGTGTCGGTCCCGAAAGCGGTTTCAGTAAAGTGGCTGCATGTGTCCGACAATGCAGAGCATTAACTGCTACAAGCCTACAGCTGTCCGCTGTCAGTGTGTCAGAGGCTCCCGGATGGTGAACTGAGACTCTGTTACCTGCTTGTCGGTCAGAGGTTAATGATTGGTTATTTAATTTCATTGTGCTTTCTTTTGGAAGGCTGGCAGCCAAAAATCGCCACTCACTAACTAATTAATTAGCCTGAGGTAAACGATAGCGGTTGGTAAACAGAAGGTGTGTGGGTGTGAGTGTGGGTCCGCCCCGCCCCCTGCGAAGCTTCAACAGACAGCAGAAGAAAACACCTTTACCAAAATGAAGACTGAAAAACTATTTTGCTACAAACATTTATAGATATAATTTATGCTGCAAACATTTGACAGCCACTACGAGTTGCCTGGGAGAACATACGTGCCACCCACAATTCCACAACTGTAGAACAGCGTGAAAGACGACCTACTAAAGACATATTGTGGATATTTAAAATGTCTTCCAGTTCCAGTGTTAAATATTCTTTAGAAATAAAAGTTTATTGCTCTTTGAAAAGGTGTACCTGCATTATTATGCCATTTTCATTATATTAGATAAAAATAGTCTCAGAATGACAATATTATCATTTATCGCAATCATTTCTGGGACATCTTATCGTCCAGCAAAATTTTATCGTGACAGGCCTAGTCACATGTATCTGGGCTTAGTGAACAGCTTTTTTTTGTATATGCAGTGTAAAAAGCCTGAGGCATGAACGGGAAGGGGGGCGAAAAAGATTTACATGCAGCCAGTGCTTAAAACTATTAGTGTCTATTCCTGTTATTGTATGCAATTTAAGCAATAAAATGGTTGTTTTTTTCTAAAAATGAAACCTTTCTTTTATATATTTACTACTGCTATTTACTATAAAGCAAAAGCATTTCTTATCCGATTACTCAATCGGTAGAATACTCTATTGCTAAAATAATCGATAGCTGCAGCCCTAGTCTAGTATTGATGAGTGATTCTTTTCTTTAACAGGCACTGGGAAGACTCTTCTTGCCAGAGCAGTGGCCAGTCAGCTGGACTGTAACTTCCTCAAAGTGAGTGTCAGTGCCAATTTCAGGGTGTACTACCACACTGCAGCCAGTCAGCTGATGTGTGTGTGTGTGTGTGTGTGTGTGTGTGTGTGTGTGTGTGTGTGTGTGTGTGTGTGTGTGTGTGTGTGTGTGTGTGTGTGTGTGTGTGTGTGTGTGTGTGTGTGTGTGTGTGTGTGTGCGCGCGCCGCAGGTGGTTTCCAGCTCTATCGTGGACAAGTACATTGGTGAGAGCGCCAGGCTGATCAGAGAGATGTTCAACTATGCCAGGGACCACCAGCCTTGCATCATCTTTATGGATGAGATTGATGCCATCGGTAAGTGACACTGGGAAACTGGTATGGTTTCTGACTTTCCTTGGACTTAAGCACTTTAGTTTACGTTTGTTTTTCAAAGGGTGTATCAGGGATCAAAAAGCAAGTTCATTAGTTTTTGTTTTATATCATTCTATAGCTACAGAATGATATAAAACAAAACCAAACTGACTCCACAGTGGAGGTCTGCAGCTAGACCCCTCTATCCAATTAAGTTTACGCTATATTTAGAATATTTTCACAGCTTTACCTTGCTGTCAGACAGCCCTTTCCGTTTCCATTGCTCTCTTCAAATCCACCAGACTCCATTGACAAAAACAGTACTTTCACCTCACTGAACACATTTTCTGCAGGTGAAGATGGCAACTAACATTTAGCTTGTTGCTGTAAGTGCAATAATTCCTTTTGTGTAAAATGGGAGACAAACAAACGGAATTCTTCACCCAGAGAAGGGGTGTTTGGCAGGGTTGCAATTAAAGTCCGACCTATCTTATCGACGATGTTTCATTTACGGGATTATTCCGGTGCTGCCGGATGCCCCTAATTTTTGGCCGCTTTCTTTGCGTTGGCATTCCAAACTCAATTTGGGAAACACGTCTGTTTTATACTGATGACCTTGTTTTACTGTCTCCTAGTAGAAAGGATCTGTCAGGACTTGGCCCTGGCAGTAAAATGTGAAGAAAACTGTCATGATCTTTCAAAAAGTTCCAGATGTCAGGAAAACAAACACTAATTTGCCATTAGGGATGGGCATGATTAATCGACGATTGATCATTAAGATTTTTTTATTTAAATAGCATAGGTTTGAAATTGTTTTTACAACAACGAAAAAAGGTTCTGTTGGGAACCAAATTTGGGGTATTGATACGATAACGGTTAAAATGTGAACAGTACCCAACCCTAACTGTTTTTGATTATTACAAACAAGGAGCTTTACACAAATGCAGGTGTTCAGGTTCCCCTCTTGGGGCTTAAAGGTCCAATATGTAATACTGACAGCTAGTCAGTGTTTCCCCTATGTCAATTGGCAAGTGGCGCACCGCCACAGTTAAATTTCTGCCGCCATGCCACGGTATCAATGTTGATTGTCGGAGAATAGCGCGGAAACGCGCTTCACAGGTAGAGCACAAACCCAGCCCCCTGTCTCTATTCACATGCCGGGATTCTTGCCTGCGCGCCACACACACGCAGCACCTGACTGGGAACGATACAGAGGATTACCAACAGCCGCTGGGGGGGCAGATGAACTCACACTAGTCTCGTTACTATAAGTAGGCTACAATGAAACCTTCGTGGGTAAAAAGTCAATTATCAATGCACGTGGCTCTTACCACGGACGGGTGGACATCCCTAGCAACAGCATCCTATGTTACAGCAACGGCCCATTGGATTAATGATGACTGGGAAATGCTTAACAATGTGTTAAAACAAAAGAGCTTAAGGTAAGCCATATGCATGAATAAAGGTTAAATGCACTGCTTCCACTGGTTTGATTATTTACCGTTTCATGTCAAGGAAAAGCTGCATGTTTACCACAGCACAGCTCGCTCGGAGCATTTAATGTCGGTTCTATATAGGCTACTGTGAAACTTCAATTAATGTTAATAATATTTGTTTCAATCACCGAATGAAGCCTGCTATATTTGGGACAATAGTTGCGACCTTGAATTGCTTGCACAAAACTCTTGATGAGCACTCAAAATGTGTTTATTGTTGTTCATTTAAAACCGTTGTGCGCACAGCTCGAGTGAGCGAGCGTGAGGTCTGCGGTCTCGTGTAGGTAATACGTTGTCAAATATGTTTAAACTTAAATAGACTACCTATACAAGTATGTCTCTTTGTATCATCATTGACAAAATGCGCATGCGCAACCAGATGTTCGAATAGTTGGAATATTATTTGTTTTTTAGAGGGAATATTCTAACGTAATTTTTTAGCAATTTTGATAGCCCTAATCCACAACAACGCTTGTCTCACATAGCCAGACATACTTCACAGCACAGCGGAGTAGCTAACGTTAGATACTCGCTCTATTGGCAGTCCCCAACTGACAGACACACTTTTTCGGCTTAGAATTACAGTAGGAACCGCCAAAAACCCCACAACCTTGCCTTCATCTCCACACGCCAAACAGACACACTTCCTCATCTTATAATTATGATAGGAACCGCTAAAAATAACACTACCTTGTCGTCCTTTTCCACCCGACTGAAATACACACTTTATTGTCTTAGAAGTACGGCAACAATCGCTAAACACACTGCAAACTCACGGTCTTCTCTTCTGGATTTACAGCCCCCCTCTTGGCTTAAAATAACTCACCTACAATGTGACTACACAGTTGTTGAAATGACATGAAATGCTCGTCCCTAGTATCTGTGATAAATTAGCCTGAAGCTAATGCTTACCCGTTCAGGAGGAAATTGGCCAACTCGGCGTCCTTTTGGGCTGTAAGCTGTCTCCATCTTTCAAATACATCTCCAATATTAACCCAGGGTTTGTTATGTCTCTGTTCAAGCAACTGTTAGAAATGTGCTGTTTTTTTAATATTGGGTAGAATCTATCTCTGTTGATCCTGTTTGTTCGTTTGCTGCTTTCATGGTTGTACTAACTTTACAGCTGTAGCGCGCTGGTTTACGTGTCTACAGGTGTATCTGGCAACCCGGCCGGGCTGTCAAACTGGGCAGTAAATAACACACAGACCAAAACATAAACATAAATTCCGTCACGGATCGTAAATTTCAAAAAGAAAAAATACTGACTTTAGCATTGTTGTCAGAAAAGATAGTATTTCAGCCTAACATGTTTCCTTAATATCTCAGGCATTGGTGTCATTTTTGGATGTATTACAGTGCATATATTACATATGGGACCTTTAATTACTTGAATTGGGACCTGCCTGGATGTTTTAAATCCTCACTGTAAATTATCTGTCATGTTTGTGTGTTCCCTGTAGGTGGCCGTCGTTTCTCTGAGGGAACTTCTGCTGACAGAGAGATTCAAAGGACTTTGATGGAGGTAACTGAGTCACTAAAGTGTCCCAAACATTTAAATACAATGGATAGAAAAGACATTCAGCTGTTTGCCGTGGTCATTTGACTAGTACAACAAAAACTGTTTTTTCAGTAACCAGTGCTTGAAACCAGGGTTACCGGGGTATTGTTCGGCCTGACGTGAAGATTTTTATTATTAAATATAAAACGCTAAAGACTAACACAATAACTACCAAACTAATCGATCGAGACAGCAGTAGACGGCAACAAACCAATCGAGGCAGCAGAAAACTTGCTGTTTTATCAGTGATTTATCCCTGTCAAAGGGCTTTGAGACGGCAAGGTAAAAATCAGTGAAAAATATTCTAAATAAAGCATACACTTAAAGGGATAATTGGCCAATTTTAAACTAGCTTTGTGTCATGGCAGTGTGTGTGCAGATGAACGGCTTCCCTCTGCAGCACCAGCTATCAGTTTGGTAGTCTGTTACCTTGCCTTACAATCTCAAGCCTGTCAGTCAGTCAACAGGGCATAGAAAACGTGCCTGTGTGTCCCAGAGGAAGTGTAACTGCACCATGAGCGCTTTCAGCTTGCTATTAATATTATATTGCAGCAAACCGTGTCTGTGTGGAGTTTTGAAAAGTGTAACGACACTTGCAACCACTTAATAGGCACCGCATGATTCACTGTGACTTAAACTACCGTGTTAGAGCTCCGCTCTCTATCAACATGCAGAGAGGTCAGATAAGCTGGCCCTTACGTGCTCCGTAATTTGGCACTGTTTTGAGTTGCAAAGATTAATCGATTAATCAATTAGTTGTCAACTCTTAAATTAATCGCCAACTATTTTGATAATCGATTAGTCGGTTTGAGTAATTTTTTTAAGACAAAAGTAAAAATTCTTTGATTCCAGCTTCTTAAATGTGAATATTTTCTAGTTTCTTCTCTCCTCTGTGACAGTAAACTGAATATCTTTGAGTTGTGGACAAAACAAGATATTTGAGGACGTCATCTTGGGCTTTTGGGAAACACTGATCTAGGGCTTGTGCAATTAATTGAAATTGAATCGTGATTATGATTTTGGCTCCCAATGATCACAAAAACAGAATAATTGAGAAAAACAATTATTTAGCTCATTATGTTTTGCAAGTAAACTTATTTTCTCTTTTGTTCTGAATGAAAAAATAAAGTTTCAATGGGAAGAGTATTAAGGCAAAGTTCACAGTTGTGTTTTTTTACTGTTGATTTATTTAACTTTTTCCACTGTTTTTTTAAGTTCAATAATTGCAACATCTTTCCAGAAGTCAACGAGTAATCGTGTCAAATTATCATGATTTCAATATTGACCGAAATAATCGTGATTATATTTTTTGCCGATGTAATTCGGTCATTACCCAAAAAAGTACAGATTTTGGTACTGTGGTAGAGCAGCACTGACCCTGCTCGCAGCGCCAAAATTGTGGTAGAAAATACCCAGGGTGCAGCAGGTGTAGATTAATTAACTGTTTTAGAATAATTGAAGATGAAACAAGTAACAAGAAATAGTAGACTGAAACCAATGTAGGTTTTTGTAATTTATTGAAGTACATATATTCTGCGCAGAATAGGAGAACTCGTTCACAAGATGCACGCAGCAACATGTGGAAGAGTCTTCAAAGTTCACATATCAAGAACATCAGCTTAAATACACAGATAAGAGAGAGGGAGTGACATCGCTTTAAGCACACAATTCAATCTAATAACAAATGAAGATAGACCTTCTGGTCTGTCTGGTTCACAGGGATGTTATGTCGTATAACCTGTAGAGACCTTGTGACTACGGTTGTATCTCAGTAAACCTAGGTTGGCTATTTTCTCACAGACAAATGTATTTAACTTCTCCTTGGGGGAGACATAACAAGAGCACATACAGAAAAGACATAATTAATTTGGTAAAATATAATTTTGCCATTACAGTACCCAACCCTACTACTCAGTACATACACATTACATTAATATGTTTGTTAAAAATAAGTTTTTTACCAAAGTATGGCTGACTAGTTCTGCTTAGGCCTGAAACCTGAATGTTTTCCACCCCTTCCGCTATCATGACATTCTTTTCATTGTTACTCACTGAAGAAAGGTGGTAAACCTGTAAACATCAAATAGAGCAGGTGAACATGCTACATTACAGGTGTAAAATTAAAAAATCACACATTTCCAAACAAATGGGTAATGCAAGCCCTATAGCACAGTACAGTCTATCTGCAGTGTTGATTTAGTTGGTTTATGTGTGGTGTGTTCTGTCAGCTTCTAAACCAGATGGACGGCTTTGACACGCTGCACAGAGTCAAGATGATCATGGCAACCAACAGACCTGACACTCTGGACCCCGCCCTGCTGCGGCCCGGCAGACTGGACCGTAAAATCCGTAAGATCTCTGTTCCTGTTCATTATCTGTGTCAGCTCTCTGTGACCACATGCAGCAAAACTAATGTCCTCTTCTGATCTTCAGACATTGAGCTGCCCAATGAACAAGCTCGTTTGGACATTCTCAAGATCCACTCCAGTCCCATTACCAAGCACGGAGAAATAGGTTAGTGAGCAGAACCGCTACCTTGATGAATTCAGCTCCACAGATTTCAATTGTCCTGATCTTCTCGACACCCTTCTTCTAATCCAAATCTGATGCTAAACTAAAGAGTTAATGCACTAATTATGACATTTCACACAAACGTCTATTAGAATAAAATGATGAGGTGATGACATTTATATCCAGAATGTCAAAAGTCAACAATGTCCTGCAAAAAATTCTTTTCTAGACAATTTTCAACACCGGGGGGCTTTCAAACAGCCTGCATCGGCCGGCAGGCGGTGCTGCAGAAACACAGGTCTTTCCATCTATTTTGAATGGGGGTTGTGCATTTAGGCAGTGGGAGTGTCGGGGTTTGCCGCGGGGGGGGGGGGGGGGACACACACACAAAAAACGGAGGGAGCCTGGGACGAAAAGATACCGACTCAACTTTTGGAGAAACGCAACCCCACGTCACGCTGCGGTGGCCAATCATGTAACCACCAATCAGACTTGTCAGTCGGTTTGAGGCAGTGTGTGAATCCCGTACAGGAAACTGGAAACATCACTACCTCTATCGCTGCCACAAGAAAGTTCTAAAACACAAAATAAAAGCACTGAACTGCCCAGGGGTCTGTGTAATAGCTGAATGTTTGCCAAACTTCAAAGCACAGCCAAGTGCGTTTGGAAACGTCGAGATTCAAAATGAGCTGACTAAAAACGTAGTTGTGAAATAGGCTAGTAGGGTTAAAGAACACAACGGGACGTCACACAAATAGGTTGTTTGATTGACACTCCCACGAATCCCACTATGGCCACGCCATGTCCCACCCTACGAAGCAGCTCAATTGGTGGGGTTAGGCATTTCACCTCGAGTGGTTAAGGTTAGGATAGCAGATTGGTCAGGGGATAGGACGCCTGGCCAAAAGTAGTGATTGAGGGGCGAGTCTTGGCGTGGCCGGCAGCACACACTTGTTTGGGCCTGCGAGCCACGTAGCTACTGTAGGCTCATCACGGCGATTAGCTTCGGAGCGAGTAGTGACTCTAGAGTCATAGTGAGAGAAACAAAGTGTCTCCACTGTTTTTTCTGACCACGGTGGGAAACCTGTAGCAGGAAAAGTTAACCCTCTCCTTGAAGGACAACCAGGAAATGAGTCGGGGGAAACCATAGTCTCTATGACGACGAGCTACGCTCGCCTCAGGCAGATTTTTAGCTCCAAGTGTGAAATTGAACATTACGTATATGCCAATGTTGTTTTCAATAAAAAAAGCATTTGCACAAAGCAAGCCGATCCACTTTTCCATGTTGAAAAGAGCATTAAAATGAGAAAAAATAATGGGACAAAAAGAAGTCAAGGGACATTTAGAATAGATAAAAATGTGTGATTAATTGCGATTAATCGTGAGTTAACTATGACATTAATGTGATTAATCGCGATTACATATTTTAATCGTTTGACTAGTTTGCATTCATCAAACATTTGATCATAAACTATTGTGCTTTTTACAATACCATAAAGCTGATCAATATATTGTCCTCGGTAGCGAACCGTGACCCTTTGACGTTTTCTATGCCCTGTTGACTGACTGACAGGCTTGAGATTGTCTGTGCACTTCAGTGAAATATGGTGACAACGGGCTGGGGTGCAAAACGCATGACAGCGACCCCCTCTTACCACACAAAACCAAGTACATGTCATGTGCCTAACAGCGCACCCAAGTAACAATTAGTGACTATCAGAACTATGGACGGACAGAGTTTTGCAATATTTCTGAGATGGTAGAAAGAAATCTTGCAGAGGTTTTTGATATGGGCTTCGAAGGTGAGCTGTGGGTCAAATCTTACACCACGATTGGTGACAGTTGTGGAGAGGGGAATGTCATGACCAGAGATAGTTATACCGGTTATGGAAGAAGACTGGGTTTGATGTGAGGTGCCAACAAGAATTGGTGAGTGTAGTAGACGGACTTGATGATGGTGACGCTGCAGAGGTGTGTGTTCCTGATTTCATGTACAGTTGTGTCATCAGCATAGCAATGAAATGAGACTGCATAGCGGCTAATGACATGGCCGAGGGGGAGGATATAAGTGAAGAGGAGTGGGCCAAGGACTGACCCCTGGGGGACCCCGCAGGTGACTGTGTGTTGCTGGGACCTTGTACTTCCAAGTCAAATGTACTCTGTTCTGTCAGTGAGGTACGATATAAACCAGTTAAGAGCAGTGTCAGTGAGTCCAGTGGTTTGGTGTAGCCGGTTGAGAAGTATTCCATGGTTTGGTTTGGAGATTGCAAACTGTGAGTGGGTAGTCGGGGCGGGTAGTGCTGAGGATCCAGGAAAAGTAGAATGAATTGAGTATTTTTGTTGAAAAAGGCCAGAAAATTACAGTTACAGTGCTCTTCTGTAGTTTCTGTGAGTGAGGGGGTTTGTGGTTTGAGAAGATAATTTATGGTGGAGAACAGCTGTTTGGAGTTTCCGGGACTGTTTCTAATGACGTTTGAGTAGAAGTGTGACCTTCCCTTTGTAAGTGACTTTGAGCAGCCCCTCTGGTGTTCCCGAAAAGCGAGCTTGTGCACAGTGAAACCTGTGGCTTTGTGTCTTCTCGCCCAGCTGCTGTCGGATGCCATAGTCTCTGGGTTGATGTTTTTCATGAATGATTAAGCAGATTTGGCGTTTGGGCTTGATGAGGGCAGATGGTGAAGACATCTTCATGGAGATGGCCTTGTGGTCAGAAACACCCAGGTCATACACCAGAAGATTGCTGAGATGAGTGGAGTTTGTAATGACTAGGTCGAGAGTGTGGCCCGTTATGAGTGGGGGCATCGACAAGTTGTGTCGGATTAAGACAGGCGAATAATTGGAGGAATTCTGCTGCAAAATGGCAGGTGGACCAGTTGACGTGAATATTCATATCTCCAAGTACAATGATATTGGCAGACATTGTACAGAAGGTTGAGAGGAAGTTGGACATCTCTGGGATGAAAGATGAGTTTGGTTTGGGTGGCCGGTAGATAAGAAGTATCGTCGTGGAGAGAGGGTGCTTACATTTAAATGCAAGGCATTCAAACAAAGACGGCTCAGGCAGGGTTATAGGGGACAAGATCAGATCACTTGGGTGGATGACAGCCAGATCACCACCATGCCCTGTGCTGCGTGCTTTCTGTAAGTAACAGTAGCCAGGAGGACAGGTCTCATTTAAAGAAGAATAAACATCTGGTTGATGCCAGGTTTCTGTAAGGCACATCATATCCAAACACTTATCCAGAATATGGTCATGCATGAGGCAAGATTTGTTTGATGGATTGTGCATTGAAAAGTTTAATCTTGATATTTGACGCAGCAGTGAGTCTTTGTATTGGCTGGAGTAGACTGAGGTCCACTCCACGATTTCCAGCATTACTAGTCCTAGGAGTGGCAGCGCCCTGATGACGTGTTCGAGCATGCCAGACCAGAGGGATGTGATCAGACCGGGAGAAAACAAACTTTCGACCGCAACTTCTGTGAATGTAGCGGGGCCGGCGAATGAGTCCAAGTTGTTTAATGACTTATATGCACGTTGGAGTGTTGTAGTTGTTGAATTTCTTCAGTTGGGTGGCGGGGTAGTTCAGCATCATGCCAGTCGTGGAGAGTGGTCTGTTAGCCGTTAACCATGTCTGTGATGCACAGAGGAGACACAGTAAGCAAACAACTGTGACTTTGGGTGGAGACCTTAAGATCATTGGCAGTGCCTCACAGTAGCAGGCAGTGATAAACAGATACGGGAATCTCCGAGCAATGCTAGAGTGGAATCCGGACAGAACACATACAAATCCACAATGTTTACTAGTGAGCAACGATATCAGTATAACTTACTGGACGTAGTACTGGTCGATAAATGTTGTACTGTAGGCTGTACTGTAACAACAATTGTTGCACTGTAGAGGATTTTGGTTAGAGAAGTGGCAAACAAGCCACACCAGCGTCCTCTCCAACCGCCAGTTCCATTTTTCTCATTTTAATGCTCTTAACATGGAAAAGTGGATTGGCTTGCTTTGTGTAAATGTTTTTTTATTGAAAACAACATTGGCATATACTGTAGTGTTCAATTTCACACTAAACCCCAATTTATACCGACTGCGTAACGGCTGCGGAACGTCGCCGGAGTCAATCGGTTTCCATTAAAGTCAATGTGTGTATTTCCACTGACTGCAGAACGGCTGCGTCCCGACTCCGGCACAGCTGCGGTGGTCCGCAGCCCTCCGGAGTAGATACGCGGAGCTTCTATTTTTGCCGGACGCCGGAGAGCTCCGCAGCAATTCAGCACACGGCAGTGCGGGACAGGAAGTCAAGCACAGAAACAAAATAAAACATCCGGTTAATTTTCAAAATAAAATACACCGTGCCCACGGCGGATCATATTTCCCTTCACTACACCTTGAAAACACAGCACAGAGTTGTTTCCCATTTACTCCTCTGGATGGAAATTAACTGTTGGTGGTTTTGTGATTCTATTCTACGTCAATTCGCGAGATCTAGTGGGTCCTCGTGACTACAGCTGTCAGTCATGGACCTGGTGGGTATTGACGGACGGTGGACAACGGAGCAGACCCGTTCCGCACCCCTTACGCAGTCGGTATAAATTGGGGGTAACTGTCTGAAGTCATCCATTCTTGCCTGGCTTTGACGAGGGGGTGGAGAATTCGCATCAGCTGTGTGCTTGGCCATCAAGTGGTATTTCAGACTGGACGTGCTGCGATGATACCTCATTTCACAATGACAAAATACACAGATCACTTTGGTCTCGTCAATGGAACCATTTGGCAGCTTTTTAAAAGTAAACTTTTCATTCAGAATCTTATTGGCATCCATTTTGGCGTCTCGCGCTCGCTATCCACTCAAAACGTAACGTAAGCCTACTACTATTTGGCCGGCTCGCAAGCCCAATCAAGTGTTTTGTTTCCGGTTTAGCTAGATTTGGTGTGGTGTTGTAGTTTTTCTAACGTTACTAGTTGTTGCAACAGCATGTGAAAAAAACTACAAAGTTAGCTAGGCCAATAGGAACGCTAATCTCGCAATAAAAAAAATTATTTTGCATCAATGTCGTTAACGCGTATAACTGACAGCACTATAACAAACCTTAACATATACATTTAAATAACTTACCAATGATTGCATTACTTGAAAACGAAGTTTGTGTGTAACGTTAAACACTAAGGGTGCTCCGATCAGGAGACGTATCGGCCGATACTGATCACTTTTGTGAACTGAAAATGACGCCATTACGTAACAGTCACACATGTTTAGAGAATGTATCAGTAATTGTTTGGCTTTTTGTCCTAGCTCAAAATCTGAAAAATGTCCTTTCAATCACTGCAGACATTTCTTCAGCACACACACACACACACACACACACACACACACACACAGTCACACACACACACACACACACACACACACACACACAGGGAAACAGCTGTTTGAGCGGCGCCGGAGCTGCTACACGACTCCACTCTGCCTTAGCATTAGCTAACTTCGAAAACTCCTCATACTCCTTTCCGTGACTAACCTTCAAATGTCTGATGAGGTTGGTGGTGTTGAAATGTCCTTGGAGCTTTCCACCTCGTGGTATTTCCTTGGCACACACGTTGCAAATCGCTGACGTATTGTCTTTTTCCCAGATAGCAATGAGTCGGCGGACCACCAGCGGTGCTCCAGAGGCAGTAGAAGCGTCAGAATGGTGTAATCGCAAACATGTTTTCCGGCGCACCACCGCCTTCGTTCCGCGACCGGCCCGCTGGCCAAACCGCTGTTCTGCCGCCGTTCAGACACCTTGTAGAACTGCCAGACCGCTGAATGCAGGGAGGCCGCCATTTTAGCTCCATGTAGAAAATGTTTTCATGAGTAGTGCGCTCTTAATACATCCATGGTATTGCGTCATCTGATCGGCCTTTATGGAGACCACCGATAGAACTATTTAAAGCCATTATCGGCCGATACCGATCGGTGACCGATCAATCTGAGCACCCTTATTAAACGCTGAAGTCAAAATGTCTCAATAGCTTTGGTTTCCGGATTTTCAAAATAAGCTCAGATGTAGGTCTTTCTTTGCCGGTTAACTCTACCTTTTCATTAAAATTTAATCTTAAAAACGGTGTGGATAATAAATTTGCAACAATGTCTTCCTCATAGCTTTGGTCCTCCTCAGCAGCAATAAAGTTACTCCCACCACCATTTGGGATGGGTACCGAAATCTGGTATTAAATGGGCCCCGGGGGTAAATTATGAAAGACCGGAGAATCGTTAAAGGGCAAATCTGGCACAAAATGAACCTAGGGGTTAATAACACATGTGTACCAAGTTGACTGGGATTTGTTTTCATGCTAATCGAATGTGACCATCGCCAGATGGACCTGACCAAAAGTTAGTAAAAGAATTTTGCTACGTAAAAATGAATGAATGGTAAATTTGCTATTGCATTTCACTGCACTTAGTGAAATTTCCTGACTTTTGCCTCGCCGCCGTCGTGCTTTGGGTTCTCCTTTCGCGGGCTCCGCTTTCGCAGGCACCGCGTGTCATCGGGCAACTTGCGCCAGGGGGGACACGTGACGGGGAGGCTTGGACCCCGTCATAACTGCTTGCAGTTCTAGTTTAACTATCAAATTGTAGTGTGGCAAAATGTTGATCCTGCAAGGGGAAATTAAATGTTTTCATTCTGTTACACACAGGCCCAAAATACACACACGTGCTCAGGACCTATGTCAGAATGCTGCCCATGGAAAGGCTCCCTGAGCAGTTGGGAATTTGGTGACTTGCTCAAGGGCACCTTGGCAGTGCCTAGGAGGTAAACTGGCACCTCCAGTCCACACTCTGTACTTGGTCTGTACAGGAACTTTAAATGGCGTCCCTCTGATAGCCAAGTCCCTTCTGACTGAGCTACTGCCACCAGTTACAGTAAACTTGTAAGCATTTGGCCAAAAGTGGCTGAGCTTCTCTCATCCACCATTGAAACAAGCTTTAATCTCTAGATAACACACATTATAATGGTGCGTTCTTTTTGCCTCGCAACTCGTATTTTACGAGGTCAAAGTCGTAAACACGCCCCGTGACCTCGTATTTACGAGCACGGAACTCGTACAACCACAGAGTACCCCGAGTTCAAAATCCAACATGGCTGCTCCCTGTATTGACAGTTGTGAAAGCTGTAGTAACATAGTTATAACCACTTCTGTGTTATTTGTGTCACACTAAATCAGTCGTACACGCAGCGCTGTCTTCTATTTGTGTTGTAACGCGGTTTGTATGCACAAAAAAACAGTGTATACGTTGTTTAAACTGGCATTGCTGACAATGGCTAACCTGGCTAAAGCTAATGAAACAATGAGAGAGAGAGAGAGAGAGAGAGACTGTAAGCCGTACATTTCCTGTGATTGCCTTTGGTTGTTTCAGATTATGAAGCGATTGTGAAGCTGTCAGACGGTTTCAACGGAGCAGATCTGAGAAACGTGTGCACAGAAGCAGGTTGGACATTGTCATTCAATATCGTCATTGGTTTTATTTCCTCAGTTCACGGTATTCACCAACAGCTCTATTCATGTGTTTGTTTGCAGGCTTGTTCGCCATCCGCTCTGATCGTGAGTACGTCACTCAGGAAGACTTCATGAAAGCTGTGCGGAAAGTGGCTGATTCAAAGAAGCTTGAGTCCAAGCTGGACTACAAGCCTGTATAAGCCCTATATGTGTCATCCTTGTCAGATATTTTTCATTGCATGTTCATGGACTTGCAATGTTGTTCCATGCTTCAATGCCAGGAAAAACTTTGTTTGTGGGAAGCAAAATTAGAAAAAGTACATGGACACACAGTTGCTAACAAATTAACTTTCACTAAGTGACCAATTTCCTTTTGCTACTCTGACCTGCCTTTTTTAACACTGGATCAAAAGGCTGATCATTCTGGCATCCCACAAAACAAATAAATAAAATGATTTAATGTACTGAAAATGTACTATTCTATTGAAAGTTCTGTGTTTTTCAATTTATTATTCTTTTCTTTCATTACCTTCAAGTGAGCGTGATAGACATTCAGCATCCTAGTCACTGCATTGTCCAAAACTGATTAAAAGTTTGTTCCTAACTTTGGAAAGTAGTTTTCTTCAGTATCAAAGTATAATCCAGTCATGGTTGTCTGTACATGCATGAGCTCAGTGCAAACAGGAACTGCCAATAACTAATATAGCATACTTTTAATGGTGTCAGTTCTACAAAATGTAAACACATACAGGCTTAAACAAGCATGGGGCTCATAAGAGAATAGCTGTGCCTACCTGTCGCTAACATTACAACAGCACATTTAATGAGCTTTTATGGGGTCTTGCTTTACTGATGGCTTTATAGCTATAGTGCGTAGTTTGTCCCCCATGACGAATTCTTAGTAATGACGACAACCCTGTTTGCGCAAGCCTTCGGTCATCGTGCACCACCCCCACCCCTCCTCCACGCAGTTGCTGCTAGCGTTTCTTCCATCAAATCAAGGACACAGGTCGACTCTTCAGAAGAGGTAATTATCCTGTAATTTCTATGTCTCTTTGTCTACAAAGCTGAACGCTGCTGTTGTCCTTCCTCAGCGCAAAACACATCACTCGAGCTTCTGCACGCAAATTTTGCCGGACCACACCATTTTGTTAATATAGCCATACTGAGAAATATGAAGAATTTTGTGGAGCTTATAGGCTTAATTAGCTTTGTATCAACTTGTGGCAATGGCTTAAATGTAATGGACGGTCATTAAAGCTTTATTGCGCAACTTTTTGGTATTAATAAACGTCAGTTACATTTAAGCCATTGCCAAATAAGTTGCTACAGTTTTGTTGTTGTTACTTAGAATTCCTCATGGGGGTTACAGAAACTATGTACTACATAGTAGTTTCTGTTGAGACAAACTTAAAGCCAGGGCACAACTATTTTATATTAAAGCTATAGTTGTTCCCTGGCTTTACGTTTGTCTGTTGTCACATGTTCCCAAATGAACTATATGCACACCCACAGTTTCCTCTTGCACAGCCAGGCAGAGCAGTTGTATACTGTCGCAGTTCAGCTTCTTGAAAGTAGTAATATGCAATAAATGCATCATGTATAGTGTCACATCCTCTCCTTTCTGTGGTGGACTGGACCAACACAAGCGGTTTGTGTTCATATGGGTCAGTGGGAATGCAAAAATACACCCTACCACAACAGTTGGGGCAGTAATTATTACCTAACCCAGCTCCCCTAAAGACATAAATGTACTCCCAATGGGGCTTTAGTTGTGTATATATTCAAGCTCATAATGTATGTATTGCAAAAAACATCATCTGTGGTTTGACCAAATGTGATTGACAGTGGCCTGGCAACATAAGCAATCATCCCCACCAAAGTACTAGACATCACCTTTTCCTACTGAGCTCCACCCACTCAATATGAGTGTAAAGAGCTCAGAGAAAAACAAAAATACAGAAATCTTGCAAGCTGTTGCAACTAAGGCTGAACCTAGTGTGTTCAATAGGGAGCCCAAAATTAGAATATTTTCAGGTTCTTTAAGATGCTCTTTCGGGATATTTGATTGCTTCTTAGAAAATTATCCCACATGGATCATCAAACCTTTATGGCCTGTATGATGCAAGAATTGGTGAAGAATATCACTAAAGCTCCAAATCACCCAGGGGGCCTATACTACGAATCAAGATCAACATTCCCTGGATTTCTTTCAGTTACCCGGCTTCACTAACCCTAACAACCATGGTCCTGCATAAGCTGTGTCACGATGGTGGTTAACTAGTTCAATCAACCCAGGGTTTCCCAATCCAGCGACAAGCACGTTCACATAAAAGAGGCGGTGTTTGCACATCGTGACCAATCGCAAACATCTACCATAGCCACATATTTTACATAAGAAGAGCAAACTATAATTCTACGTAATATGAAGAACACAGACACGGTTTAACATGCGAAAAGCAATACAGTCACTGCTTCCTAAGACAGGAAGGAAAGCTGGCAAAAAAGCTGACTGCATATGCGTAAATTACAAGGCTTATCAATATAACTTCCCCATCAGTCAGGCACAAAATCTGACCATAATTACACTTGTCCTCTCGATATACTGTGGTTGCTTTAGCCTTTTATTTCAGTTGCAACCCTGGCAGTGGTAAGTGATCGTGGGAGCAAATAAAAAATATAAAAACAATTCAAACCGATGCGCGCGTTGGCAACACACGGCTATGAAGCTGACGATACGCAATTCCCTCCACTGAAAGAAAAGCTATACCTTTCATAAAGGTACCCATCAGAGAATGTTAACGGGGTTGTCAGTCTCTAAATGTTTTAACTGGCTTTTTTTGCCTGCTTTTCTTCCTGTTTTAGGAAGCAGTGACTGTATTGCTTTTTGCTTGTAAACCGTGTTCTCCATATGTATGTGGAATTATAGTTTGCTCTTATATAAAATATGCGGCTCTGGTAGATGTTTGCGATTGGTCACGAAGTGCAAACAGCGCCTCTTTAATGTGAACGCGCACGTCACTAGATTGGGAAACCCTGGGTCAACTGGACTAGTTAATAGGGCTTGGGCGCCGCGTTGCATTCCGGGACGTGGCGGCCATATTGACAGCATTGCGAATGTAAACATACACCAAGTTGAAGGAGGAGAAGAAAGCAGAGTTGGGAGAAAAAAGGAAAACAAAGATGTTAAAATCCAGAAGAGGATGTGGACTTTAACGGGATACTTTAAATAGGGAAGCCAGGGACCGGTATGTGGACAAAATCCAAAATACGAACTCCCCAACAAAGATTGGAGCACCGACAACCATTCACACATGTAATACTTTTAACTATGTGCTTCAAAAGTGTAGTTAGTAGCTGTCAACCCTCCCGTTTTTTCCGGGTTTCTCACGTATTTGAGCTGTTTTCCCGCTGTCTTCCTGTTTTAGTATTTTCCTGTAAAATATCCCGTATTTGAATACTCTCATAACATTAACGTTAGCCCTTCCATTGGACCTGTCAGTCTCTGGACTGTTGTCCTGTTGCTACCCCTTGCCCTTCCAGCGAAACAGATGTTTTGTACGCATCGTTTTGCTTACTTGAAAGCAATCTTAGCGTGATGTTGGCCTCTTTAAGATAACAGCGTGGTTGTTGTGAGAGCACGATTTCACGCCAATCTGTAAGCAAAGTCACGTTAGATCTAGCTAGTTTCACATAGCTCGCTTAGTTAATGCAGCAGTTTTGTAGTACGAATTTTATGTCAGCAGAGGGATAGCAACAGAAAAAAGAATGTTTTGAATGTTGCTGTTACACCCCACAATACCGCAACCGTTTACCATGGTTGAAATAGTAAATAAGACACACGACTAAGAGGGATGTTGCATCTATAAACAGTGGGCAGTAGTCCGAGTAGCAGTAAAGGAGGCTGTCAACATGTCGCCACGCCAAGTAATGACGTCACGACGCACAAGCCCTATAACTGCCTTCGACAACCTCGAGTTTCTCTCAGACTCCTCCCCATGGATGTATTAAGAGAATTAACGGTCCTCCCTCTGACACAGCGCTCTTTCATTTCCTCATTCATTCATTCATTCTGTCTCAGGCACATTTTAGCACAGTTTGTTATATCGGCATGAATAAAAAAAAAAACGTTGGTTTATTAACTGTTAAGCAGACTTTAAAACATAGTTTTTTCTCAAAACATGGCATTTCCTTATGTCGACAATCCCGTCGATGAAGAAGCTGTATTCGCAGGGAGTTAAACATACGTCGGGAGATGATATGAGTTCCACAGTATTGCAGGTGAATGATGTAAACCCTTTGAAATAAAAGATTATGAATTATAATTCTGTTAATGATTGTGCTGCAGCCTCAGAATGGTTAGTAGGCCTAGGACTTTTTCGCCTGCAGCATTGCACCTAAATGAAATAGATTTTCAGTAATATTAGCTATATTTATGATTAAATATGATATACATTATATTGGAATATACGCATTTACTCTAGCAGCAATTTTCTCCCACGCAAATTCTCTCTTTTGCAGCAGCTGCTGTGTTGCTTTTTTAACGAAATAGATGTTCAAACTCGCATATGTGCGCATGAGTATTTCCACCGACCCATTTGTTTGTGGTTGTTGCCATGGTGAATCGTAGTATCAGGGCTCCATTCATGCTGTCTTTGGTGCATGCGCGTAACCCTGAGTCAACCTACTCCGAGTTCATTGAACCAACTCGAATCAGCTGTTGTGAAACCGAAAACTCTGAGTTTCCCATCTCAGGCTCAATCAACTCAGAGGTCAGGCTTAGACTCAGAGTTTGTTAAACCTCCTTGGTTCAACAAGGTAGGAGGTTCAACAACTCGGTGTAAGTTGACTCAGAGCTAAGCGCGTGCACCACCACAATAAAAAGGCAGCATGAATGGAGCCATGATACTAGGATTCACCACGGTAACAACCTCAAACAGCAAGTTTGAACATGTATTCAGTTAAAATAAAAAATTAAAAAGTTTGTTGTAAGAAAGTGAGAATTGGTGTGGGAGAAAATTGCTGCTCGAGTCAATGTGTAAGCTCTAATATTAGGGCTGCAACAACAAATCGATAAAAATTGATTATTAAAAGAGTTGGCAACGAATTTCATTATCGATTTGTTGTGTTGCGCGATTATTACGCCAATCAATAAGTCGCAGAGATGTTTGATTATAAAAAAATTGAGTTGAGCTCGGAGCAGACCAGAGCGGAGCGAGAGAGAGAAAAAGATCGGAGGTAGAGGAAATGCCATCGGAGATACCTGTAACGTTGTTCTGAACTCATGGCGGAGGGTTGGTCCGTGTATCATCCGATCATTTGTTTTTGCTTTCACATATGAAAACGAAAAAATGAGGGAAAAAAATCCTTTTTTTGTTTTTTTAGAAAAAACTAAATTATGACTTGATTTTTGGTTTTCCCGTTCTTGCACGGAAATCAGAAAAAACACTTGATATTCTGATTTTCCCATGTGGGTGGTGCTAAATCTGATTGGCGGGATATGCATTCATTGTTTTTCACATTAAGAGTTTACCCACACTGTATTTGTTAGCCTGTAAAATTAATAGTCTGCGTATTTGTCACCCAATTATTTGGCTTAACTGACTGAAAAAAAAACATATTCATGTCTTTATTTCAATAATATTATTTTGGTGTTTTACCGGTGAAATATTACAGTAAATAAGACAGAACAGTACGCTACGATATGAGCCGAGCTGTAAAGTAGATATCCCACAATGCAATGTGGCCGTTCATTCAGAGAATCGGACAGTGATCAGCGGGTCTTTAACGCCAGTATCGCTTCAATGTTCATATATATAATCTGTGGTTTTGTCACCAGCAACAACACGTTGCTCAGTTTTGTTCCAGTAAGTTATAGTTATAACGTTTAAAAAAATCAGCTGAAGACTCCGGAAGTGACGTAGTACGGATAGGAAAAGATACACATACATAATATTCGTAATATTGATGTGTTTGTCTAACATTGTATTTGATGATTTAAACAATGAAGATAATAATAATAAAATACAGTTTCATGTATTTGTCTCATGTACTGTTTGCTCGGTCGGGCAGCGGGCGGCAGCAATCTGAAATGGAATGAAGCCTATTCACGATTTGCAAGCAATACTTTATTGTCCCCGGAGGGATATCTACCTTCAGTTCAAATTCTTCACACACAACACTTGACATATTGTTTTATCATACAGCTGACATATACTTACAATAAAACAGTGATATGTAGTCAGACTGAAGCACATCACACAGCCACAATCCATTGCTCATCTTTCACAAACAGTGACAAGAGCAACCTACACACAACCCCATGCATCATATCATGAAGCTATTTCCCTGCAGCCTCAAGAAACATTATTTACAGTTTTAATCGAGGTAGGTGCAAATAGCCCTATAGTTTAGAAATTTTAAGTTTGCATTGGGGTACCCTATATCTTCTGCTAGAGTATACTAACTCATACTTTGCATGGAGAATAAAGATAGATCAGGTCATATTCTCTGGTTTCTATTCCTCTCCACAACCTTCATGACACTCACCTGACAAGCAAGCTTTAAATGAGATGTTTTTAGATATTGCCATGTGGATATATATGAATATGCTCTGTAATGCAGCCTTGCATAACATAAACCCTCTGATTCACCATGAATGTCTGCTTTAAATAACAAAAACAGGCCTTCCAGACAAAGGTGTCCATATGAACACCAAGGTGTCTATAGGAGCAGAGCCCATTGATTGGTTCATCATTTATGACCTCTGATACCCTCTGACCCATGTCACCACCAACTCCTCAGTTTGTGAAATGGCTGAATGAGATTGTTGGCATGGCACCACAGGTCTCTATTTTAGCAGAATATGCAAACTGTACTAGTGTCTGTGTGCAGTATAGGCTGAGGTAGAAGTGTGCCAAAAATGCCAAAACACATGTTGTATAAGCACAGATACCCATTCAAAGCTATATACATCTTACTCTGTGAACAAAAACCTCGGCAACAATCTGCTTATCCTTTTAATTTCCTGAAAATGTTTCCTGAAACATTCTTCTTAGTTATGAAAAGATAGTCTCTCAGTAAAGGCTACAAAGGTCAGGATGGTTACAAGCTGTAACCATGGTGATTGATATGAGGATCATCTTCTGAATGTAATAATTAGGCCTGCCATAAATTGAAATTTCAAAAAAGTAATTTATTTAAAACAACTAATAATGCAGTGTGATTTTAAATCTTACAAAGTCCTACACATAAATATGCTATTTATTTCCCCTTTAGTCTTTGCTATTAACATTCATCAACTGCAAAATTAGAAAATTGCATTTTTAAATAATGATGCGTGGAAAATAAAATAAAAAACCTTCTCTTTGTAGGCCTAAATAGTTTATCAACAAGTCAAAACAAATGCAAAGTAGTCAAACCAGCCATTAGGCTGTATTTCTAAACACTCAACTGTAGGTTGTTTATATAGTATATACAAGGCAAATCAAAGTGCTTAGCATAAAACATTATTTTTTTTCATTATTGGTATTTTTATTGTATAAATTGTCACGTAAAACGTGCAGCAATCTTTGACAGACGCGGAACAGTAATTATTACGTCACTTCTGGAGTTTTCAGCTGATTTTTTTCAACGTTATTATGCTGCATAACTTACTGGAACAAAGCTGAGCTGGTGAAAAAACCACAGATTATATATATGAACGTTGAAGCGATACTGTCGTTAAAGACCCGCTGATCGCTGTCAGATTCTCTGAATGAATGCCCGCATTGCATTGTGGGATATCTGCTTTGAATGCGCCCAGCTCGGCTCATATCATAGGCACTGTTCTGTCTTATTTACTGTAATATTTCACCGGTAATAAGACCAAACTAATATTATTAAAATAGAGACATGAATACCATGATAACATCTAAATAAATGTTGATAGATGTAGCGTTATAGTTAAAAAAAAATACACACACGCGAGCCCAACACAGGTCCATCTTTTTCCACTCCTCCTTTCCATAGATCATCATTTCCCTGCTTTTTTCACACCTACTACGCAAACCTTTTCTCAGAGTCTCTCTTTTTCCAAAGTGACAGATAAAATCTCTCATTTTTGACCAAAACAGGTGTTACTTTATGTGAATGTATACATTTTTAAATGGTTTCTAAACAAATGTCCTTGGTAACTTTGGCCCAAAGTAATCTGTGATAAACAGTATACTATGTTTCATCTGATTATTTATTATAATCAAAATAATCCAGAAATTTTGTTTTTTAGTAGCCTAGGCATACTTGATCGAATTCAAGATGTATAAGCTCAGATCATAAGAATTTAAGTTAATAAAAAATATCTAAAACAAAGAATAAATGTATTATTTAATTTTTATGAGTAGGCTAGCTATTAATGGAAAGGTCATTTTTGACCAGGAACAAAACATTGTTTAACTTGACATTGAACACAACGGGGTTAAACAATGAGATAGGCCTTCCCCTCTCCTACAAAAACACATTGTGCCTTTTGTCTGACAACTGTCAATGCGTGAACATGTTTACATTTAGTCTATTTCAATAGATGTTTTCAGTCAGTTAAGCCAAATAATTGGGTGACAAATAGCATGCATATAGACTATTAATTTTACAGGCTAACAAATACAGTGTGGGTAAACTCTTAATTTGAAAAACAATGAATGCATAGCCTTCCAATCAGATTTAGCACCACCCACAGGGGAAAATCAGAATATCAAGTTTTTTTTTCTGATTTCCATGCAAGAACGGGAAAACCAAAAATCAAGTCATAATTTTGTTTATTCATTTTTCTAAAAAAAACGGAAAAAGGAGTTGTTTTCTCGTTTTTTCGTTTTACCTTTTTACCATTTTTCGATACCTAGACCCAAGGCAGCGGCGGAGTGGGACCATAAAATCTACCGGAAAATTGAAGACCATACGGGTTGAGCAGAGGCTGCACAGTTTGACGAGCGGGCAGCGGCCGGTGTGATGTGCCTTCTGGTTTTTCCACCTACTGGTTTCATAGACAAGAAATGGACAAAGTGACGTGTTGTTTTTGACGGAAGT
This sequence comes from Gymnocephalus cernua, assembly GCA_023631565.1. Classification (NCBI taxonomy): domain Eukaryota; kingdom Metazoa; phylum Chordata; class Actinopteri; order Perciformes; family Percidae; genus Gymnocephalus; species Gymnocephalus cernua. Next base: position 25,898,859 of record CM042440.1, on the reverse strand, counting down.
GAAGTCTATTAGAAACATTTTTCCGGTGGGTGCTGAGCGTTACTGTGCAGCTGCAAACTGAGCTTGCCGACGTAGATGTGACATGAGCAACATGTCTGAACGTAAGTCTTCTGGTAGCTGCGCCAAGAGAAATCTCAATCATTCCCAATCTTGGAGAGAGAGAGCGTAGGTATATGTAAGGAGATAACATAGGCACAGGCTAATTATTGCTAACTAAAATGCTAGTTAATAGTAGCAATTAAACTAAACAGCTAATGTAAATCCAAACTGCCTGCAAGCTTCACCTGTACTGTACGGTAATTCCTCTACTATGCGACAGTAAGTCGCTTGGTTATGACACAATCGTTAGCCTATTTTTATAAAAACGTCTGCTACGGAGCCATAACGTGAGGTACAAGGTAATGGAGCCTTTTATACATTGTCGTATTACTTTAGAAATAAACAATGGACAAATAAAGTCTTTAAACACTTCAGATGTAAAGTTATTGGCTGTCAAAGTGACACCAAAATGAATGGCAGTCAGTGGAATGCTGACGGGGGGTGAGTGCTTCGTAGCATTAAAATGGCGCCATAGCGGCTTCGCTCTGCAGAGGCAGGCTTACCTGCACCATTGCTTCAGACAAGTTGTTTCAGACCAATTCAGAACATCTCTGTGTGCTTACGTGATTGCTAGATAAATGAGGCTGGAAGACAGTGTATGGGAATATTGGCGAACATGGTAAGGCTTAATGTTATAAAATGAAAAGCAGGGGTTTCAAATCCTTTATTGGTTAAATATTTTTCTTCTGTCATAAAGATGGCGTTGTATATCTTTGGAAACTTAGATGTAGGCATTTAAGTTACAGTGGATCATGCAGTCCTCTTCTCTCACCTTGATCAGTGTGTAGGTATCCGAGGCTCTGCACATCAATGGTTTAGCTCCTATTTGGCAAATAGGAGCTACTCTGTCATGATTGGTGACTTCTCCTCGTCAACTGCTCCTCTCTCCTGTGGGGTACCCTCGGGTTTCAATTCTTGGCCCCATCCTGTTTTCCTTGTATATGTTGCCTGTAGGGGCTATTATAGGAAAGCACAACCTGTCTTTTCGTTGTTACGCAGATGATTTGCAAATGTATTTGCCTATAAAGCCAAATGACAGTGTCGCACTACACTCCCTTTAAGTTGATATTAAGTTGGCTTTCACATAACTTTCTTCATTTGAATGAAGCTAAAACTTCAGGCACGCCAAACGGTCCAGCTTTGAGTTTGGGAGCTCTGGCTTCATACCTTAAGCCAGCTGTCAAACATCTAGGGGTTACTTTTGATTGCAACATGGAATTTGATAATCAAATCAGCAACGTTGTTAAAATGTGCTTTTTCCAGCTTCATCTCCTGGCTAAAGTTAAGCCTTTCCTTAAAGCTACATTGTGTAAGAACTTGTCCCATCTAGCGGTGAAATTGTATATGGCAACCAACTGAATAGCCCCCCCTCCCATTACGAGCGTGTTTAAACTGCTACGTTGGCCGAACCCGAAACTCCTTCCGTCCGTGAAGGTCTGAGCGGTGGAGAGTGGGCGGATCAGCAGACAACGGCAGCAGGTCTGAGGCGTAGGTCTGAACAAGAGGCAGAAGTTAACATCAACACAAGGGATACAAGATTAGGACCAAACTAGAACAAAGGGAGCCACTGGGAGCCAAGTTACCACTCTGGTAGGTGAAACAATCTGGCGCCGATGGTGAGTTCTGCCCGCGGCGAGCTCTCAGTCCTTCACTCACCAATCAGCATTCATTAGCTGAATGCTAGCGTGTTATGGGCAACAAAGACTCAACCTGTAAGAAATCGAAAGGGCATAAGTACTCATTCATTCAACTTTTGACCTATAATCCATGTTGAACTTGCAAAAACTACTATCAAATCTGAGATTTCTCAACGACAATCAGGCGAAAGAGACACATTTAGTCGTCTAGCTCCATAGGGTCCCATTAATTTTGAACTCGGGTGGAACTGCAACCAAAGTCGGTACAATGGGGCTGAATGGGGAGTGTAACGGCTTTCCGTAGATGGGCTTTGATAGCGAGGAGTTTGAGTTGGGGAGGGAGGAGGTGGTAGAGGATGAAAACGTGCAAGATGACGATCCGTTGGATACAGCACAGGAGTGGGATGTGTGGGACACGGACACAGAAGGAGAGGATGACTTTCATGGATTCAGGTAGACTGGAGCACTGAGGACTATCAGCCGCGCAAGGCGCAGCAGTTCACCCGCAAACCGGGGGTGAAACAGCCGATTCCCGTCGACGCTAGCCCCCTGGATGTCTTTTCATGCATTTTTAATGATGAGCTTCGGGACATGTTGGTGACGGAAACCAATCGGTACACCGAACAGACCTGCGGTCAGACCCCCACCAACTCGAAGTGGAACCCTGTCTCCAAAACGGAGATGAAGACATTTGTCGGGCTGTCTCGCCTTTGGTATCTTGAAGCTGCCAGCACGCAGGGATTTCTGGAGGCAAACTAAATGGCTGTACCAGACCAACGTCCCCAAGGCCATGGCAAGGGACCGCTTCGATATGATCTGGAAGTAATGATTCGTGTTGTGTTTAGGAATAACTGAGTTTGTCGCAGTTCATTGTTGATCTTTGGTGTGTGTGTGTGTGTGTGTGTGTGTGTGCCCGATACATGTTTTGTATGAATTTTATTCTGTATAACTTAACATTTTATGTCGCTCATGTACGAAGCACATTGTGTTAAATTAATTTGTATGACATGTATAATGATTTGATTTTAATTTATTTGGTTTCTTGTGCTCTCTTCCAAGTTCCGTTCTCATCTCTTAGAGAGCACACCTGAAATACTGATTCATCTGACCACAGTACACGTTTCCACTGTGTGATGGTCCATCCCAGATGCCTCCGAACCCAGAAAAGTCGACGACGCTTCTAGACACTGTTAACATAGGGCTTCCTTTTGGCACAGTACAGTTTTAACTGTCATTTGTGGATGTAACTACGTATTGTGGTACTTGACAAAGGTTTGCCAAAGTAATCCTGAGCCCATGTGGTGATATCGCGTATAGATGAATGACGATTCTTGATGCAGTGCCGCCTGAGGGATCGGAGATCACGGTTGTTCAGCTTAGGCTTGCGCCCTTGTCCTTTACGCACTGAAATTCCTCCTCATTCCTTGAATCTTTTAATTATGTTATGCACTGTTGAAGGTGAAATAAGTAAATGTCTTCCTATCTTTCTTTGAGGAACATTGTTTTTAAACATTTCAATAATTTTCTCACGTATTTGTTGGCAAACTGGCGATCCTCAGCCCATCTTTGCTCCTAAAGGACTAGACCTTTCTTGGATGCTGATTTTGTACCAAATCATAATTACAATCACCTGTTGACATCACCTGTTTCAAATCACATCATTATTTAACCAATTTACCTGATTACTAGCCCTTAATTGCTCCTGTCCCAACCTTTTTTGGAATGTGTTGCAGGTCTGAATGTCAGGAAAGGATGTATATTTACAAATGAAATTAAGTTGATCAGAAAAAACATGAAATATTTTGTGTTCACATTGTCTGCAATGAAATACAAGTCAAAGTACATTTAGAAATCACTACTTTCTTTTTTTATTTGTGTTTTTCATACTGTGAAACAACTACAACTTTTTCTGATTTGGGGTTGTACAATAATGGGATAATTAATAAATAGCGTAATAAATAGTAATATAATTATGGCATAATGAATAACAATAAATATAAATACTGTATACAAAAATAACATAATACATATAAATAAATACAATACTGGCATAACATAATACATATAAATACAATGATGGCAATAAATGTTAGGTTTAAATTAATCTTATCATATGCATTTCCATCTCCAAGATAATATTGACCCTGTCGTGGACAAAACGGACAAGCTCTGGAAGATTCGGCAGTGGATGGACCTCCTCCTGGTTACACTTCAGGCGCTCTATGAGGTCAGTGGCTTCGTGACTGTGGATGAGTGAAGTACAAGGGACGCCTTGGCTTCTGGCGGTACCTCCCTTATTATCCCTTATGACCCCTTATTACAGGTCCAACCTGTCCGTATACATGGACAACTTTGCAAGCTTGTGGAACGGTGCGTGCCAACAGGAAGGACCTCCCCAAAAATAAGCAGCTCACAAAGAAGGCTGAGTTGAACAAGCACGACTTCAATGTGGCGCAGCATGATGACCTTCTGCGTCTGGCAAGACACCAAGGCAGTGATGGTCCTCTCCAACTACCATCCAATCCACCTTTATTTATAAAGCACCTTAAAAACAACACTTTTGACCAAAATGCTGAACACAGTCTAAAAATAATAAATAACATACAACAGAGGCACAACACAAAATAATAAAACAATAACAAATAAATGCAACAATACAAAACTCAAAGTCAACCCTTAAACTGAGTTAAAAGCCAAAGAAAATAAATGAGTTTTAAGACAAGATTTAAAAACAGGTAGAGACTCAGTAAGTCTGATGTGCAAAGGCAGCTCATTCCAGAGTCTCGGAGCTGCCACGGCAAACACACGGTCACCTCTAGATTTACGTTTAGTCTTGGCGACGACCAGTAGTGCCTGGTCAGCCGACCGGAGCGAACGAGAGGGAGTATAGGGCACGAGCAGATTAGACAGGTACTGGGGGGCCAGGCCATGCAAACATTTAAAAACAAATAAAAGAATTTTAAAATCAGTGCGAAAGTGCACAGGGAGCCAGTGGAGGGATTGTAAGATGGGTGTAATATGGTCAAATTTTCGAGTTCCAGTTAAAAGACGAGCAGCTGCATTTTGGACTAGCTGTAATCGTGCCATATTTGATTTGCTAATACCAGTGTAAAGTGCATTGCAATAATCTAAATGAGTGGTGATAAAAGCATGGATTAAAATTTCAAAATCATGTAGAGATAAAACCGGTTTTACTTTAGCTAACTGCCTCAGCTGGAAGAAGCTAGTCTTCACCACTACACCAATCTGTGCATTCAGTTTTAAACAACCGTCCAACTTGACTCCCAGGTTAGTAACCACTGGGCTTATGTCTCGGGTTAGACAACCCATGTCAACAGGAACCGCAGCAGCTGAGTCACTAGGAGCAAATAAGACACGCTCAGTTTTGCTCTCATTTAAATATAATAGCCATCCATGCTTTCACTTCATTCAGACACTCTAAAATAATTTTTGACTGACTTAGCGGTACATATATTTGGCAGTCGTCAGCATAAAAATGGAACGAAACATTGTGACTTCTGAGGATTGACCCAAGAGGCAGCAGGTACATTGAAAAAAGTAGCGGCCCAAGGACAGACCCTTGAGGAACTCCGCACGAGAGAGGAGCCGTAGAGAACACAGCATCCAACCTGAACTGAAAAACTTCTGCCTTCCAAATAGGATATAATCCAGGCTAAGGCCAACCCCTTAATGCCCACACAGTTCTCTAGTCGAGACAATAAAATGTGGTGGTTGACTGTATCGAACGCAGCCGTAAGGTCCAATAGCAGCAGAGCAACAGTATCACCAGAAAAATGTCGCTGAAAACCCTCAGCAGAGCTGTCTCAGTACTGTGGGCTGACTTAAACCCAGATTGGAAAATTTCAGTTATACAATTGTCCTTCAAAAATGTGCTCGGCTGCAGATAAACAACTTTCTCCATAATTTTGGAAAGCAAAGGGAGCTTAGAGATAGGCCGATAATTTGAGGGTTTAAGTCGGTCCAGACCCAGTGTCTTTAACAAGGGTTGAACAATTGCATGTTTGAAACTCACAGGTATGACTCCAGTAATCAAATTGACATTAACAATATCAAGTATGCTGGGCTCCATTGTAGGAAAAACCTCTTTAAAAAGACGTGGGGGAATCACATCATTGGGGGAGCCAGTGATCTTCATTTGATCAATAATATTTTCTAAAAAAGGCAAGCTAACAGGCTCAAACTGGTTCAAAACAGCAGAACGGGTTACAGAAATGCCAGGGTCATACGAGGGTGGACCAATAAGGGCCCTAATGCTTTCCACCTTGTTGATAAAAAAGTGAAGAAACTCCTCATACACTTTTGATGGGTTCTCCAAACACTGAAGTTGTGGAACATTAAGAACAGTTTTGAGGGCATTAAAAAGAACTTGAGGATTGTAACCATTAGAAGAAATAATGTTAGAAACATGCTTGGTCTTTTCAGCTTTTACAATTTTCTAGTAAGAACACCAACTCTCTCTAAGTATTTGAAATGACACTTGCAGTTTATCCCTCTTCCACTTTCTTTCTGCCCTTCTGCACTGGCGTCTGGCAGCGCGGGTGACATCGTTCAGCCAAGGATCGGGTCTAGGTTTGGACAGCCTGGTTTTTACGGGGGCTACCGTAAACACAGAGCCCAACACAGAGCCATGTAGCACCCTCTTGTCACAGCACTATTCTCTGACTTGCATAGGACAAAATCCAGACTAGTGCCACGTCCACATGTACCAAAACGATCTTTTTTTCCCGTCTTCCCTGGATTCGTTTCAAGAAAATGTGCGTCCATACGAATCCATTTGTAAATGACCCAACGCGCTACTTCATATTCCAGTGCTGTTATTGCTACAGAAAATCACCAAAAATGAAGAACGAAGAAAAGCAGTCTTCAGTCACTTCCACTTCGGTTCATAACATGACCAGTTCTCTTCATACATCCATGGACTAGACTTTAATAACTTTCACCACTGCTCGTTATACAAAGGTCACCACTAGAAAAGTGTCTTTATTTACATTGTATAATGTGCTGTTGGATTGCTTTTTATTTTGCAATTCTGTTTGCTATCGGACATGATTGCAGCGCGCTAGCTAGCCAGCAGAGCTAACATCGGCAGTCAAACAAACATCAATGATACAATGTCTTTTTGATCTAGCTACACGTTTTTCTTGCAGTAGCCTTTCTACAATAAGCTGTGCTAAAAGTTACTAAAATCCGTCCAAGGAGTTGATAAGCAGACAGATTAGCTAGCTAGTTGATAAGTTCCAAAAATGTTCCACTTTATAAACGGCTAACACTACGTCCCCTGCTAATGCGGTCAGCTACTTTAGTACTAGCGGGGTTGAAGGCAGCAGGTCGATGGGGTGTGTCGATGACATCATCGATACGCACGTATGCGGTTTCACTGTCCATACAAAGTCAAACATGAGCTGTTTTTTTTAATTCACCCTGGGACCAGGTTTCAAAAAAGTGCGTTTACAGGCAGTGCATTTACAGGATTCGTATGGACGATCGGCCCAAACAATGCAAAAAATGTGCGTTTGCATCAAAACGCGTCTTCGTATGGATGGCCTCTAGAATGGCTCAAAGAGATCATTGTCCTTCAAGTGATCCTGGAGTTGATCTTCTCAAGAACTTTGGAGAGAAAAGGCAAGTTCGAAATAGGCCTGTAGTTGTTGAAGTTGTCAGAATCCAATCCAGAATTTTTCAGCGTTGGTCTGACAATAGCAGTTTTAAAGGATGTAGTGCCAGAGAGAAGACAGGTGTTAAGTATTGATGTAATCATCGGAGCAATAGATGGCAGGCAGCTCCAGGCTTGTTGAGGGTCCATCTGATAGGCGGAGGAATTGTACTTTTTGATGAGGCCACAGATGGTACTTTCAGCAGGAAGACTGAATACACAGAGTTCATTGTTGTAAGATGATTCCTGAGTGCTCAGTGAGCATGGTTGTTTCAGCTGAGTAACTGAACATTGCCTCAAGTTTGGTATTGAAAAGTTCAGGGAGACTGAGCAGCGTTCATCAGAGAGTTCCTGATGGGTGATGTTATCAGGTGGCTTAAAGAGACCATTAACAGTGGAAAAGAGAACCCTGGTGTTTCCTTGTTCTTCACTGAGTATCTTTGCATAGTATGATGTTTTTGCAACATAGAGGGTGTTTTTATACTGATGCAGGTGTTCAGAGTACTGTCTTTATGCACAGTAGTGTAGACAGTGGTGTCCGTTTCACATTTTTGCGATAAAGCAGTGCGAGACCACCTCCTCTCCCAGATGAGCAGGGTTTACAGATGTAAACAAATCCATAGAAAGTCCAGTTTATGGTCTACAATGAAGTCGCTGACGAGAGAAGCTTTGTTGGTGAGGGATCTTATGTTGAACAATCCAGCTTTTAGTCGGTTTGACTGACTGTGCACATTCGATCTGGGCAGACGGGCAAGCAACTTGTCAATCAGGCTTGAAATGGCCGCGATCAACAGTCCAAAGACGGGATTATTTTGCCATCCTTGTTGCGACAAGATCCTCGGTGAACATACTTTGTGCGTCGGAGAATGTCGCGTTGGCACAGAAGCTCCGCAGGAGGTGCATAGTTCCCCCATAGCCGGTAAAGTTCACTTATTGAATATTCCCTCATCCTTACTCCAGCAGATGTAGCCTATGCATGAGGTTGTTGTGGGTAAGTAGTCCTAGTTGGGCAGTAGGCTACTGCGGTAAACTTAACTTGCATCCTACGGTCACCATGACATCCTCCATCATGTCATGTCAGACTTCAACCCCGTATAAAAACAAAATACGGCGGAGAGATGATAAAATGCGTAGTATATAACTATTTAACTTAGCTAATGAACTGAGTATGAAAATGAAATAAAATTATCAATGTATTTGTGAAAAAAAGAGTAAAATTGCTGAAAGTAAACAAGCCAGACAGAGCGGCGTCAATCTCGCCAGTGTCCCCATTACTAGGCAACTATATATTACCAATCACAATATCACCAATAAGGAGCATCCTCTATTATGGACCACATTTCTTCATCAGGTGAGGTAGTTATGACCTTTAGAGAGCAAAAATATTGTTATTAATATCTAAAGTTGCTGTAAAGACATCTCCAGAATTGGATCTAACTGCAGAAATACAAGATTACAAGACTCTACGTAATACAGTTCATTAGCCGTAAAAGGGGGCGTAGCTAAAGTATAGGGTGCGGGCCACACCATGATGACCAATGAAAAAGAAAGTCTCTATTGAGTTCAATGATATCTCACACAAGGGTCTACATCAAACGGGTCATTAGTTATAAAAAAGGGGCGTTGTTACAGCATAGGGGGCAGGTCAAACCATCACCAATCAAAAAGAAACTGCTGAGTTCAATGATACCTCACACAAGACTACCTTAAACGGGTCACCAGTTATGGAAGGGGCGTGGTTAAAGTATAGGGGGCAGCTCAGTGTCACATGTAGACGACACATTATAATTTTCATTATAAGGCCTATAGTTGTCCTCAGGCCTGGACCCTTATCAATCGTGAGAAATTTCGGGCAGATATGACAATGTACATTCAAGTTAAAACAACTTCTTCACTGATCAATAAATGCTCAAAATGGCTGCCACGCCATGCCCACACCGTTGGATGAAAAGTTTAGCTTTTCATCGTTGAGGTCTTAAGATGACACGGACCGAAATTGACATGCATCTTGACATTCTACATATGTGTACCACGTTCCGTTAGTCTACATTAAACATACTGCAGAGGCTCAATTTTTGTCATTTTGTAGGGGGCGCTAGTGAGCCAATTTGTGCGCCTATTCCTGAAACCCTTAAAATACGTACATTTTCACCAGGCTAGATGTTACCGCCAATTATGGTGAGTTTTTGAGTATGTTAAGCCACTCAAAAAGGTGATTAATTTGCAGAAAAGAAGGAATAATAATAATTCCTTCAGTTTCAATAGGGCCTTTGCCGCTGTCGACGCCCGGGCCCTAATAATTCCTTCAGTTTCAATAGGGCCTACGACGCTGTTGGCAGTAAGGCCCTAATTATCTCTGCTCTGCCCCACAAGATAGCGGAATGGTTCCTCATCAGGTAAAATCTTCTCAAATAATTTTAATCAATTTAGGACCATTTATCTCAAACATCTTCTCATTTGGGGAAATTATATTTATACTAAGATATTTCAGTCCCTCCTTCCAAACTAGCTGGGTTGTGGCAAGATGTGCTGGAAAGGTCATGTAGTTGAGGGGTGTCATAACTCTTATTTCAATTGACTTTATATCCTGAAATGTTACCTAATTCAATTATGATTTTAGTGTGAGATATCTGTATTTGAAAGAGTTAATATGTCATCTGCGTAATATTCATTTTAAAATCATACCTACATATATGAATACCGCTTATTTGTTGGTTAGCCCTGATAGCACATGCAAGGGGTTCTATTCCTAAAATAAAAATTATTGAGACTGGGACAAACCCTGCCTTGCTGATCTAGTTAGCTCAAAGTGAAGACACAATTCAGTTTGTCTTAACACAGGCAAGTGGTTTTGTAATAAAATGGATAGATAAAAAGATATATATAGATAGAAATAGACAGAAACTTTATTGATCCCAAACTGGGAAATTTCTGTGTGCAGCAAATATAAGGTAGACAAGATACATACAGAATATACAACTACGGTGTGAAGTAGGGGTGGAACGGTACGCAGAAGTCACGGTTCATACCTCGGTTCAGACATCACGGTTCTTTTTTATTTTTTATTGTGCATGTCTCAGGCTGTACCACCTAGTGTCATACAGTCTCACCCCTGAGCTAGCTGCAACAGCCTGAAGTGTGTAAAGTAGATGTATCTAAACAGTAAACAATAAGTAGGCTACCCCACATCATCTCCAGACTCCACCTGGAACTTCTACTTCAACTAAACAAAATAAGACAATCAGCTAGTAGTGTGATTATGGGAGAGACGCGCTGCTCTTATTTGTGAATGCACAGAGCAGGGATGTTAAAAGAACAGCTTTGGTTACACAGAGCAGGTGACAAGTTTTTGCGTTAGCTTCACACGCTACAGCTAACGGCAGAGCTAACAGCTAACGGTGGAGCTAACAGCTAACGGCGGAGCTAACAGCGAAGCAAACGGGCCTGGAAGCCATTTGTGGTCGAGGCAAGAAGGGATACAGCTACGTCTGTGTTTGGTTGTGTATGGAAGGGACTAGTTTGCTTCGTGTGGACTCACTGGAACCAGAGTGACTCTGACTGGACCGACATGTAGGCGGAGCTCGGGAGGAGCTAAGGGGGGCTAAAGACATGTAGGTGGAGCTCGGGAGGAGCTAAGGGGGGCTACAGATTAAGTGTCCGTGTCCCTAAAGAAGCGCGTATCTAACAGTAGTTCCGCATTACATTAATTAATTTGCACGTAAGTTTTATTAATTTTTATACCGTGTATTCTCCGTTTAAAGTCATGTGCCGAACCGAGACGCCTGTACCATTTCGGTTCAATACGAATACATGTACCGTTCCACCCCTAGTGTGAAGGTGTTTAAGTGCCCTAAACCATTGCATACATAGAGGAACACAGCAAATCTGACTGCAGTAGTAGTACATCTACTGCAGTCAGATTTGCTGTGTTCCTTCGGAAGGAATCACTGCACATGGGTAGGCACTTGACATTACATTTAAAACATGTTTAGAGGGTAAAAACACCTTTAAAACCTGCCCTGTTTAAGCCTGTTGGGTGCCAACCATAGCAGGAGGATAACACGGTGTAGGCAGCACCGATTGTTTTCGTTTTTCTTGCTACTAACAGCACTCCAAATTTACAAACAACAGAGCTACGTGTTGAAATCGACCGGAATTTTCCTTTAAGGAGTATGGTACTGGAGACACTCGTCACCTGAAACAAATGTGGAAGAGTGAATAGCTATTACGGATGGTTGGTGGGATGATGCTTGGCTTGTCTAATATTTTCCCACAACAAAGGCATGGACAGCAAGAAAGTGAAGGAGCTGCTCACAGCTGCATAAAGTATAAATTGTGGTGAGACAGCTCCAGAAATATCTTGTAAAAGAAATTGTGATTTTTCAACAGAGAGTAGCATTCTTCATTCATTGACTGACGTTCCTCTTATCATACCATAGTCTGGGTGAATCCTCGATTCTGACTGACTGCAAAAACAAATCTGAACATTATTTACAACATATTTCCTTCAGTGCCTCATCCTCTGAACATCACAGGACTGTAACACAATCTCACATCCCATTCGCTGTTCAACTCGGTACTTCAGGCTGCGTCTGACGATATACATGGCGGATCATTTGTTGGTGAAAATTTCCCAAACTGGTTTTGGGACAATGACATATGGCAATGATAGCTAGCTTGTCTTGTTGTTAAACACATTGTCAAATTATATTTACTGTTTGTCAACCATACACACGTTATTGACTTTGAATCTTGCAAGCACAACATTTTAGCTATTAGCTTTCTGGCTAATAGCGCAGCCAAAGGGTTCAATGAGCTGAGCGGACTAGAAACATCTCCCGTTACCAAGTCATATCTAAGGTTTGTCCTATTTACTGGACCAGTGAATGTTTCCATTGTATAAGAACCTTATGGGATGGTGCATGCAATGGATGATGTAATGGTTGTTCCTGAAGTTAAACGCTCAGGTGTTTGACAAAACATTAGATTTTGAATGTAAAACACACAAATATAAATTAATGGTCTAACAATTGTTTGGCAATTGCCCATGGTGTGTTTTTTTGCTGCAGTGTTACCCACTGATGTTCAAGATACTATTACTTTCTACAGTCCTGCCAGACTTTTTTATCCATTATAGTTTGATGTAAAATAATTTCAAGATCAAGATTTGGTGTCAGGGATTACTTTGCAATGATGCCTGTCTTGCTGCATATTATTTCTTGAATAACATTCACTGGTTCGGTATGGAGTCATTGTTCTGCAGCTGGTCCCTGTGTCAGGGTGAAGGACTCCTGGACGAAGGCCCTGCAGATGGGGCAGTGCTGGAAGTGTGACACACAGCTGTCACACACACAGGCGTGTCTGCAGGGCAGCAACACCTTGTTCACTGCTGCATTCTGACAGACTACACAGTCTCTGCCTTTTCCTTCTGACCAGTCCTTCTCCTCCAGCACTGGACTCTGCTCAACTCTGCTGGCCTCGTCATTGGGTTCACTGGGTTGGGTATTCTGCTCTGAGTCGAAGGGCTCAGATGCCCCCCTACTGGCAGCTGACATGAAGAGAGGCTGCGGGAGACAGGAGGCATGGTTTTCTCACAGTATATCAACATAATTTTGACAGCGGTTTACAGTGACCAATAATCACGGTAATGTCATAGTGACATCTTTTAGGTTATCTCAGGTCAGGCTTGGGGACAACAAATCTATACCAAAAAGCCCTGCATTACAAATTGGAGGTATGGAGCATGAAATATGTCAGAATCAGAAAGGGTTTTATTGCCAAGTAACAAGGAATTTGCCTTGGTTGTTGGTGCATACATAAGCATTTTAAACATTCAATACAGAAACAAATATGTACATATAACTGTTTAACATTAAGAAAAAAGAAGCTGCATTTGTAGATTTGCATATCTATATTTCTATTGTATATATGTGGCTGCTTATCAGACAGATACTCTGATGAAAATATGTTGTCCAGTTGCATAAAGACATGTCAGGCTGCTGCTGCGAACATCGTCCGCCCCCGCTTCAGCTCCTAGCACTGACACTGTACCGTGATTGTTTTTATTAGCCCCACCCACTTAAAACCAGTGTATAAAGCTAAGAGAAATCTTGTGATATCGCAACTTAGGCCAAACCTAGTGTGTTAATGTAAGGGCCTGGCCAACTATGTAGTAAGTAGCTTACAGAGAGAATACATTTCCAGAGTCTTTAAAGATGCTGACACACCAAGCAGATGGCAAAGAACTAATGGCAACAAAGCCCAACTCTTAAGTTGCCTCATGGCCAGCCAATCCAGAGATTTGTTGCAGGGTTATGCGGCGGTGTGGGAGTGTCACTAAAACAGCCCATTTGTGTGACGTCTTCTGTGATCTTTAAACCCCAATGTAGCCCAAGTAGACTTTATATTTCAGTGTCACTTTAAAAGTTAGTTTAGTTAAAATCACTTGAAGGCAGCTTCATTTCACAGAGAAAGAGAGAAAGAAAACAGACGATAGACTGATCGACTGTGCTTTGTTGTTTGGCAAACATTCAGCTGCTTCGTTCACTGTGGAGGCATGCAAGAAAGTCTTCAGGAATATAAGGTAACACGGGGTGAGAAATACAAATTATTATTTTGAGGGTGAAGTATTCCTTTAATGCTAATTTGTACATTTATCTTCTCTGGTTTCAAAGAGAGCTCACAAAGAAATTAATCATAAGCATTGTTGGTATTGTTGAGCCCATTTCAAGCACTTTTTAGTTAAATAGTCTTTCTGTTCTATCTCAGGCTGCATTATTGATGGATTTTAAAGGAGACATATCATGAAAAACTCACTTGTACAAACGTTTGGGTATCTGGAATGACTACCAACCCACAAACTGTGAAATAAAACAACCCAAATTGATTTGACTTTGGCTGAATCTCACTTCTCTTATTTGATAGCTCCTGCCCCAAGGAGCGAGGAGTGAGCATCGAGGAGGGATCTCCGAGGAGCTATGAGCGAGGATACACGAGAGCAGCCTTCCCGGAAGCTGTGCAGCTGAATGTTGCTAACTCCCCCTGTACAGCTGACAATTAATGTGACGTGAGGAAAGGACATGTAATCCCTCTTAAAACACATTTTCTTGTTTCCTCTCTCCTGGCATGATTTCCTGCAGTTTCTCCTTATGCTTCCTCGGTGGGACGGACTAAGACGCGAGGAAGGGAAGCAAGTGGAGGAACTGGGGATGCAATTTAAGAACGTGGGATGCACCCACAGTTATAAAAAATATGAATGATAAATATATATATATATATATATATATATATATATATATATTTTGAATGAATGCTGGAATCACATATCTACTATCATAAAATCTGGTCTAAAATGGTCAGTGTTCTATAAACACTGTTTTTGGAAGTCATGAGGCAGAGGTGGAAAGTAACAAAATACATTTACTCACGTTACTGTATTGAGTTAGCCTGGGAAAGCCCTGACGAACTTCCGGCAAATTTGAGATTTGCTCTGCAAGTCAGTCTGGAGAAGAGCCCATTCAAGCCCATTTCCAATTTTTCCAAATCGAGGCACCAATCACAAGCTTTACACGATGACGCTAGCGCAGCGACAGCAAGCAGCGTTTTGTTTACATTCAACATGACAGCCACCGAAGCGCAGCAACCCGTTGATGCCGCTGTCGCTGCTACGTCACCTGGATCGTTGGTCTAATTGGTTGAAGGATTAACCAATTGCGCCCAGAGACATTTGAGAGGCGTCCGTTGGTGACGCCCCTTTGGAAATGCGTTGTGAATGAAGCTTGCCCAGATCCACTCTCAGTTACAACTGAGAAGGGTCTGGTGTCAACCATTAGGGTCTAACCCATTTATTGAGTCAAAACACGTGATTTGGCCTTGATTTGCTTTATAACTGTTGTTTATGTTGTGAAGAAAAGGATGGCCCTCAGAACTAACAATGTATGGCACTTTCACTTTCAATTGATTGTTTGAAAACGTTTTATGGGATGGTCTGAACTAAAATTATGTCATGTGTTTAATTAAAAACTAAATAGTTTTGGATTTATGACCCCCTGTCCTATTTTCACTACATGGGAGAGATCCCCCGCCCCGTTTTACAGTTTTTTTTATGTAACTAAGTAACTTTTACTTAAAGTACATTTTAAATGAACTACTTATTACTTTTTTAATTTTTCAGATAGGTAATTTATACTTTACTTTGATGAAATATTATTCAAGTACAAGTGACTTGAGTAATATTTCAGTATTGGTACTTTTACTTGAGTACAATATTTTAATACTTTCCCCACCTCTGTAGTGCGGTTAACTTGCTAAATACTTACAGATTTTAGTCAAAATATGGAGAGCCTGACTGTGTGAGTGTGTGAGATAAGCAGGAACAACCTGCCTGAAACAAAATGTGACATACCTTTAACTCGTACATGTTCCCTTGTGAGGTGAGAAGGTACTGAAAGAGAACCCGTGCAGAAAGGCTGTATTTGTCATCAGGAACATGAATAACTGTCACACTAGCCACCTAAAAGAAGAAAGACAGCATAATGAGTTTCTTTAAATTTGTATTATCGAATCGCTTGTCAATTAGTTTCTCCTTTCTATGCTAAGTGTTTTTTAGGGAAATTTTCTTTCCTTTCTAGAGAGCTTGGTTTGGTCAGTGTAGTTGATGTCGTGGACCTGTAAAAGCCCACTCACTCACAGTGTGTGTCATGCGACTACACAAAAACTCTTGACTTGCTTTGGCCTGCAGTTTCCCTTTACTTTCAGACGTTGTGCTAAGTCTGGTCATCTCACTCAAAAACAAACACCAAACAATCACACTTCCCAAAAAGTTTTTATGTGAGATGGACTTACAATGTTGTATGCATCTCTGGCTTCTGGCTCTGCCAGCGTCAGCACAGACACAAGAGGGTAGCGTTCCCTTGGCAACAGTCCAAAATCTTTGCTGTCATGGTCAGCAGGAATCTGTGTGTGGCGTTCCACTCTATCTTCACTGCCGATACTGGAAGGGTGGGGTTAAAGAGGCTAACATCAGGAGCTACAGTAGGAAAAATGTATATCATGCAAACATGCAGAGTAAAGCCAAATAAATATCTTAGATATGAGTATTATCACCATGATAAAAAATGATGGCATTGACTTTTTTGATCGTTGCTCCAGTCACCCCGGGCCCTATTTCAGGAAAGAGTTTTAACAAACTCTGAGTCTAACCCTGATGTCTGAGTTGATTTACCCTGAGATGGGAAACTCTGAGTTTTCGTTTTCAGAACAGCTGATACGAGTTGGTTCAATCAACTCGCAGTAGGTTCACCACCACAGTAAAAAGGCAGCATGAATGGAGCCATGATTCTACAATTCACCATGGCAACAATCACAAACAAACGGGTGGGCGGAAATACTCATACGCACATACGAGTTTAAAAAGCAACACAGCAGCTGCTGTGAAAGAGAGAGAATTTGCGTGGGAGAAAATTGCTAAATTAAATGTGTATATTCCAATATAGTGTATATCATATTTAATCATAAGTATAGCCTAATATTACTGGTGAAATGGTATTGAACCTATAATCTATTTCATTTAGGTGCAACACTGCGGAGAAAAAGTCTTAAACCTACTAATCCCATTCTGAGGCTGCAGCACCATCATTAACAGAATTATAATCCATAATCTTTTATTTCAAAGGGTTTACATCATTCACCTGCAATACAGTGGAACTCATTTTAAAAACGTTTAAAACACGTTTCAGAGCGAGTCACAGTCTTCTGACAGCGCTTTGCTAGAGTGGCTTTACTAAAATGCTCCGCATCACCAACGTTGTAAAGACAAATGCCGTTTGCAAAAAAACGTAATGTGACACAAATAATCTGCTGGGATGTAAGAGCATTGCCCTTCACAAACTTGTCCTTTTTTATGAATATTGACCACAACCATCAATTCCAAGTATTCCTATTGGCTTGAAATTTTACATTTGCGCTTACATGAACTGGGGTAGATGCTCCATAGCCATGCGCCATCTTGAAATACGGTAGTTTGTAAGGGACATACAGAATATACTTCTCTGCATTTTGCGCTTTTCACTCAGTGGCACTGACTGTGACATATGCCAGGGAGGGAGGGGGAGAAGATTATATGCGACTCACCGCCAGCAGATTTGAAAGCCTGTTGCGTCTATTATCGAGGACATGTAACTGAATCGCAGAGGAAATTAAAATGACAACGTGACAGGCAAAGCAATGCGACCAAAGTTAATATTGTTGTGGCTTTTCCAAGATGGAAAATGCAGATGAGGAGCAAGGATTTTAAAAGGGACGCCGAAGTTGCCTGCTTTCTTCTCAACAGGTAATTCTGCCTATTTGTGTAAAAGTTTTATAGTTGCTACTTGCTTGGCTAAATATAGCATGGTTGCATAACGCTAGAACAACATCTAGGATACTTTTCCTCGCTTCAATGATGAAAAAGGATTGTCTACCTTAACATAAACATAATCATATGTGCCGTGATTTCCCTGGCAGACAAGTCACGTCATGGAGTTGTAACACAGACTAGCTACAGCTAGAACAGTTGTGTGTAAACGATGGAGACACTAAGAGATCATTTCAGTTTCATTGACATTGTTCATACTGCTCAGAGAAATATATTAAAAACACAAACCTCCATTGCTTCTCTCCTACGCTGTAAACATTGCCTTCCACTATTAATCTCGTACAATATACAGAATAACGATAGCACTGACTAACATCAGCTTGCATATGTTTGGTAACCTGATAGCTGATGTTAGCAATGAAATGGTACCAAAATAACGTCAAACTATTATTACACTGGAAGGGACACTCACGGACGTTTTGTCACCTATTTCGGGTTCAGCCACCGTAGGAGTTATAATGCACTCGGAATGGGGGGGGCTAGAAAATGAAATTCAGTTGGTTGTCATATACAATTTCACCACTAGATGGGAGCAATTCTTACACAATGTAGCTTTAAGGCTACATAACTGATCGACTGGGAAGAAAAGCGATACCGCTCAAATAGGAAGTTATCTGAAAATTAAAATGTCAGGGTTCAATATCATCTCCCGACATATAACACCCTTCCAACTAAAGCAGCGTCTTCATCAACGAATCGTTGACAAAAGGATATGCCATGTTTTGAGAAATAAAACGTTTTATAGTTTGCCTAACATGGCTAATAAACCAACATAATTATTTTTTATTCATGCCAATAACAAACTGCATTAAAATGCGCCTGATACAGACTGAATGAATGAATGAGGAAATGAAAGAGCGCTGTGTCAGAGGGAGGTCTGAGAGAAACTCAAGGTTTCTTGAAGAAAACCTGCTCCCAACCAGGTTAGGTTCACAGACTCAGTTACCATAGTAACTGACTCTGAGGTTAAATTACCTCTCTTTCTGAAACAGAAAACCCAGAGTTTCCCTCATCTCAGGGTTAACAAATTCAGAGTTTCCACTAAATCTGCTTTCTGAAATAGGGCCCTGGTGAAACTCTCAGCAAGCCTTTCTGAAACCCTCGTATTTTCCCTGCCTCTGGTCAAACTTACCTTTTGTGTTTCTCCCCTGCAGTTACCATCTCCAAACCTGTCTGTCATCAGCTGGCTTCACCTCTCGGACCCCGTCCCACGGCACCCTGCTTCACCCTGCCTCCGTCTCCGCTCCCAACTGGCCTCTCCTCGCTTCCCCTGCTCTCCAGCTCCAGTGTCTCCCCCTCGGCTCCTCAGTCCCGGCTCCACATGCGCTCCCCTGAGTATCCTCGCCCTCGAGTTTCCCCAGCTTCCTAGTCGTTGCTTCCCAGTCCCTGGCGTCTGCCTCCCCACTTCCCTTTTCCCTGATTTATAATAAACCTGTTCATTTTTGAGCCGTGCATTTGAGTCTGTTCTGTTCCCCGCGTAACAGAACGATCAAGCCACATGGCAGGCTCACCCCTACCTCCCAACCCCTCCGCTTCCCCAAGCCACATGGATTCAGCAGCCTCATCCCCCCCAACCTCTTCGCTTCCCCGCTGAGGGATTTCTCGTGCAGTGTGCCCTGGTATTTAGGAGGCAGCCAGTAACCTTCCACTCTGACAGGGCCAGGGCGTGTTTCATCGCCGGTTTGCTCCGCGACCGAGGAGGAGGGTGTTTGACCGTCTCATGTCTCTCCATCAGGGGGATCGCAGCATCGCGGAGTATTCAGTAGATTTACGCATTCTGGCCACTAGATCGGGCTGGAACAGTCCGGCTCTCCGTTGCGCGTTCCTGGCTAGGCTTAGTGAGTGGACAAAGGATCTTCTGGCCGCCAGGGACGAGCCGGAGAGCCTTGATAGTCTTATTGAAATCGCCATAGATTTAGATAATCGCATCCGGGAGAGAGAGAGAGAGAGAGAGAGAGAGACTCATCAAGGCTCATCCTCTTCCTGGTCCTGCCCTCCGCCATCTCGGGTCTCTGCTCCCTTGCCGTCCCAGCCACGTTCAGTTACCCCTCCGGCACCCCCTGAACCCATGCAATTGGGTCGCGCCCGTCTCTCCCCAGAGGAACGAGAGCGCCATCGTTTGGCCGGGGTTTGTATTTACTGCAGCAAGCCCGGTCATTTCATCCCCTCATGCCCCTTCCGGCCAAAAAGAGTCAGCTCGCCAGTAGCAGTGGGAGCTCTGGCGAGCCGAACTTCTCCCAACCCTCGCCTCTTGCTGGAGGTCTCACTGTCGTGGCAGGAGGTGACGCTTCCTCTGGGGGCTTTAGTAGACTCTGGTGCCGATGAAAACTTTTTGGATCTCGAAATTGCTCAACAACTCTCCATCCCTCAAATTCCACTCGACACTCCTCTTCACGCCACCAGTCTCAACGGTCAGTTGCTCACCACTGTCACTCACTGCACTCCCCCGCTCCGGCTCCTCACCTCCGGTAACCATCACAAGTCCCTGTAATTTCACCTCATTTCCTCCCGTCTCCCCTGGCTCATCACCCACAATCCCAACGTGGACTGGGCACGGGGGAAGATCAGAAATTGGAGTATAACCTGTCATTCCTCCTGCCTCTTGTCAGCTCGAGCCCCCGGTATGGAGCAGTACATAAAGGATTCTCTAGCCACCAGTATCATTCGCCCCTCCTCATTCCGGTTGGGCGCAGGTTTTTTCTTTGTGTCCAAAAAAGATTATTCCCTTCGCCCATGCATTGATTACCAGGGGCTCAATTCCATCACCGTAAAGAATAAATATCCACTCCCTTTGATGGATTCAGTATTTGAGTCCCTCTCCTGGTCTGTCGTGTTTACTAAGTTAGATCTCAGAAATACTTACCACCTTGTATGGATCCGGGAGGGGGACGAATGGAAGACTGTGTTTAACACTCCGCTGAGCCACTACGAATATCTGGTCATGCCCTTCGGCCACACTAACGAAGTCTTCCAGACCCTAGTTAATGACGTTCTCCGTGACTTCTTGCATCGGTTTGTGTTTGTCTACCTGGACGATATTCTGATCTTCTCCCGCGACCTTGCTAAATACTAACTAGCTTAGCACATTATTACAGTCAAATAACCTTGTTACATCTGAGTCTTTGTTAGTACTTTAAAGGATACTGGAAGATCTGGGAGTTGTGATAGTGGAGGTGCAGGGCCTCCAGAAAATGTTGGGGGGTGCTGAGCTTGAGGCCGTGCTGGTGGGCCTGTAGTGCTCTCTGCAGGGCACTGACCTTACAGCCCCAGAAACAGCTCAGGACACAGGGTTCCAGACAGCAAGATCTCACTGACACACCATCTGCAAGGGAGTGTTTCAAGAGCAGAGTCTTGGCTAATGTTTTGATGGCCTGGGCCACAAAAGATATAATCATATGTATATTTCCATCTCCACAACATACATCGAACAGGAATGATATTGGGTTTCTGTACCAAGAATCTATTTACTACACAGTACTTACTTTAGCTTTACATTTACTGATTCAGGTACAGACATCCACATGTGAGCTGTACAGTATAACAACAGGCTTTTACCTGTAGTAATTAATTGTCATTCTCTTGTAAACCTTTTATTGTATTTGTTGAATGGAGGATGCATTTGAAATCCCCAAATCCAACTTAGGCTATCTTTCCCCTTCCCAGTTTGTAGGAGCCTAAATGCAGTTAATATTGTTTTACTAATTAGCATGCAATAATTTAAGTTCAGACAAAGTAAAACTACAGTATTGTATATGGTTGATCAATTTAGAGGGACTCAGAAAGAATATTTACAGTATTTACAGCATGTAGGCTAATTACTAATTTACAGTGATGCAATAAGTTCTACAGTGATTCTTCACACTTCATATGTGTGTGTTGATACTGGTGTGGATTAAGATAAAGAGAATCAGTGAAGCCTCAAGCTACAGCTTTATTCTGTGGAAACCTACACTGTTACTGTGTTATATTACTAATGATGACTGTTCTCACCAGTGACAGATGCCGGCCCAGATCCCAACTCGAGAGTGAAAGGATTGGTCATCTGAACCATTTGCTTCTCAGGGGTTGGTAGACGGGACTCTGTTTCATCAGAGCTGCGAAGGATCACTGGGACATCAAAGCCAAACCTGCAGGACAGGAGGCAGAGTGAACAAAGTGTAAAAGAGCACAAAGTAATTATCTAATGTTTTATTGTATAATCTTTAACAAAAAAAATAAAAAGCTGAGAGGTGTACACATAAGAAAAATCTGTTGAAATCTTTTTATTTTGTATATTGTATCAACTGACTTTAGGTCGGTTCTTTTTTATTCGACAGCAACCATTTCATTTGTTACCACGGTGACTTAATGGAATGCCCGCAGAAGCGAAAAAACAGGAAGAACACACCGAGGAGACGAGACGTTATACGTCTCCATAACAGCAGGCGGCGAAAATCTGTATTGTAGCCCAAAAATGAAAACCGGCAGCTGATTGGATGAACACGTCACGTGGGTCTGGTTTCCTTTTCCGGATTTTGGATTTTTCAAACGGCCATTAATGGCGACTCGTTCAGAATACAATTTCAAATTGTACTAAATAGAAATAGGCCATGCAGTTGCTGAATCTGTCTTCATTTCAGATCGACAAAGGTCAGTTTAAAAGATTTTCGTCAGATTTTGAGAGACTCTAGTCAGACTCATTTCAGTTCCCTGTTTCCGGGTAAGTACTCCAATCAGATTGGTCATTTGAGCCCGATTGCTGGCAGTGCCACCCTCCCAACTATGCCCTACAAAGCGGAGAAAATGAAGGCCGATGGCCCTTCCAACCATAGACAGTTAAAGAAATGGACTAACAGATCCCGTTGCTCTGGACGGAGACCAGTGAAGGCTATGAAGCACTTTTCCGGTGAGGCTCGAGCGTTAGTGCGCAGCTGCAAACTGAGCTTGCCGAAGTAGATGTGACGTGAGCAACGTGTCTGAAAGTTGTAAGTTTTCTGGTAGCTGTGCCAAGAGAAATCTCAATCATTCCCAATCTTGCAGAGACGGAGAGCATAGGTATATGTAAGGAGATGACATAGGCACAGGCTAATTATTGCTAACTAAAATGCTTGTTAACATTAGTAATTAAACTTAAACAGCTAATGTACGTTGAAACTGCCTGCAAGCTTCTCCTGTACTGTACGGTAATTCCTCTACTATGTGACAGTAAGTCGCATGGTTATGACACAATCATTAGCCTATTTTTATAAAAACTGCTACAGAGCCATAACGAGAAATACAAGGTAATGGAGCCATTTATACATTGTCCTGTTTCTTTAAAAATAAACAATAGACAAATAAAGTCTTTAAACACTTCAGATGTAAAGTTATTCACTGTCAAAGTGACGCAAAATGAATGGCAGTCAATGGAATGCTAACGGGTAAGAGTCTGGTAGCATTAAAATGGCACCATAGGAGCTTCGCGCTGTGGAGAGAAGCTTACCCCCTTGCTTCCAACAGACGACGGCATGGAACACACCGCACAGAATCAAGTCACTGACCTCGCCAGACTCTTCGACGGCCGATTTTCGGCTTGGTCTGTAGTGGGCTTTATGCCTGACTACAGCGCTCTCACCGTCCAACGGCGCCAGGGATTTTTTTGGAGTGCAGCGTAAGCTGCATGCTAAAGGCATCCCAAACTTTCTTCTTTATCCAGCAACTCTGAGAGTAACCCATGGAGGGAAAACGCTCACATTCACTGCACACGGGGAGGTGGACAGGTTCTGTCGGGATCTGGATATGGAGGAGCGGGACGTGACACCCGCGCAAGCCGCTTCGCAACCGGACCGGGCGCTGCCATCGGACCCAGAGGACGGCGTAGATACCTCTTGTCCGGTGCCGGAACCTGGACGGGCAGACCCGGCGACTGTGGATTAGCGTATCTGGAACACTGTGCAAGTTTAACTCGAGGACACTGCATGTAAGTTTGGCAACCTAGTTTTAAAGGAATGTTTAATTAGGCTGAAAACATGATGGACACGGACTGCTCACTTTACATAGCCTACTGCAGAAACTATAGACCCTTTGCACGTGGCGTCACACTCTACTCGCGGGAATTATGAACGCCATGACGGACGGCGGAAGAGCTATGCTGTTACAGACGGCAAGTGAAACGCGTTCGTGTTCGCTCATTTAATAAAATGGTTATTTCTTCTTGTGCGGTGGGCTTCTGTAGGCTTTGGGTTATGTCTAGTTTGAGTCATTGTGTTAACAAGGGGAACACACTTCTAAGGTTCCTTCGATATTTAATGTATCACAACTGGCTCACTCTTAACGTAGAGCTAGCTAACTATTAGCCACGTAATGTTAGCGCATTAGCCTGCCTAAACCGCTTCTATTTACTTAGGTTAGTTAAGTTTAATTATCTTAGTGATAACAGCAACAAACCACAACTCCATTTGTCTTCGTATTTGAATGGTGCACAACTTCACTTCAGTTTCATTTTATGTGGATGTTTTGGGAGTTTGTCTTTGCTGCTGACTGCTGACTTTGCATGGAGCTCAACAGGTGATTGCTAGCTAACGCTAGCTTCCAAGATAACTTGTGTTATTTATACCCGAAGTCAGCTGTTGAAATACACTAGCCTGCTCAGAGGTTGCCTTTAATACGAAGGGAAATTCAAATGTTAGTACAAGTTATTCATATTTACAGTTTGATCGTGATCTGTCGTGTGAGTCAAAGCTGTGTTATACAGTAGTTGGCTTGGCTCAGAGGGCAGCTAACTGGCTCTGTGTTATGAAACGCCATAATCCTCCATATGTTTAAAAGCTTTGAGATCAGCACCAGTGTATGGGGATACCCCGTTTACCACATAGTGGTACAGATTGTGTGGACTGAAGTTGGGCAGACTCTGTGATTTAATGAGGTCTGGGAAAACGGAGGGAGGAAGACGGTAAGGGTCGCTATCCAACTTCTCCAAATACCGCTCTTTGTGAGCTTGTGCTTCCGGTGATTTTGCCATCTGTGATGGCGTGGTCACGTGGTCGTGGTCACGTGTTTGCAAAGGGTTTTTATAGCTGGTTGGAATATAGTATGTGAGTTTAGGAGCCAAGCTGTAAAGAAATATTTGTTTAGACTGAAAGAACATGATAAACAATTATCTTCTAATCTATATTTACTACTCTTATATGGTTTGTTTCCTACACAGCCTATGTCAGAGCTTAATGGCTGGTTGAAACATAATATATGAGCTTCGAAGCCAAGTTATGAGGAGCGTTTGATTAGACTGCATTTTATAATCTATGTTTACTACTCCTACATGGCTGGTTTGTTTTTCACACAGTTTATGTCAGAACTTAATAGATGGTTGGGACTTACGTTTGTGCGCAGAGCTTTCGCCGTAGCCTACGTAAGTGGCCTGATGTTTATACTTGTGCGCTGGTGTGTGCGTCGAGCCGGCATGTGAGTGTGTGTGGGGAGTGTGTTTTAGAGCGAGGAGGAAGTGAGAGAGTGATGGCGATTAGCTCCGGAGCGAGTAGCGACTCTAGAGTCATAGTGAGAGAAACAAAGTGTCTGCCCTGTTCTTTCTGACCACGGTGGGAAACCTGGAGCAGGAAAAGTTACCCCTCTCCATGATTTCATGTTGTTTATGGTGAAGGAGAACCAGGAAATGAGTCTGGGGAAATGCAATGCTACCAAGCCACGGCCGAGCTACGTGGCTCGGTACGAGCTGCGACGCGTAGTTACATTTTTCGAGAGGTGCACGTCAGGCTATGGCGTAGGGTCCGCCGTCTACGCTGGACCCTGCACCGTCGATTCTACGCACGACTATAAAAATCCCTTTAGTTGTAAGCTTTTTTGTTACATTGTTCATGTTAATCACAGGAAAGCACTAGCACTAGTTTTCACCACACTTTGCTTAGACCTACAGCTCACCCTTTGCTACAAATGTATCAGTGAATTCTGGTAGGGTACTCAAGACATGTATACGTGTACATTTTGAAGATGGCTGAACTTTCAATCCTTTCAGTTAACATCAGGGGGCTAAACGGACCGATCAAAAAAGCTAAATTCCTGGACTATTTAAGAAGGAAGAACATAGACGTGACGCTTATTCAAGAGTCACATTTACGTAAAAGAGATGTAAATTGTCTACAAAATAAATATTTCAAAGTTGTTGCTTCATCTAGTGACACCACCAAAACCAAGGGCTCCATTTTGCTGCTGTCATGGAAATGTGCATAGACAAAAGTAGTAAAGACCTATCAAGTAGGATATCATATATATGAACTGCGATAAGGAGTAGGAAAATAGCCTTCGTTTCGGTATACGCACCGGCTACATATGATGAAAGCTTTTTCCCTCGCCTAACCAATTCATTGCTTTCTCTCAGTGACTAATTATAGGGGGACATATAAATGCGGTACTAGATTTAAATCAGGATAGATCAGGGGTCAACCACATGAAAGCCTAAAAACACATGTTTAAAGCAGTTGTGGAATCCCACCATCTTATAGATGTATGGAGGATGCACAATCCTACTAGCAAGGATTACACCTTCTTTTCCACACGTCACCTCACCCACTCCTGCATTGATTATTTTTTTGTGCTCCAGTGAACTTAAGGCAATGTTTCACACAATAGCAATTGAACCAGCAATCCTGTCTGATCACAATGCACTGATAACCACATTCCATTATGATATGTTAGGAGAAAGATCTAGAAGGTGGCAATTTAATAATTCACTTATAAACACAGATTTTGATACAGAGTTTAGAGGCAAGCTGGCTGAGTTTATATCAATCAATACTGACTCAGTTTTGGACCCGGCGTACATTTGGCAAGCCACTAAAGGATTTATTAGAGATTTCACATCTTCTTTTGCGGTCCATATGAAGAAAAAGAGAGAGGCAAGGATTGCGGAGTTGGAAGAACGTTGTAAATCGTTAGAGAAGTCTCTTAAGACGTGTTTTTCTAAATCTACACATACTCTTTTAGTCACAAATTGAGCAGAGCTAAATGATTTGCTAAGAAGGAGAGCTGAATTCATAATGCACAAAGTGAGGCAAAATTACTATTTTAATGGTTGCAAACCAAGCTCTGAAATTAAAACAAAACAAGTCCAGAGCTGCTATCAACAGAATCCACACGGACCGAGGTATCTCAACGAATCTTATAGATATCACTGCCACTTTGCAATCCTTTTATTCAAAGTTGTATGAATCCTCCTGCAATTCAGATCCAACACAGTGGCAAAAGTTCCTGAAAGAGCTAAACCTGCCTCTTCTTGACCCAGAGGAGGCAGAAGAACTGGGTCAATCTATAACGTTTATAAAGCTTTTGACCGCCTAGAGTGGAACTACTTGTGGCAAGTAATGGAGAGGCTTGTTTTGGGAGCCAAATTCATTGAGATGGTATGTACTTTATATGCAAATCCCACGGCCATAGTCTCAAACAATGGCCTGCATTCACAGCCATTCCCCATCGCACAGGGCTTGCGACAGGGATGCCCGCTCTCTCCCATGCTATTTGCGATCTCTCTAGAACCGTTAGCCCAAGCCATAAGGCAAAATAAAATATGTAATGTCCAGATTAACATCTCAATATCATTATTGGCTGATGACATTTTACTGTACATCTATTCAATTCAATTTTATTTATAGTATCAAATCATAACAAGAGTTATCTCAAGACACTTTACAGGTAGAGTAGGTCTAGACCACACTATAATTTACAAAGACCCACCAATTCCAGTGATTCCCCCAAGAGCAAGCATTAATGCCTTGAGGACTCTGTTCCAAAAATTATTAAGATCTTTAAAGGAATACGCCACCGTTTGTTGAAATAGGGCTTAGAGCCACCGTTAGCTTAGCTTAGCATAGTGAATGGAATCCTTTGTTGCCGTTAGCATGTCGTGAGTAAAAGTGAGCCAACAACAACAAAACAACCTAATTACTTCTTGTGGCCTGCATATTCACAACAAGTACAAATAACAACGCAAAATAAGACTAGACGATTGCCTAGGCATTTATTGATTTGGGACTACAACCCCAAATCAGAAAAAGTTGGGACAGTATGAAAAACACAAATAAAAAAAGAAAGTAGTGATTTCAAAATGTACTTTGACTTGTATTTCATTGCAGACAATGTGAACACAAAATATTTCATGTTTTGTCTGGTCAACTTAATTTCATTTGTAAATATACATCCTTTCCTGTCATTCAGACCTGCAACACATTCCAAAAAAGGTTGGGACAGGAGCAATTTAGGGCTAGTAATCAGGTAAATTGGTTAAATAATTATGTGATTTGAAACAGGTGATGTCAACAGGTGATTGTAATTATGATTTGGTACAAAAGCAGCATCCAAGAAAGGTCTAGTCCTTTAGGAGCAAAGATGGGCAGAGGATCGCCAGTTTGCCAACAAATACGTGAGAAAATTATTGAAATGTTTAAAAACAATGTTCCTCAAAGAAAGATAGGAAGACATTTGCTTATTTCACCTTCAACAGTGCATAACATAATTAAAAGATTCAAGGAATGAGGAGGAATTTCAGTGCGTAAAGGACAAGGGCGCAAGCCTAAGCTGAACAACCGTGATCTCCGATCCCTCAGGCGGCACTGCATCAAGAATCGTCATTCATCTATAAGCGATATCACCACATGGGCTCAGGACTACTTTGGCAAACCTTTGTCAAGTACCACAATATGTAGTTACAGCCACAAATGCCAGTTAAAACTGTACTGTGCCAAAAGGAAGCCCTATGTTAACAGTGTCCAGAAGCGCCGTCGACTTCTCTGGGCTCGGAGGCATCTGGGATGGACCATCACACAGTGGAAACGTGTACTGTGGTCAGATGAATCAGTATTTCAGGTATTTTTTTGGGAGAAATGGACGCCGTGTGCTCCGGACCAAAGAAGAAAAGGATCATCCAGACTGTTACCAGCAACAAGTCCAAAAGCCAGGGTCTGTCATGGTATGGGGTTGTGTCAGTGCCCTTGGCAAAGGTAACTTGCACTTCTGTGATGGCACCATTAATGCTGAAAAGTACATAGAAATTTTGGAGCATAATATGCTGCCTTCAAGAAGACATCTTTTCCAGGGACGTCCATGCATATTTCAACAAGATAATGCAAAACCACATTCTGCACACATTACAAAGTCCTGGCTGCGGAGGAAGAGGATACGGTACTTGACAGGCCTGCCTGCAGTCCCGACCTGTCTCCAATAGAGAATGTGTGGCGCATTTTGAAGCGCAAAATGCGACAACGAAGGCCCCGTACTGTTGCCCACCTTAAGACTTGTTTGCAGCAAGAATGGGACAAAATTACACCTGAAACACTTCATCACTTGGTGTCTTCAGTCCCTAAACGTCTTTTAAGTGTTGTGCAAAGGAATGGCAACATTACAAAGTGGTAAATGCTTTACTGTTCCAACTTTTTTTGAAATGTGTTGCAAGAACCAAAATAGGAATTTTGTTTTTTTGAAACAAAAACAATAAAAAACATGAGGAACGCATTAAATTATGTGCTGTTGTATTGTCTGCAATGAAATACAAGTCAAAGTACATTTAGAAATCACTACTTTCTTTTTTTATTTGTGTTTTCCATACTGTCCCAACTTTTTCTGATTTGGGGTTGTATTTTACTGTGTATCATGTGTAGGCGGCTTTAGAATTGTGTGAGTATGAGAGGAAACCCAACTTCTGCAACTTGGCTGAGGTTGGACAGAGGCATTTCACCAGACCCCACATCCTAATTGCTTTCATCCCTGAGGACACACCAGGTCCAAGTACAGCAGAGGGTAACCAGGAGGTGGGAAAGGAGGAAAGCCGGTCAGAGCCTCATAAGAGAAAGAAAGACAGGATAATCTGCTTGAGCTCATCAAGGATGACATGACACTGGGGATGTTAAAGGACAATTCCGGCGCAAAATGAACCTAGGGGTTAATAACACGTGTACCGAGTCGACCGTTCTTTGGGATATGTTTTCATGCTAATCGAATGTGACCTGTTTTAGCAGTAAACCACTAATTAGCTTATAGCCTAACGCTAGTTGTCGGGGCATGGTTAAAGTAAAAAGAAATCGCTATTTCTATACCACTAACAAGGCTCAAAATAGCACCACACTTCCACGGTAGCATAATGAGGGTACATGTAAACCGAAGCATTGAGAACTTTGTAAGTGTACAGACAGTTTATTAAAAAGACAGTTTATAAAGACAGTACCATTCGTGTATACAGGCAGGCGCCATCTTGGGAAAACAGTCACGATCAGTCGAACGACAAACGCCGTGCTTGAGCTATATTACTGGTTACACGGCAGTATAGGCAACACACAGCTGACAATACTGCAGGTGGATGCGATGTAGACAGGCTCAGACATATACGCCGCGGAACGCTGTGGACTTGTGTTGGTCGCGCAAGCTGTTCCAGAAACGTGACTGCACCAACAATGGACGTAACATCGGGACTGCCTGTGACCGGTACAAGTCTGTAGCTGCCCACGGACACAGTGGCCATCATTTATGAAACGTGCGTACTACCTTAAACAGGCGTAGGACGGGCGTACGCCGATTCCTATGCAAAGCTTGGCATTTATCAATTTGAACGTGAGCATAAGCTGCGATAAAATCTCACATCTAGTCTGAACTCGTGTACGCAAGTTTTCTAGTCAGTGTGGCCTCGCGGTGCAGCATATAATCAGTTCAAGAGGAGAAGGAGAAGTCATCAGTTGATCACTTATCAGCAATGGCAGATCTGGCTCTTTTAGAAGACCTCTATATGTGCCTGTACAACAGTGCAGTGCACATGTACACGCACGGGCTATGGTGGAGCGCTCCATCGGATTGATTAACAGGATGTTATTCAACGCTTTCAAAAGGTATAGTGTTATCTTTGGCAATGATATTCAATACAGGAAACATGACGATGCACAACATTGTTATTTATTCTTCAGGTTTCGTTTCTCTTTTAAAGGTTGATCACAAGTGAACGATTTATTTCTGCCATTGACCGAGTTATTGGTGGGAATGCTGATTCAGCATTCCCAACTATTGTTATCCTGTTCTTTATTTTTGGTGGGAATGCTGATTCAGCATTCCCACCAAAAAACATTCTCTCTAACTTCTGCATACTTTCAGCTATTAAAACCATTCAACTTTTAAAATCTTCAGCTCTTTCAGCAGATGAATGAATGAAACCTTTATTGCCCCGAGGGGAATTTGCTTTGCACTCAAGAGAGCCACACCAAACATTATAGCAGCAAAGTAAATAACCATAAACAATAAAAACAATAAAAACCACACCAAACATCTGAAAACAATAAAGTCTGGAAAAAAGAAAAACAGAACATAAACAACGACAACATCAACAACGCAGCAATGGTGGGGACATGCAATCATCAATCCAATAACTAGAATGATACCATGAATAATTAAATAAATAATCAATCAATCAGTCGTACACCGTGTCAAATGTCTATGTGCCTGTGTGTGATCTGTTCAGTAACTGATGATGGGACTTCTTCAACTATTTTTCTACTATTTATACTTTTTTAAATATTTAGCTTTTAAACATTTTATTTTCCCATTAAAGTCAATTAGACCAACCTTCAAATCCTTCAAATCCACTTCTGCTTGAAAATGTATCTCCTACATTTTTTCCCCTACAGACGTGATTCAAACTTTAAACGATTCACGAAATCTTCAGGTATTCAGCTCGTGCTCAGTGTTTTGATATCTTTTACAGTTTTTGTGAAAAAGCTATTTAAGTTTAGTGATCATTTCAGGATTTTTTTGTTTTTTCAATGGGTGTGTATGTAGCTCCTCAGAGTGATGATGTCACACAGAGTGTAGAGCTTAGGAAGAATCATCTTAGTTTCTTCTCTATGAATTGCTCTCACACCCACAATTGTAACTTGACATGCACAATTTATACATCAAAACGTAGGTATTTTTGTCTAGTTTTAGCTAATGTGCCCAGGTAAGCTGTAGGATGTATAGTTTTTTAATTATCTGCCTCGGCAAGACCGTTGCTAAATCTCTCATTCAGCGTAATGTTATTTATGCTCATTCTTTCTTGAGCCAAACGCAAACAGAGAGTACTTTGAAACTGCGATTTCAGACTCATGTTTTATTTTTATCTACACAAGTTATAGACTGATACGTTCGCAAAAGCCTTGTGTCTCTAACGATGAAGTTACTGTATTGATAGGGTTTTGGATTTATCAAGGCTTCTTTGAAGTGGTCTTCAGCAGCTTTCTCATACTGGATCTCACTGTCTACCAATGTTTGTACTTCAGCAGGTGTTTGTAATTAAACATCAAAGGAAGGCTTGATTACAGCAGCAGGGACACCTGCTGCTCCTCCTTACAGCATGACACAGCACTTTTTCCCAGACAGTGAAATTACAATCTCTCTCTCGTTCTTTCCCTCTCTCTCTCTCTCTGTCTCTCTCCCTCTCTCTTTCCATCTCTCTCGCTCCCTCCCTCTCTCTCTCTTTTCTTCCTCTCTTTTTCATTCTCTCTCTATCATTCTCTCTTTTCTCTTTCTTTCTCTCTCTCTTTTCTCTCTTTGTCCCTCTCTCCCTTTCTCCCTATCTTTCTTTCAAAGTTTTTTCAGCAGTGCAGTGCTATCCATTTGAGATTTTTCAAACAATGTTTTATATTTCTGCATTTTCATCAGTGTTTCTCACAGCATTTGTAAGTCTTCCATACTTATTCATGATTTTGATTTAGCGTCAGCTTTTAAAAAAGACTTTAAATATTGCACACATTTTATACATGTGGTGTTTTTCAACTTTTTTTAATGAAATTCATGCCCATTCATACTTTTCCACCTATTCTCACTGCTTCAGCTTCTTCTTACGGATTTATGGTGCGTTCTTTTTGCCTCAGAAGTCGGAGGTCGCAACTGGGAATGACGTCACACACGAGTTGAATGCGTTCTTTTTGCAAGTGGGATTTCCATTGTTTTCATTAGCTCTAGCCAGGTTAGCCATTGTTAGCAGCGCCAGTTTAAACAACGTATATGCTGTTTTTTTGTGCATACAAACCGAGTGACAACACAGATAGAAGACAGCGCTGCGTGTACGACTGATTTAGTGTGACACAAATAACACAGAAGTGCTTATAACTAGCCATGTTGGATTTTCAGCTCGGGTACCTCGGTGGATGTACGAGTTCCGAACTCGTAAATACGAGGTCAGGGGGCGTGTTTACGACTTTGACCTCGTAAAATACGAGTTGCGAGGCAAAAAGAACGCACCATTAAGCTATTCATCCAGTTTAGCTTTAGCAATTTAGCTATTCAGCATTCCCACGCATTTTCTGCAGGAAATGCATTTTGTAGTTCTGCTTTTTCTTATTATTCCGTAATTGTTTTGGCTCTCTGTAACTTCTGCATACTTTCAGCTATTAAAATCATTCACCTTTTAAAATGTTCAGCTCTTTCAGCTAATGATGGGACTTCTTAAAAAAATGTTCTACTATTTATACTTTTTTAAATATTAGGCTTTTAAGCATTTTATTTTAACATTAAAGTCAATGAGAGCAAGCTTCAAATCCTTCAAATCCTCTTCTGCTTCAAAATGTATCTCCTCCTACATTCCTTCACCTACAGACATGATTCAAACTTTAAACGATTCACGAAATCTTCGGGTATTCAGGGTGTGCTCAGTGTTTTGATATCTTTTACAGTTTTTGTGAAAAAGCTGTTAAGTTTAGTGATCATTTCAGGATTTTTTGATTTTGCTGAGTGATGAGAGTGAGTGCTGTCACAGATTAGAGTGTGGACCTTTGAAAAAATGATCTTTGTCCTCGCTCTATAAACTGCTCTCACACCCACAATTTGAACTTGTCATACACAATTTATACATCAAAACGTAGGTATTTGTCTAGTTTCAGCCAATGTGCTCAGTTATGCAATATGACTTATACTTTTGGCTCGGTGATCTTCCAAATGACAACAGTTCCAAATCTTCCTCCATTCGAGTGA
Organism: Gymnocephalus cernua; assembly: GCA_023631565.1. NCBI lineage: Eukaryota > Metazoa > Chordata > Actinopteri > Perciformes > Percidae > Gymnocephalus > Gymnocephalus cernua. Next base: position 25,865,084 of record CM042440.1, on the reverse strand, counting down.
AGTGGAGAGCATACCACTTTTTCAAATCGCTGATATGCCCACATTTTTAAGTTTATCCATATACATTTTATACCGCATACATTCAGAAAGGCCTTGTGGTGTAATCATGATTACATCATTTGACTGATACCGCTTTTCGTTTTGGCGGTCTGAGCGTTTGTCTCTGAATAGCTGCAGTAATGACACAGGTGACCGTTTAAGCAGGTGCTGCGGTCGTTAACTGATTAAAGAGATCTCATCAGAGAGATGTCTGTCTGTCTGTCTGCTTCTCTTACCCATATCTCTCTCTTTGTCTGTCTGCTTTTCTTACCCATCTCTCTCTCTCTTTCTGACTTTCTGTTGCTTCTCTTACCTGTCTCTCTCTCTCTCTCTCTGTCTGTCTGCTTCTCTTACCCGTCTCTCTCTCTCTCTCTCTCTCTGTCTGTCTGTCTGTCTGTCTGTGTCTGTCTGTTTGCTTCTCTTACCGTCTCTCTCTCTTTCTGTCTGTCTGTCTGTCTTTCTTACCCGTCTGTCTCTCTTTCTGTCTGTCTGTCTGTCTGCTTCTCTTACCCGTCTCTCTGTCTGTCTCTGTCTCTTTCTGTCTTGCTCTCTGGCTGGCTGGCTGTCTCTCTTTTCGTCTTTCGGTTGCCTGGCTCTGCATAAACTCCGCTACTGTGTGTTTATGTAAATGTAAGCCTAAGAGATTGCAACATAAGCCTGTATATTACTATTAGGACTATAGAATACATGTGTCAAGGATGTATAAATTAAATAAACTTCAGCTCGAGTCCAATTTACTACGGCAACTGTTGACCGCATCTCTTCATTACGCATTCTTTCTACAGCCTTTAATACCAGTTTTCAGGCTGCCAAATACTACACACATTAGTGCAAATGAACCTGAGATATCAGGGTTTCAATCTCCACCTGTGAAAAGTGCAGCGTTTTAGCTGGATTACGTCTCGCCATGTCGTAAATTATATGGGCGAGGCCTCAAAACCGAGAATATATTGGGGCGTGATATTTAAATGACGATCGTTTCCAGCCGCTGCATTTATCAATGTACGACCATTCTTACGCTCTGTGATATGAACGTTTCATGAATCACACGTGAAGCCTGTCGTAAGATGATATCTGCGCTCATATCTGCACTGGTTTCTGCGATAGGTTGATAAATGAGGGCCATAGGGTGGAAAGTATGTCTGAGCCTCCTGGACGAGTGAAATGGGACTGCTTGTCGGTTAGCGGTTAATGAGTGGATGATAACTACAGAGTAAACGGGCTCAAGATTTCTGCAGGTTTCACCAAGTCAAATTTAGGAATTTAAGATCTATATCACAACAATAAAAACAAAACAAAAACCGACAGATGTCAGAGTCGGGAAACATCATCTGAAACAGTTCTATGATATCCTCATTCGCATTTAGGACTGAAGGACCCAGAGTAGGGTTGGGTATTGTTTGGGTTTTTTCTGACAGCGGTCCAAAAATGATACTTTTTAATAAGGTGAATGCTGGAAGACCTATCGGCCAATACCGATCACCGATCACTTTTATGAACTGAAAATTACGCAATTATGTAACAGTCACACATGTTTAGATATTGTATCAATAATTGTTTGGCTTTTTGTCCTAGCTCAAAATCTAAAAAATGTCCTTTCAATCACTGCAGACATTTCTTCAGCACACACACACACTAGGTTACGTTACCTTCTGCGAAGTGTAATGTTTACTAGTATCACATGCAGCAGTGCCTCTGTTGCCTCTGATGTCTGTTTCAGAGCACCACAGAGCAGCGCAGGTATTTCAGTTGGACCAAAATGAGGCACCGAAATGGGCCTGGGCAGAACTAACTGCCTGATGGCTGTCATTTGCTGGAGACGCTTCACAGCTTTCTCATTCGCATAAGAAGCAGTAGGCTTCAAATACGTTGTTAGGAACTGGCTTTTCCCCCTAAATTCACACCAAGTATCACTAAACCTGCACTTTCAAATACCTATACCTAGAATAATAATAAAATCTGTCTGTCTGTGGTACAATCCCAAAGAGACTTGCACCAACAACATGAAAGCTGATTTTATGCAAGTTGCATGTTTGTAACTTGGTCTCATTTGTAGTCGTAATACAGCGAATTATATAAGATAGAACTTCAACACCACGGAATAAAAAAAAACATTCTAAAGCGCTGCAGGAGCATTTCAATTACCATTAGAAGTAGCATTTCATGGACGTAGGAAAATTATTTAAGACCTGGACAAAATATTTCAACAAATTTAAGACTTTTTAAGGCCTTAAATTTTGAAATTCAAGACTTTTTAAGACCCCGTGGAAGCCCTGGGCTGTATTCTAAAGCCATGTTAGTCCCCCCCCTTGTTACGCTTACTTACATGATAACTACAGGGTATGCTGGCTGTAATCTATGACTATGTTTACAGATGGGCGGCTATTTTCATAAACGTACATTTGAACCGCTCCGGTTTCAAAAATAACATCATGCACAGCTGTCAGTTTTCAGAAAAGAGTTCGTTTACACGTGTATATATGCCATCTATTCCGTCAAGAGCATGCCAAACCTTAGGTGGCAGTTTAACGAGAAGCTCAAGCCCATGTTAGCCAATCAATATCCTGAAAATAGCAACAACAGCAACGAATCACTTCCTCTCTCTTCTCTTCCTCACTTCCTCGGCTGCGTAAACCTCCGTTTGTCTCAGTTTACATGCAAACATGCAAACGAAGATTTCACAAATCTCCACTCTGGCCGGAGTTTTTAGAAAGTCATGTTTTCAGAAGCGAATTCTCCGTTTAAACGTAAACGTTGGGAAATGTCTCAGTTTTTCAAAATAACCATGTACGTGTAAACAGGGCCTAAAGAGGATAACTACAAGATAACTACGGGGTAGGCGGGCTGTTATTAAAATTGAAAATTGAAAACCTATCAACATCACTGAACAAAAATTGTAAAACATGATACATTACTTAAAGGTACAATATGTAACATTTCTGCATTAAAATGTCTAAAAACAACCATACTTATGTTATATATATTTTTTGAGTTGTGTAGTTACACTCTCCCAAATGTTTCCACCAAACTTCAAACCCAGAGAAATCTGTTATTTTATTTTCAGACACGGCACGTTTCCTTTCCTTCCTAGTCGCCTGTCAGTGGCGTCATATAACCTTTCACCCTCTAGTTACTCGTAACTTCCTTCAAAACATAGCACCCAGATGATACATTTGAGCATAATTGTAAATCATACAATGTCACAGAAAAGAATACTCCTAACCATAATCAGTGTTGGGAAGGATACTTTCAAAATGTATTCCGTTACAGAATACATGCCCAAAAATGTAATTTGTAACGTATTCCGTTACGTTACTCAATCTGAGTAACGTATTCTGAATACTTGGATTACTTCCACATTGAATTGCATTTTATAAGTGTAGAAATGCCTCCATCAACTCCTGCTTACTAAACAGGGCTATTCTGGTGTGTTCTTCTGTTCCCTGTGTACCTAAACACGCAGATAGATTTTTGTATTTGTAGTTCCGAACTGCATACTACAAAAATATAACCGCATTCTCAGCTACCACAAGCTAATTTTAGCTAACGTTAGCTAGCATGTCAAACGGGGCTAGTCAGTCTTTCGACGGCTCTGGGGCTAGTAAATCAGCACAGGAGAATATAAAGTTGCTTGTCAACTAAGCAGGTAGCTACCTGATACAACTATAAAATAGCAAGGTGACCAGGAAAACTACAGCAGACGATCATCCCTGGCTAATTAAAAAATAACTTACTTTAAGAATGCTTCTTCAGGTTTGAGGTGGAGTAATTTGGACGCTGAAAGGAGGTTGGTTGCTGGCGAGCAGAGGCTGCACTGCACGTTATATTTCGTTCTCCCTTCTCTTTCTTTAATGTGAAATGCTGTTTGAATTTCCAAGATAGAAACGCATTCCTGCCCTGGCTCTATTGTGCCGGTTCCGGCTCCATCTCAAATAGCTCAAATAGCTAAATATTTTCGTTTTCATATTGGGGCTTCTGGGAAATGCATGGAGTTACCTTAATTTATTTAGAGAGTGAATAAACTCGTGAAACAGAGAAGTATCGTCATGTAATCCACTGATTTCAACAATGTAACTGTATTCTAAATATCGACTATTTAAATAGTAACTGTAACGGAATACAGTTACACATAATTTGTATTCTGAATACGTAACGCCGGTACATGTATTCCGTTACTCCCCAACACTGACCATAATACTGCTTTTTCTGCCATGCAGCATCATTTTGTGATTGATAACAGGCCACTTTGCAACACAGTAATACAGCAGAGATCTTATTTATTGATACATATCAATATCGATCCAGTTTAACGTTACTACAATGTGTTGGTTGACAAGTAGCTAACGTTAATGATAGCTAGCTAATGCTTGGTAGATAACATTATAGGGTTACCCACATCGTTCAACATGCTCATAAAGTTATTGGTAGCATGATTGTTTTCACCACGGATAAAAGCAGCGCTGGGCTAACCCACGAATGAGTTTACCAGTAATGTTAACGTTAGCTGTATAGATCGACGACTAATCTAATGCTAATTTAGTCAGCTAGCGCCCCGATCTGTCTGCCTGGGATAAAAGCTGACAACACAGCCGGGACATATAGCAATAGCCAGTTACCGTTAGGCCATAGCCAGCCAACAGACAGCCACCATTACAGCAATCCATACAGTTTAAGTACTATACAGCACTTAACTCCGGTGCCGGGTGCTTACGACGCTAACGGCAGTTTAATGAAGCGTTGGGAAACAGACCATATCAGACCCAGATCCGAGTCGCAACAGCAGCCATCCATAGCTAATGTTAGCTAGTCTCCGTTAGCGCTAGCTACCGGTGTTCGTGCAGAAAATCTCCTCCCTGCCGAATTTTTCACCCTTTCGTGTTTAGCTGTCTTTACAGTTAGCTAAATTAACCCGACAAGCACCAAAACGAATAGTGAAGATTAAAGAAAAGTGAAGGGGGAGATTGGAGATGTTCTGCTGCTGCACAACGGCCATCGGCCGTCCTCGCCGTCCCGGCCGGAGATTCCCCCGGCAATCCCCACCCACACGTCTCTCAGGCTCGTTGAGTAGCTAGCTAGCGTTACAACAAACCCCGCCCACCCTGGTGTTGAAACCATCCAAAAGGTGACAGTGACATGTGAAATATATTGTGATAGTCACTGTGGTTTTAGCTGCTGGCTAACGTTAGCTTGCTGGCTCACTAGCTAGCTAACTGGTCAGCTACCAATACAGATCGAACCAAGAAAAACGTAATTATGTTGGGGAAAATGCAGCTGTGTTATTAGAATGAAATGAATAAACGTTACTAAACGTAAAGTAAATAAATTTGAATATGTAAACTTGTCCTTGAACAGATGCATTCTAATCAGCGAAGATGTTTACAACTCCCATAATTCCACGCAACTTACCAACGTCATCAAAAGTCCGTGTTTACAGTCCATTGTTTTGGTTGAGAGACCCCTAGCGGCAGAAAGTTACATATTGTACGTTTAAGGAAGAATTTGTTTACCGAATACAGTTGAAGCTACATTATGTAAGAATTGCTACCATCTAGCGGTTAAATTGTATATGACAACCAACTGAATATTATTTTCTTGCCCCTCCCATTCCGAGCACACTCTAACTCCTACGGTGGCCATATTATTCCAAGAAGTACGACTTCGTCCGTTAGTGTTCCTTCTACTGTAATAATAGTTTTACGTTATTTTGGTACCATTTCATTGCTAACATCAGCTATCAGGTTTTCCAAACATATGCAAGCTAATGTTAGTAAAGTATCAGTGCTATCGTTATTCTGTATATTGAGCTCAACAGTCCCGCCCCTCCTCCGAGAGACCTTGGGTTCCGGAAGTAAATTTCCCATTCATTTCTCCCGTTGACGTCTGGAAAAATCCGTATATAAAGAGTTTTAGACCATGCCTAAGGCTAACCAGCTACGACGTGACTCAAAAGCATACAACATATCATTTTGAGCAGAAAATCCCCAAAAAAGTCAAAGGTACAAGACTGTGTACATATTTTCATTATCAGCGAAGGAACTACTCATTCCATAAACCACCGTGCACCACTGAATGAAGGAAGCTAACGTTTGTTTAGCTAACAGCTAATTCGGCTAACCTAGGGTAACCAGACATCCCGGTTTGACCAAGACAGTCCCGATTTTGAGTTGCGTGTCCCGAGTCCCGACAAAAGCCTGTCAGGAAGCTAAAATGTCCCAGTTTACACCAACCACTATGAAATTGTCCCGGTTGTCAGCGATTACATAGCCGACATGGTCTTATAGCCTGATCATTAACTAAACCCATGTAGAAAGACTAATAAAGCGTCCAGCGTATGATTCTAACAATGTGTGTGTCAATCTTAGCGGTCTGCGTCTGTGCCTAATCTGTGCAGCCAGCGTTACAATGTGTATTTGTAAACATTTTTGCAATGCCTCTTCTTATCTGTCTCGTTTTAACCAGTCCCTCCAGCCTTTTTTTGTAAAAAATTGCAATAAAGGTTGCAATGTCTTTTGTATGTTTGTGGACTGACGAGCATGACCATTCCCACCTTAAAGGCGCTACTCGTCACACGGGCCAATTTTGCTGACACCTGTGCGCAATTTCACACAGTAGGCTTACAGCCAACAAATTGATTCTTGAGCAAATTCACTTCTCTAACAAATATATGGAATGAATGTTTCCAATAGGGAAGCTATCTGCTCTATCAAATGAGATTACATTTGTGTGTATGTGTTGTTGGTTAGAATAACACTGGTAACATGTTACGGTAAGGGTACATGAATCATGTATTATTATGCATTATGTAATTAATAATTTATGTAATTAATAATTTATGTATTACTGCATTCCTTAATGTCCCATGAATCATCAGGAATTGACATGTTCATAGTCTGTCATTCGTGACCTACATGAACAACACAACTAAAGCATTAGGTACGTGGGTACATCATTATGAATTATGATTTATTAAGAATGAGCATGATTATTTTTCTGCAAAAAAATGTGGTCATCACTGCGCAAATTCTGAAATGAACAACTTGTGCACAATGATGTACCCACCTTACCTGATACTTTAGTTGATGTGTTGTTCATGCAAGAGGTCATGAATTAGAGGCTATGAACTCATGTCAATTCCTGATGATTCATAAGATATAAAGGAATGAAGTAATGCACAAATCATGAATTAATTCATGCATGAATTCATAATTCATGTACCCTTACGGTAAAGTGTTACCATACCTTTAGTTCAAGCCTGTGGCAGCAGTTCCAAATAATTCGTTTAGTGCCATGCAATGAAAAATACCTTTACAAATAATTTGTTTAGTGCCATGCAATGAAAAATACCTTTTCACAAAGTTCAGTGGGTGCATTTTCCAAAACAATTGCACTACCCTACCTACTACCCTACTACTCTATGTACATCTGTAAATAAATAAATAGAACAGTATGAGTGATACTGTTTTGTTTATTTATTTACATACTGTAATTCCACCTATATTATTATAGCCATATCATACTGCTCTCTATACTATTCATCCTGCACATACACATATTCTTACTACTCTTATAATGTTACCACATTGCACATAGCTGTACATACTGTACATATCTGTCTATATGGTTCATTCAGTTTATCCATATTTATTCTTTTTTATTATATAGTCTGTTAATACACTGCATATATCTACGCAGCTGTCTTTTTACTTGTATACTGCACAATGACAATAAAGTTGAATCTAATCTAACCCAATCTAATTCTGAAAAATAAAGTTGGTCCCACCGAAACTCATTCAATGTCTTTTAATATTATTTCTTAGATATGTAGGCTACATACCAAGAAAATTCATGAATATTAACTGAGATACCCCATTATGTTGTGAGCAGTAGGCCTATGTGTGCAGTTGGCAAAATTGTGTCTGTCTGTGTCTATGTCTGACCTGGGCTGACACATATTCACGTTTAAAAGCGTGTGCGTGCACTTGCACTACAGTCACGCGCAAAGTGTCCCGGTTTTAGTTCCGGGAAATCTGGTCACCCTAGGCTAACCGCTAGCTTTAATAACTTTAAAAGACCCTTACAATAAAACCTGAAAATAACCGTTGAACAGCTGTTACGTCAGCTGTAGCCTGCTTTTCCCAGTGTTTAGTTTGAGTTGACGTTATTTTAGACTGAATCAAGCTGTCAGCTAGCGGTTAGCCGAATTAGCCTCCACCCAGTGGAGGCTAACGCTAACGGCAGAAGCGTGGAACAGATCGTGATTCGTGCAGTGTTGTAAATCCTCGTAAAACAGGATTATCATCTTGCGCATGCGCATGACGGATCGCCCCCTCCTCACCAGTATGAGTTCCACCAATCAGAGGGATCACTGTGGGATTGTGGGGTTGTTCAGGATTGTTGGTAATGAAGTACTTATCCAAGACATTGTGAATAAAAGACATTTATCTCAAAACAAGGTTAGTGCCCCATGAACTTTTGGCATCTATATGAGCATATACAATCGCTTAGTCATGTCGTAACTGATTTTAAGTCTACCATCGACAGTTACGATTTTATGGCGTATACTCCAATTGTCAAAGGAGAAATTGCACTGTATTTTTGTCAATGAAACCGAAATTAGTTCTTAGTATCTCCATCTTTTACTCCATTACATGAGTTGTCTACCAGGGAAATCACGAAACATATGACAATCCTTTTTCAACATTGACGCGAGGAAAAATATCCTAGACGTCATTCTAGTGTTATGCACAGCCATGCTATAGTTAGCCAAGTAACTATAACACTATAACACTTTGAATTTACACAAATAGGCAGAATTACCTGTCGAGAAGAAAGCAGGCAACTTCGGTGTCCCTTTTAAAATCCTTGCTCCTTATGAGCTCTTTCCATCTTGGTTGGCCACTCCAATATTAACTGTGTCGCGTCATTGTTTTAATTCTGAATGATTCTGGATGGCAGATTCTACGCGTACAAGAATACTTTGATTAGTTGGTGGAAGTAATTACACATGAAGCACATATTTGTGAAATGGGTTTTTGCTAAGAATCAACTCAAAAAATTACACAATGGAGCTTTAAGTCGTACCGATCCATCCTGAGCTACAGTTTTGAAGTGAATCCTGCTGTATACTGACCATAAAGTGTAGTAGTAGTAACGACAATAGTCTCGCTTTGCCAGATCCTCCTCCAAAAGCACACTGAAGGAGGGTCTGGCTACTCCACACAGCATTCGGGGATGGGAGGAAAACGGGCTCTGGTTTAATGGCATTTCTTTAAACCAATCACAATCATCATAGGCGGTGCTAAACTCGCTGCAAAATACTTGTTCGAGAGAAAACTAGCATAGATAGATAGTCTAGCAGTCCAACAATAGTCCTCATAAATCCACCAAATTTAAAATTCCAACACAAAGAAAGCGGAAGAAAACGGAAAACACATGCATCTGGCAGAATTTCCTTCAGTTAAAGAGTGTGCTAAGAAATCATTCTGTTTTTGATACTGTAGAACATGTAACTTTCTGCCGCTAGGGGTCTCTCAACCAAAACAATGGATTGTAAACACAGAGTTTTGATGACGTTGGTAAGTTGCGTGGAATTATGGGAGTTGTAAACATCTTCGCTGATTAGAATGCATCTGTTCACGGACAAGTTTACCCATTCAAATGTATTCACTTTACGTTTAGTAACGTTTAATCATTTCATTCTAATAGCTGCATTTTCCCCAACATAATTACGTTTTTCTTGGTTCGATCTGTATTGGTAGCTTACCAGTTAGCTAACTAGTGAGCCAGCAAGCTAACGTTAGCCAGCAGCTAAAACCACAGTGACTATCACAATATATTCCACATGTCACTGTCACCTTTTGGATGTTTTCAACACTGGGGTGGACGGGGTTTGTTGTAACGCTAGCTAGCTACTCAACGAGCCTGAGAGACGGGTGTGGGTGGGGATTGCCGGGGGAATCTCCGGCCGGGACAGCGAGGATGGCCGATGGCCGTTGTGCAGCAGCAGAACATCTCCAAGCTGCCCGAAACGATCTCCCTCTTCACTTTTCTTTAATCTTCACTATTCGTTTTGGTGCTTGTTGGGTTAATTTAGCTAACTGTAAAGACAGCTAAACGCAAAGGGGTGAAAAATTCGGCAGGGAGGAGATTTTCTGCGCGAACACCGGTAGCTAGCGCTAACGGAGACTAGCTAACATTAGCTATGGATGGCCGCTGTTGCGACTCGGATCTGGGTCTGATATGGTCTGTTTCCCGATGCTTCATTAAACTGCCGTTAGCGTCGTAAGCACCCGGCACCGGAGTTAAGTGCTGTATAGTACTTATACTGTATGGATTGCTGTAATGGTGGCTGTCTGTTGGCTGGCTATGGGCTAACGGTAACTGGCTATTGCTACATGTCCTGGCTGTGTTGGCAGCTGTTATCCCATGGCAGACAGACCGGGGTGCTAGCTGGCAAAATTAGCATTAGATTAGTCGGCGATCTATACAGCTAATGTTAACATTACTGGTAAACTCATTCGTGGGTTAGCCCAGCGCTGCTTTTATCAGTGGTGAAAACAATCATGCTACCAATAACTTTATGAGCATGTTGAACGCTGTGGGTAACCCTATAATGTTATCCACCAAGCATTAGCTAGCTAGCATTAACGTTAGCTACTTGTCAACCAACACATTGTAGTAACGTTAAACTGGATCGATATTGATATGTATCAATAAATATAATATATAATTTAATATAATATATAATTTATAATAATAAATAATCTCTGCTGTATTACTGTGTTGCAAAGTGGCATGTTATCAATCACAAAATGATGCTGCGTGGCAGAAAAAGCATGATTTACAATTACGCTCAAACTCATCATCTGGGTGCCGTGTTTAAGGAAGTTACGAGTAACTAGAGTGTGAAAGGTTATATGACGCCACTGACAGGCGACTAGGAAGGAAATGAAATGTGCCGTGTCTGAAAATGAAAGAACAGATTTCTCTGGGTTTGAAGTTTGGTGGAAACATTTGGGAGAGTGTAACTACACAACTCAAAAAAATATATAACATAGGTATGGTCGTTTTTAGACATTTTAATGCAGAAATGTTACATATTGTACCTTTAAATTGGCAATTGACAAACTCCATTTCTCTAGAGACTGAAGCTGTAGCTGCGGCATGTTAATTGATATATTTTAATTATGTAAAGACATGTTCAAGGAGTTCAGATAGAGCCTGTATCAGGGCCATATGTAGTTCAGTGTGTTAGGCCTATATGTCACTATTTTTGGTAGCCTACTGTACTTAAATGGCCAGTATGTACTGTACTTTATTTTCTTTATTCATTGAAGCCTCTATGTTTACAGGCTTGTGGTGATGTGCTATAGTGCCGAAAAAAATCGATGTTTGGTACTGCCAATTTGTTTTGGCATGGTCCATGTGTGCAATAAACATTACACTTCGTAAGAACAAAATTGTGACAGAAGATTCGTGATATCAATTCTAAGCTAAAAATCGTAATTCATCATTCAATCGTGATTTTTCCCTGAATTGTGCAGGTCTAATGTGAAGGATATAGCTAGACGACCGTTGTAACCAAGCGTTTATGTCGACTAGACTTAGGATCGATTGTAAAATAAAACCACGGACTGCAATGTTGGTACTGAGACATAAATGAGTATGATGCCAATTTGTTTTATAATTGCATTCTGTTACATGCTCTTTCTGAGAAGTTACAAAATAAAGTTGTGAGGGGGGAAAAGGTCATCTAGCAGTAGAAGGTAGGCCAGGTGTCCAGTAAATTAACTACAGTATAGGTACCCTGTAGTTAAAACACAACTACAGTATAGGTACCCATGTAGTAGGTAAAAAAAAATAACAACAGTATAGGTACACTATAAAAATAACAACATATTGTTACGTTGTAGGTAAAACATAACTGCAGTATAGGCACCCACTAGGTAAAAAATAACTACAGTACTGTTCTTTGTAAGATCCAAAATGTTACCCCCCTTATTCCATAACTTCATATATTGTTCCGCATATATATATATATATATATATATATATATATATATATGTATATATATATATATATATATATATATATATATATATATATAAGAAGCCCATTGGTAGCCTACAGTGTACTGTACTGGTACACCGTAATTCCAGAGTAATTGAACAACAGTTTGAAACAGTGTCCGTGTATCTCATACCTTACTTTCATAACTGTAAATACATTTGGCCAACATATGTTTGTGAACATCAGCGATGGGAAGAATTTAACGTTACAGACACTAACGTTAAAGCAGTGATGTGAATTAGGTGCTTCAGATGCTATGGTATGGCATTGTGTATGTCAATTATTTTACTTTCGATGTGATAATGTAACGTTAGTCCATGTGTCATGTCGTTAAGATAAACGATAAAGAAAACCAACTGCTATCAATCGACCGAATTCGAGTGAGACGTTTGTGGGGCATCGTTAACGTTAAATGTGAATATGTTGTTGCCAGGTCAGTGGCTAAGCTAGTCACTTACCAGCCCATCACCATGGCGGCGGTAACAACGAAACACAAAGAAACCACACTTATGTAAAACAATGGAGAGTACTCATATAAGGTCACCAGGAAAACCGCTGCCATTTCATATGATTTCTAAGACACGTTATTGGAAAATCCCAAAGACAGTATGGAAAATCCACTGGTAAACACTTTCCATGACGGCCATGACAGGAACTCCTTAGATAGAACTACGGTGGCCTAGAAGGTATATAAAGTATTCAACAAGCACATACAGATATATCTAATGTACATCAACGACCTATTCCCATTATTTTATAATATTATATTATATAAATTATATTATATTATATTATATATATATTATATATTTATAATAATATATTTTTTATATTTATTTATCTATCAAGTCTATAGTCTATGGTTTGAACTAACGGTAATAACCTAAATGTGACTCATTTAGGCCACAGAATTTAGCCACAGAAACATGCATGTAAATTAGCTTGAGAGCTAGCTCTATGTTTGGAAACTACATTAGCGTTATAGTATAACATAGTAAAACTGTTTGTACTATTGTAACATTACTTGTAACGGGTGTATTTTCATTTAATATATATTTCGCCTATAGAGGTATACTTTGCATTGTATTGTTAGAATTTTAAAAGCCGCTTATTCTTGCCCGCGGAAATCGATTTTATTTTGAATGTTTGAACAGGAAGTTTAGTTTGTCTCCATTGACTTGACACGATGGAGCATCCTTGAGATGGAGATGGAGGTATAACGTTAATGTTAATAGTCTGACGGTAGGGGCATTGAGCATTTTTTAAATTTCCATTTAACGTTATTGAGTCTAATAATCTGCGGCCAAACCATGAGCAATATGAGGGATAAAACAACTATCCGCAAACAGAGCTCGGAGAATAACTCTGTCAGCAGTAATGAATGGGATATGGCAAATGATGTGTTTTTGTCCGGCTACGACGACAATCCGATGGGAGATAACGGTAGTGTTGCTGCGGGGGACAGGACAGAGCAGCCCGGCTCTGACATACACCTGCCGCTGTTATCCCATGATGTCATGATGCTGGGCCTGGCTGGAGAAGAATATTCGAGCTCGTATATGGACATCGATCCGAACTACACCGAAAGTGACGGAAATTCCACAACCAAGAAGCGCATACGGTCAAATAGCTCCAGGCACCGCGGTGAGATCGTCACTGAGCTGGGACCAGAAGAGGTGCGGTGGTTTTACAAAGAGGACAAGCGGACGTGGAAACCATTCGTTGGACATGACTCTTTAAAAATCGAGGTCGCCTATCAGAGATTCAGTAAACAGAATCCTGACAAGGTCAAACGCACCATCAATCCTGTCGAGGCCGAGGAAAAAGAGGTCCAGCCGGAGAGCGGAGACGAGGACAGTGCGGAGTCGGCGGTGCATAGCGGAGGTCAGCGGCACTCGTCAGAAGAGATGAGGGATTCGAGCGACATCAGCGTGGAGGCAGTGTGTGTCAGAGGAGGACTCTATGAAGTCGATATCAGGGGGAAGGAATGCTACCCCGTTTACTGGAACCGTGAGCATGTTAAGGATTTATGTGATTTATGTCCATAATGATGGACAATGAGCTGTATACTGCTACCATTTAATTAGTGCTATTAGCAGCTCCACCAGCTTAAAGTTACTTAAAAGTAACTTACTTCGCCTTTGGCGAATAAGAAGTAAGACGTCCCATTATTAGCCTAGCTCTGCTTCTTCCAACACCACCACCTACACCACTTTGTACCACAATTATTATTATTACCAACTATTTGATAATACTGTACTGTACTGGATAGATCTATTACAGTTGACACTCATCAAGCAAGGCTACTATTACAGTTTTTTTTCGATTGCTAAACGACAGTGGGAGACACAAGTGCTAAACTATAACTACAGTCTGCACAGCAGCTGTTCATGTGGACCAAACTCTAATTTGTTTTTCATTGCTTTAACACAGTTTTCTAAACTCTACACACTTATCCCATGGCTTTAACCACAACGAGCACTTTGTTCAAATGCTAACACACTGTTGTCAAAACTGTTGACCACACATTCAAAACAAAATAGATTTCAGTCTGGCGCATTTCAAACGTTGCTGATTGCAATTTTTGCTGAAAGCCTAAGCAGGTGTCTTGTTTTAGACTAGTTAGTGAACATATACGGTATTTACAGTTGATTGCTATGACAATTTTTTCAATACTTTTAACAACTTTCCTAAACTCTTAACACAGTTCAAAGCACAACATCCGCCTGTGTATGCTATGTAATTAACACATTTCTTGTTGCTTTGACACAAAATGCATACAGTTAACACAAATTTAAAATGCTTGAACTTCTTTTACACACAAGCTCAACCAAGACCAAAACAATGGATTTTACTGACCAATTTGCAAATGTTTTCACACTGTATGTCAGAACAGATAACATCATGTTCTAAACCTTACGTATATGCTAAAGTCAAAGTGAACAGCTGTTCATATTGTAAATTGAAACACAAATATATTCCCTGCATTTTATTCCATTGATACTGAGAAACAGCTGATTGAAGCTATGCAAATATATCAATCACAGCTGATTCCCATCTAGGAAACACACTCAGGTGTTGAAGTTCTTTCAATCGCATGACCATATGTTACTGTAGTACATACAGTAAAAGAGGAAAAGGAACAATACTGTAAAGATGAACACAGAGAAAGTAAGAACAATTCCTGCACGAGGGAGAGGAAGACAAGTACCAGGACAATTATGTCTCTGTTGTTCTGTATTTTCCTTTCTCATTACATTAGATTAGGCTACATGTCATTTAGCTGACGCTTTTATCCAAAGCGACTTACAATTGCTATGTGCACACCTCTGGAGCAACTAGGGATTACTGTGTCTTGCTTAGGGACACATTGGTTGATGTATCACAGTGGGAATTGAACCCAGATCTCCCACACTAAAGGTATGTGTCATATCCACTGTGCCATCACCACCCCCATTTCATAAACCATACCTACATTCTATAAAGCTACTCTGAGATGGGTCATTCATATTTTGTATTGAATTTCTGCAGCAAAGGAAACAAAATGCATGCACTAAACCCACCAAAACACAAATGTAGAGAGGCTTCAAACTAAACTGCAGTGCAAAACACAATCTATGATCAATACAATATACTATTGTCTATTGTATAAGGAGCAGACCTGACACATATAAAATAATGCAGTTTCTGTAATTCCACCTGATATTAGTATTTTTATGACATTGGGCTGTGACTGACGAAATGTTCCTGTTGGAAGAGAACATGTGTTAGTGTTTTGGAAGAATTATTTGATTTTGAGACATGTTTGCAGTGTTTTGGTAGACTTAGTGTGTTGTGTTAGTGTATTATTGTATTTTGGAAATTAGTGTTGGAGTTTAGTTTACAATGTGTGATTTTGAGCATGAAATTAACAGTTTTGTCAATTGTGTATCAATAGTTTCTTTAAAGAAAATATATAGATTTGATGGAATATACAAATTTCTACGAATCTATATCTTTTCTTTAAAGAAACTATTGAGGAGTGTGAAGTCATTTCAATTGTTCAAACTGTAAAGATGAGAAAGTTAGTCATTTCTGTATTGGTGTTTGACGCTAGTGTTTTTACTCTGTGTGTTCCGAGTGACAGTGTGTGGTATCTCAGTGAGGGTTGTTCATAGTGTTTGGCTGCACTGAGCCTGTTTTGAGACGTGTGTTAAGAGTTGTGTTGCTTGGAATGAGTTTTGCAGGAGACGTGAACTGTTTAGCTCAGGGGACTGCTGGTAGTGCAGACTGTAGTTTGAGTTTTGCACATGTGGCTTCAGTTGTGGCCAGTTTCATTTAGCAATCAAAAAAAACTAACATAGAATGATCATTATTAGTAAGTAATAGCTTTTAGTATAGACCACTATATATATATTATAGTTGATCAACAAACCGTTTAGGTCCTAACAACCTTTCAAATAGTGTGGTAAGTTTACATCATGTGGTGTCCCTCAGAGCAAGACCGTATTCCTGTGATGAGGGGTCAGTGGTTCATTGATGGAACGTGGCTTCCTCTGGAGGAGGACGAGAGTGACCTCATCGAGATGGAGAACCTAGCCCGCTTCAGGGGGCAACGGATGAGGGACACCTATGAGATGGAGGTGGTGACCACCACAGTGGACAGCAAGGATGGTAAGGAATGTTAGACAGAGTGTGGAATAAAGTAGACCTTGAAAGATATGTCCATGACAGACAAAGAAGATAGGTGTGTATGGAGATGAATGTGTTGAGTGCAAGTGTATGGCTTCAGGTGTGACCAATAGGAAACTCACCTGAGAGAAGAGGAGGCACTGAGTGTGTGTACATGACTTCAGTGCAATGGAGTTTTACACAGATACACACATTCTACACACCCTCATTGGGAATGGTAAATGAATTATGCTTGATGAAGTGTGTCACTTGCTGCTAATCACACAAATGTCTCCCAGCCATCCACAGTCTGAAGCTGAGCAGGAGTCATGTGGACTGGCACAGTGTGGACGAGGTGTACCTGTACAGCGACGCCACCACCTCCAAGATCGCACGTACTGTCACTCAGAAACTGGGCTTCTCTAAAGGTATATGTACAAATTATGTCACGATTAAAGTATTTAATTGTCCATAGTTAACATGCGATTAATCGCAAATTAATTAATCACAGTTTTTATCCGTTCTACATACCCCTTTAAAGGGGTGATAGAATGCAAAACTGATTTTGCCTTGTCATAGTTGAATAACGACCGTTTGGTGGGTAAATAGGACATACTGTACATCGAACCTCAAAATCCCATTTTCCTCTGCAAATCTCACAATTTGAAATGGGCAAATCTCAACAAACTACCGAGTTGTTGTCAACTCGGTGGCTCCTCCTTATTTGGCTCTAGTATCTACCTTTGTCACGCCCCAACATTTACATAGGCTACACCACTGATCTGAGATCAGGTAGTCTTCTGAATAGGTCGTGCAGATCTCAGAAATTGTATACATTGTTTTGCTATTTAATCACTAAATTCACTTCTGACACTTTTTTATGTGAGAAATCAACTATGTAGAGGTCAAATATGTGCCGTTTTACGAAAATTGTTGGCTAATTGCAAATTTTGTCCCGACTGTGTGTTGGAGTTCAGTGGCCAGTGCAGTGCCTGGGTTGCTGCCTCGCCGCCCGGCCTGTCCTCCTTCACAGACCCCGGCCCGCTGTGAGCTAGATAGAGCTCCGTCACTGCCGGCAGCCCACAGCGCTGCAGTAACCCAGAAGCAAAGTCACCGTTTCTGGGTTACTAGACTACTAAACGCCGCTGCCCTGACAGAGCTCCAGGGCCTGCAGCCATAGGATTGAATGGAACACATAGCTAGCTAGCTGCTCCTCCTAACGAGACCCTTCAAATTCACAAAAATTTATTAAATTGAAATCGGACAAAAGTGTTAGCTTTGTAAGACCTTAGGGTAGCTGTGATATAAATGCTGTGACGAAATTCAAACTGTAAATATGCTATAGTTATGCCAGCAGCTGGTAGCCGGCCAGCTCCGCGTAGCCCCGAGCCCCGGTAGTCCAGTAACCCAGAAACAGTGACTTTGCCCTGGGTATGGAGCGCAGCAGACTGTGTGGAGCTTCTGAAGTCCGACACGTCTTACCAAATTTGCAATCAGCCATACATTTTCATAAAACAGGGATAGATCAACCCATATTAGACCTGTACTCACACAGAGTTGCTGCATGATATCTCTGCGCCAAGTAGCAGTGCTTCGGCTGTAGGCTACTTCCACCCAATATAGTCCCAAATCAATATATGCCTAGGAAATCGTCTAGTGTTATTTTGCGTTGCTATTTGTTGTGAATACGCAGGCTACAAGAAGTAATTAGGTTGTTTTGTTGTTGTTGTTGTAGCTCACTTTTACTCACGACATGCTAATGGCAACAAAGGATTCCATTCACTACACTAAGCTAAGATAACAGCGGCTCCGCCGGACTGAGACAATTAAATTCAATTCAATTTTATTTATAGTATCAAATCATAACAGGAGTTATCTCAAGACACTTTACAGATAGAGTAGGTCTAGACCACACTCTATAATTTACAAAGACCCAACAATTCCAGAGATTCCAGGAATTCCCCCAAGAGCAAGCATCAATGCAACAGTGGCAAGGAAAAACTCCCTTTTAGGAAGAAACCTCGGACAGACCCAGGCTCTTGGTAGGCGGTGGCTGACGCAGCCGGATGGGGGCAATAACAGTTACAGAACAGATAATGAAACAGAATTGTGAAATTGTGGTTGTAGGAGCGTAGCAGGGGACAGCATGGCATAGCAGGGAATTGCGGCAGAATCCCAGCCACAGCTGGAACCATGATTTTGGTGCCATCCTAATCCCGGGACATCCCGGGACAGTGCATGCACTGAGACAAAACATGCGTTTGCCCACCTATCTACAAATAGGGGAGACCGTGATAATCCCTATTTCAACAAACGGTAGCATATTCCTTTAAGGAACAGTGTAAAATACCCTGTATAACCATTCTATCACCCCTTTAAAAGGGATATTTAAAAGGGATGTTCTTATTAACATGGGAGTGGACAAAACGCTTTATAATATATGTATGTTTACTATCATTGCAACAATCCAAAACAATAACAAATACTGTCTAGAATATTCTCCAAGTTAAAACAATAAAGTTAAAAAAATATGCTGAAAGCATAATATGGCTAACTCAATCCCATCAAGCAACAACTGATGGGCATATTGACCTGAATGCATCGGTGTAAATCGCAGGGGGTCAGGAGTCAGGACCTACCCCATC
Source organism: Gymnocephalus cernua (assembly GCA_023631565.1). Taxonomy (NCBI): domain Eukaryota; kingdom Metazoa; phylum Chordata; class Actinopteri; order Perciformes; family Percidae; genus Gymnocephalus; species Gymnocephalus cernua. The sequence continues at coordinate 25,845,680 of CM042440.1, read as the reverse complement.
TGAGGGTTGTCCCCCCCTAAAAAATCATTAAACAACAAGCTGTGTATTGTAAACAATGTAATATATAATTTAAATAATTGTGTAAGTAATAAAACAATCTTCTAAAACATCTTGAGCCCCCCCTTCCTTGCCTCAAAGTGGTTTGGTCCACTGCCTGCTACACAGAAGTACGTTCGGTGGGAGCAGCACTGTTAAGAGAGACGGCACTGGGTGGAAAACACTTCAGTAACATTAGTTGTGGAACTCCAGTAAGTAGACAAGGCTATTTTATTCACTTTAAACATTGGATGAAGTGATTTTTTTCTCTAATACAGATGGTGTTGTGTCATTAATAAATTAGTTATGACAAAAGGTTTTTCCATGAATCTTCTATGTTAGCTATTATAACATTACCTAGCTTGTTAAGTAGCTTGTTGGATAGTTAGGTATCTTGCTTATTCCACCCAACATGCTTTCACTGGTTACAAAAAAATGAGCCGGCTGGCTAGTTGTCTAGCTTGCTAGTTCTCAGTTCAGTGTCATCTGTACAGAGAAAAGAATCACTTCATCCGATGTTTAAAGTGAAAAACACCTAAAACGAGTTCAACAACTACACATCCTCTATTATTTGTGTCCCCTGTCGTTGATAAACCAACGTAAAAGAACTGTATTCTGTTAAGAAATCACAGAGCAGCCAGTGTAATGAATCAGATCGTTTATCACGTGCAGCACGGGGAGAAGACGAAAGTCTTAGACTTTACTTGTTAGACTTTAATGTCCCTGAGAGGCAATTTGTTGTACAGTACAGGCATATGACACATAATTCACAACACAAACATTGAACCAAACATCTACAGCACTATTTATCTAACACATCAATAAATAGAATACAGTAAAAGGAGTATATTGCACAATGTCATAAATAAATAAACATAAAAACTACTCCACATTATCCCACTGCACATCTATTCCTTCAGTCATACTCCTCCCTACACCTTATTTAATGGGGTTATTGCCATAGGAATGAATGAGTATTTTGCTCGGTTGGTTCTGACATTGGGGTATCTATATCTACGACCGGAAGGGAGCAGCTTGAATTCCACAGAAAGTGGATGGGTTGTATCCATGCAAACCTTATCTGCCTTCTGTACCAATCTGGTCAGATATAGTTGGAAAGTGTTCTGAAATCGGTGGAAGAAGTGATGAAGGAGCTACTTAACTCCGTCAATGATGCATTTTGTTGAAGAGCTGCTGAAAAATAACTTATCTCTGTGCCCACCGCAACGGGCACACTGGGCGCTTGGACCCGTGCCGAGGGAAGAACCTCCCTCAAAATCTATTATCATTAAGTTTATGAGCTAGAGAACATAAGAGGAAATTCTACAGTTGTGGCAAAAGAAGGGGTTTATTTGGAAGAATAAAAAAAAATACTCTGGACAATGACTAATCACCTAGTGTTCTTAGGTAACAAAAACAAAATATGTGGAAGCGATAAAAGTTTTGAAGGAAAATGTGAGTCCTTTTCAGACACCCTTCCCAGCTAGACTTTTAGTTGACTTTGACAGCAGTGGCAGCCTATGGTCCATCTGCTTCAATTCAAGCCAATGTGTCCATATGATGTGGACATTATTCCAAATAGAGCGGACACCAGATATAAAACGTATATGAGTAAGAGAGGACATTTTAAAGAGTTTTGAGTCTTTCGAAAAAGATTATGGATTGGAGAACCAAGATTTGTGGCCACTTACAAATCGTTGTTATGAAGAATAGGGATGGGCATGATTAATCGCCAATCGATAATTGATCATTAAGAATTTCGTCGATCACGTTAATTTGTCATTGATTAAACTAATGCAGGTTGCATTGCGTAAGGTGAGTCTTGAAGCAATGAAATTAATTGTCACTGTGTGGCAGCAATTAAACATTTTACCACTCTGGGGCGCCATAGGCTACTCAGTTACCTGAGAGTTTCCGTTTTGATTTCAAAAGTAATCATGAAGAGGTCACAGCGAAGTGTGGCGAGGGACCATTTTGATTTAAAAAACGACTTAGTTCACTGCAAACACTGCTAAGCCGTGTATAAGTACAACACGGCCACGACTCAAATGATGTACCACATATGATGTACCACAACCGCGCATCCGACATCCGACCCTGGTAATGTCGGTGGCGGTCCGTCTCAGTCTCAACCTAGCATCAACTTGGAGTTAGCACGGAGGAGCTACAATGCACAGCGAACCGAGAAAATTACCCAAGGGATCTGCAAGTTCATTGAGATGGATATCGGAACCAGCATGTCACATTCCGTCATGACATACCATCACCAGACTGGTAGAAACTCACTATGAAGAACGGAATAAGGTTCCCCGGCCCGGGCTGGCCAAGTTAGCGCGGAGGTACCTGTGAATCCCGGCCGGCGGGTGTTTTCGGCGGCTGGACTGACGGTCACCAGGTAGCGGTCGCATCTGACCCCAGATGATGTCAACTTGCTTATTTTTCTCAACAAAAAACAGTAGACTGGTGCAGAAGTTGTATGTGAGTTACTGGTTATTTTATATTAGACTTTGTCCGTGCCTCGGATAGTTTTGAGTTACATTTTGACAAAACCTGTCAGATCTAAGTATTATTATGTTTTTGGTTAAGTTGTTATTTAATATGATTCTTTTTATTTATTATTTTGGAACAAACAATGGTCTCTGTTTAAGAACGCCGGCTTGCAGCAGCAGGTTCCACTGCTTCAGAGCACCGCAGCGCATATATCTTTAAGTTTAGTCTAACCTCCAGTTTAACTGCCACAAGTTGTTCTTCTTGTAATTAAGTAAATAAAAATATGAATGATTAATCGATAGTCGATCGTTAATTCTCCCGACGATCAGCGAAGAAAATTTAATCGAATGCTCATCCCTAATGAAAAACTCAAGAGCAGCACAACTCATTTCGCATACAGGTTCAGGAGACCTTGAGAAATTACACTGAAGCATGTAATGAACACTTAATTGAGGAGAAATTAGGATCACACAGTACAGTGTGGGTGCCATCCCAACATCTGAAGTTCCTGTCTTCCTGTAGGTGTTTTTAAACCATAGACAGTTAAAGAAATGGACTAACAGATCCCGTTGCTCTGGATGGAGACTAGTGAAGTCTATTAGAAGCACTTTTCCGGTGATGCGCTGAGCGTTACTGCGCAGCTGCAAACTGAGCTTGCTGACGTATATGTGACGTGAGCAACGTGTCTGAAAGTTGTAAGTCTTCTGGTAGCTGTGCCAAGATAAATCTCAATCATTCCGAATCTTGCAGAGACGGAGAGCGTAGGTATATGTAAGGAGATAACAGGCACAGGCTAATTATTGCTAACTAAAATGATAGTTAACATCAGCAATTAAACTAAACAGCTAATGTAAGTCCAAACTGCCTGTTGCAGTCAATGGAATGCTAACGGGGGGGGCGGCTGAACCTTCAATGTAAACAAAGATATTGCGGGCGCCCTAAACATAGATGCTTCACACAATTTCATAGTTGAACCTATCTCTCTTTCTGGGAAGTATGCTACAGCGTGGCAGGCCACTTTACCCTGTTTCCACTGACCTCCAAAAGGAATGAAACAAGAAACGAAACATTCACATGTCATGCAGCTGCCTGATTCCCTGAATTCGTAGACACACAAACAAATTTATGCATGAAGAGGTTTGGTTTTTACAGCCTGGCCTTTTCACCCTTGACTTATGAATGGCATGATGCTGTCTATGCTTTCCCTTTTGGCACAACCTAGTGTTTCTGGAAATTCCACCACATGTGAGTGGACAAAGGCTAATATCTAGAACAGAGGTGTCAAGTAACGAAGTATAAATACTTTGTTACCTTACTTAAGTAGAAATTTTGGGTATCTATACTATACTGGAGTAATTATTTTACAGCAGACCTTTTACTTCTACTCCTTACATTTTCACGCAATTATCTGTACTTTCTACTTCTTACATTTTAAAAATAGCCTCGTTACTCCTATTTCAGCTCGGCTTGTTTTCATTCTGACTTGTCATCGTTAAATAAAAACGCAAAAACAAAACAAAAACCTATCCAGATAAATCGCACCATCCGGATAGAGTGAATTTGATTGTGGTTGGATGAGAAGTACAGTATAAACATATACCATTCCGACACCCTATTGGTTTGTACACGATCCATCGCACCTGCACATGACACAAATCACGTCACACTCCAGCAAGGAAATAGCAGACGTATGTAGCCTAGTACGAAGATGTCCATGGCAGAGACTCAAGAGAACTCAAGGAAAATGTCCCAACCAAGCACCAGCGAGGAGGTTGGTAGTCAGGAAGACCAGCCAACCCTTCTACATCCCTGGCCGTTTTCGAAATGGTTGGATGCAAAAACAACTCCTTTCAAATGCGCTGCAAGCTCTGCTCACCCAAGTACCACAAGCTAACTGTTTCCAAAACTTGCCGTCTAATTTGAAAAAGCATATTGATATTATCTTTTTCTCTTACATTATTTTTACTTTTATACTTTAAGTAGTTTTGAAACCAGTACTTTTACACTTTTACTTGAGTAAAAAGCTTGAATTGATACTTCAACTTCTACAGAAGTCTTTTAAAACCCTAGTATCTATACTTCTACGTGAGTAATGAATGTGAATACTTTTGACACCTCTGATCTAGAATATATAAACGTTTTCAAGACATTTTGAACTCAAACAGTCATCATGTTAAACATAAATGGGAAAGGAATGGAGGAATTGTTATATCTAAAGATGAATGGGGAAATATTTGTAAATTGCAGGGAAACCACAGCCCAACAGGGTGCGATCTATGGGGGAGTTCAGGGGAGCTCGGCTCCCCTTAATAAGACATGGGCTCCCCTGAAAACGTGATTTGTAAAATAATTTCTAAAAATATTGACAATGTGTCATTTTGATGTGCAATTTAAGTCCTGTTAAGTCCTCAGTAGTTTAACCAGACCTGCTTTAATGACCTTGCTAAATTGCCATTTAACTGACCTACTGAGGAGACCATGTAGATTTTTGTGAATAAATGTGACATCTTTTGTTCAAATGTTTATAGTTGATTAAGGTAAAATAAAAGGAGAACAGTAGATGCAAGTAAAGCTTATTTGACTCATGGCAATTGTCTGAGTGATATTGTATCATGTACTCATAGTGTATCTACATTGGAAGAATTGTATGTACCTATGTATGACCTCCCTGATAAAGGAAAAAGTTTAAAAAGAAAAGACAAAAAAACATCAAAAATTAGTATCATCAAAATACTAAAACAGTATGCTATTTGTAGTGCTCATGGCATTGAAGAATGACATTTGAAAAGCTCAAGAGCAACAGCTCTTTCCAGGGACAGCATCCCTGATACTCTGGATAATCCATAGACCTTACTGTAAATAGTCTTCATTGAAACTAAGTTCTACTGTAATAATCTTCGTAAAAACTGTTGAAAACATGTCCTGTGGATTGTTCAAAACAAAGCAAGGCTGTGTTCAGCTCTGCATCAAATTATGCATCCTCTTGCAATGACAGTTTCACACACGAATAGAATCATAAGATCTGGCGTTATGTCTGACTGCTTTAGTGATCACTCAGTTGTGTACTGTGTATGGAAAATCAAACTAACTAAATTGCCTCCAAGACTAATCAAAATCAGACACTACTAGTGCAGTGCCCGTTCAAAATGCTTGGTATTGCTGCTTGTAGAATTTATCAAAACCAAATTGTACCCCAAAATGACTTACAGAAGGAACCCAAACCACTTAATATGCAACTCCCCTGTATACCTACTTACCCAACTTACTGATTTACCTGACAGAGAACGTTGCAGATTCAGAATGTAATCACAAAATATCACAATGACAATGTGGAGTAATCAGACATTAGCTTCATGGACTCATGGCAGTGTGCTACCCACCTGGCCTGTTATGAGAGCTAATCACCACATATCTGCTTTAATACACCACCAGAACCGGACCGCGCGCGCGCGCGCGTGTGTGTGTGTGTGTGTGTGTGTGTGTGTGTACAGAGTGAGAGTGAGAGAGAGAGAGAGAGAGAGAGAGAGACAGTGTTGACTCGTGCCAGATCATTAACGAATTTAACATTTCAGCAGAGGTGTTCATTTCCATACAGGTTTAGTGGCTTGACGGTTAACGGTGAAGTATAAATGAATTTGATTTGTGGGGTTATTCTAATCCAAACGTCTTGGCACTGCACTTACCCGTGCCAGTAGCAAGACACCTGTCAAGTTTGAAATCCATCGGACTAACGATTTGAGAGATATGCGCATAACACACAGACAGACAGACAGACATTCCTGCAATTTATAGATAGATAGATTAGATTTATTTATTAATGATTTGATTGCTATTGCATTTCAGACAATACGACAGCACATAATTTAATGTGTTCCTCATGATTTTTATTGTTTTCTTTTCAAAAAAACTAAATTGCAACACATTTAAAAAAAAGTTGGAACAGTAAAGCATTTACCACTTTGTAATGTTGCCATTCCTTTTCACAACACTTAAAAGACGTTTAGGGACTGAAGACACCAAGTGATGAAGTGTTTCAGGTGTAATTTTGTCCCATTCTTGCTGCAAACAAGTCTTAAGGTGGGCAAGAGTACGGGGTCTTTATGCGCCACACATTCTCTATTGGAGACAGTTCGGGACTGCAGGCAGGCCAGTCAAGTACCCGTATCCTCTTCCTCCGCAGCCAGGACTTTGTAATGTGTGCATTATCTTGTTGAAATATGCATGGACATCCCTGGAAAAGATGTCTTCTTGAAGGCAGCATATTGTGCTCCAAAATCTCTATGTACTTTTCAGCATTAATGGTGCCATCACAGAAGTGCAAGTTACCTTTGCCAAGGGCACTGACACAACCCCATACCCTGACAGACCCTGGCTTTTGGACTTGTTGCTGGTAACAGTCTGGATGATCCTTTTCTTCTTTGGTCTGGAGCACACGGCGTCCATTTCTCCCAAAAAATACCTGAAATACTGATTCATCTGACCACAGTACACGTTTCCACTGTGTGATGGTCCATCCCAGATGCCTCCGAGCCCAGAGAAGTCAACGGCGCTTCTGGACACTGTTAACACAGGGCTTCCTTTTGGCACAGTACAGTTTTAACTGGCATTTGTGGATGTAACTACGTATTGTGGTACTTGACAAAGGTTTGCCAAAGTAGTCTTGAGCCCATGTGGTGATATCGCTTATAGATGAATGACGATTCTTGATGCAGTGCCGCCTGAGGGATCGGAGATCACGGTTGTTCAGCTTAGGCTTGCGCCTAAGTTAAAGTAGGTAAAGTATGCTTTATCTGTTTTTCTGATAGCCTTTGTTCTCATAGATCTTACTACTACAACCAGTCTTAGGCCACATCCACACGTACCAAAACTTGTGGAACTGTGGACTTGTGGACAACTTATCAACTAGCTAGGTAATCTGTCTGTTTATCAACTCCTTGAACAGATTATAGTAACTTTTAGCATGGCTTATTGTAGAAAGGTTACCGCAAGAAAAACTTGTAGATTATCAAAAAGACATTGGATGTTTGTTTGACTGCCGATGCTAACGTTAGCTCTGCTAGCTAGCGCACTGCAATCGTGCGACGGTAGACAGAATTGCAAAATAAAAACCAAATCAACAGCACATTATACAATGTATACGTTTTCTTGCGGCGGTCTTTATAAAATGAGCAGTGGTGAAAGTTAATAACGTGTCATGTTAAGAACGGAAATGGAAGTGACTGAAGTTAAAGCTGGCCTTATTAGAAATTCTTTGCTGGTCAGCTACTTTAGCGATGTTTAACGTTAGCTACATAACATTAGGAATATATCTTATGTAGAATCCAGGACGAGCAGTGCAGAGGGAAGTGTCACGGAGCAGAGACAAAGTATTTAGATGAAGTGAGCTGGTTTGACCATGGAGATGGGATACTTGACCGCAGTCGTGTCAGTGGCTCTGCACTAGCTAGCTAGTGCCAGTGTTGCCAACTCTTTTCCAATGAAAGTCGCTAGCACCAGCTCCAAAAGTCACAAAAAGTCGCTAGATGACGTCATACGCTTACCGTAAAACTTTAAATAATAGCCCGGGCTTCTATTTACCCAAATCGCCGAAATGGACTGGCTTGTATTTGAGACAGGCGTCTATAAGAGACAGGCCTTTAATTGACAATAGGAGGTTACCACATTATATATATATATATTTTTAATTCGTATTATGTAAGGGATAATGTAGAGCGAGGCGGTTGTTATAGCGAATACAACCCCGACAGGGTGGTCTTGAATCAGCCTGAAGTCCATGCGTCCATAGCAACGTAAACTCTGTATCTGTTAAGCTAATGCAACCCTTCATCTATTACTCAACACCACCTTACGGGCTGTGGTAGTAGCCGTATATATTATGGGGTGCTGCCGTGGTGGACAAATGACCCAGCTGCTGTTTTAATCACTGCAGGAATTGACGTTACATTAGCTGACGCGTTGTAGTGAGCTAGCGGGCTATCGCTGCTCGTATTTATATTAAACTGAACATTTCTGTTGACAGTGAAGTGAGACAAGGTAAATGGCTTCATGTCCTCATTCATCTCGTTTCCTTTTTGCACAGCCGTTGCATGTTGACACACCTAAACGTGCAATGTAAGCTAACTAATTAGCGTTGTTGTCCCTGCGTAGCGATCATAGACCGTATATAAATATGTAGCGATATGCGCTCACCAGATCTGCTGTCATTGCTTGAATTGGAGGACAGAAGTTGCTCCACGTTTCTCCACTTTTTGCCACAGCTGATAAATTATCCGACTTCTTTCAGCGGATTGATTGATAGTTGTCCTCCGGAGTGAACAGAACTGCGTCCATAGCAACGCTCTCTTTTGCATGGCAACGGTGTGTTATACTTAGCAGCGGTCTGTTATGAAGAAATTACAGACCGCATTCTACATTAGAATTCAACCAAGCCATGTAATAATCGTATTTAATTAATATTTATAATTAATTCAAATGTGTTTAACAAATCATTTAATGTAAGAATTGTCTTTGGCTATTGGCAGCATAAAAAAACACATAAACGAAACTGAACGGTTGCGTCTGTCACGTGAAATCAAATCAAAACACAGAACAAACGATCTGACGGGTTTTAAAAGATCAAATACAACCCGACACGAAAAAAAACAACAAAAACAGACCCGGCCTCTATTTGAGACCGGTGTCAGTACACGATCCGTTCCATCTGCACGATCCGTTCTTCGCATGCGCATAACTCCGCGCATGCGCAGAAGCTCATGCTTTTACGACCCCAGCTGATCAGTTCTACGCTTGCACGATTACCGGTCCGTTCTGCGCATGTGCATACATAACTATTATGTAGCTGCATGCTAACGCAACATATCTGTTATCTTGGCCAACGGTGGTGATTTTTCACGGTAAAGTCCTGTTATATACTACCGCGAACAATCACCAATAAAGACTTCTAAACCAAACACTACACAACCGGACATGGCCCAGCACTAAAGTGACCGGAATTTTGGGAGAAATTACCAGCATTGGCCAAGATTACAGCTATGTCGCGTTAGCATGCTACGTAGCCGTTAGCCGCTAGGAGTATGCTAACGTTAGATAGTGTAACGAAGCAGCACTTTCTAACGTCAGAAATCTCAGATAAAGGCTTCTGAACCAAACACAACCCAATCGGACATGTTTCAGCAGGAATGAGACCCAGAATTGGGGAGAATTTAACAACAATGGCCGCCAAGATGACATGTTTACTGCCGTTAGCATGTAGCTACTATAGTGGTATACAGCAGTGGTGGCTGGACACTTTTGTACGTTCACACTTCGTTGTGTTATTAGTCAAGACCATAGACAGGTATATTAATAATGAATTAATGGTCTATGGTCAAGACGGGGTATTGTCGTCAATTTCCCTGGTGGAGGTCACTGAGGTAGTCAAACAACTCCACAGTGGCAAAGCCCCAGGGATTGATGAGATCCGTCCAGAAATGCTGAAAGCTCTGGGTGTGGAGGGGCTGTCTTGGTTGACACGCCTACTCAACATTGCGTGGAAGTCTGGGACAGTGCCAAAGGAGTGGCAGACAGGGGTGGTGGTTCCCCTCTTCAAAAAGGGGGACCAGAGGGTGTGTACCAATTACAGGGGTATCACACTTCTCAGCCTCCCTGGTAAAGTCTACTCCAAGGTGCTGGAAAGGAGGGTTCGGCCGATAGTCGAACCTCAGGTTGAAGAGGAACAATGCGGATTCCGTCCTGGGCGTGGAACAACGGATCAGCTCTTTACTCTAGCAAGGATCCTGGAGGGAGCCTGGGAGTATGCCCATCCAGTCTACATGTGTTTTGTGGATCTGGAGAAGGCATATGACCGGGTCCCCCAGGAGACTTTGTGGGAGGTGCTCCGGGAGTATGGGGTGAGGGGGTCCCTTCTCAGGGCCATCCAATCTCTGTATGACCAAAGCGAGAGCTGTGTCCGGGTTCTCGGCAGTAAGTCAGACACGTTCCAGGTGAGGGTTGGCCTCCGCCAGGGCTGCGCTTTGTCACCAATCCTGTTCGTAGTATTTATGGATAGGATATCGAGGTGTAGTCGTGGTAGGGAGGGGTTGCAGTTCGGTGGGCTGGGGATCTCATCGCTGCTCTTTGCAGATGATGTGGTCCGGATGGCATCATCGGCCTGTGACCTTCAGCACTCACTGGATCGGTTTGCAGCCGAGTGTGAAGCGGCTGGGATGAGGATCAGCACCTCTAAATCTGAGGCCATGGTTCTCAGCAGGAAACCGATGGAGTGCCTTCTCCAGGTAGGGAATGAGTCCTTACCCCAAGTGAAGGAGTTTAAGTACCTTGGGGTCTTGTTCGCGAGTGAGGGGACAATGGAGCTGGAGATTGGTCGGAGAATTGGCGCAGCGTGGGCGGTATTACATTCAGTTTATCGCACCGTTGTGACGAAAAGAGAGCTGAGCCAGAAGGTAAAGCTCTCGATCTACCGGTCAGTTTTCGTTCCTACCCTCACCTATGGTCATGAAGGTTGGGTCATGACCGAAAGAACGAGATCCAGGGTACAAGCGGCCGAAATGGGTTTCCTCAGGAGGGTGGCTGGCGTCTCCCTTAGAGATAGGGTGAGAAGCTCAGTCATCCGTGAGGAGCTCGGAGTAGAGCCGCTGCTCCTTCACGTCGAAAGGAGCCAGTTGAGGTGGTTCGGGCATCTGGTAAGGATGCCCCCTGGGCGCCTCCCTAGGGAAGTGTTCCAGGCACGTCCAGCTGGGAGGAGGCCTCGGGGACGACCCAGGACTAGGTGGAGGGATTACATCTCCAACCTGGCCTGGGAACGCCTCGGGATCCCCCAGTCAGAGCTGGTTAATGTGGCTCGGGAAAGGGAGGTTTGGGGTCCCCTGCTGGAGCTGCTCCCCCCGCGACCCGACCACGGATAAGCGGACGACGATGGATGGATGGATGGATGGTCAAGACGAAGTATTACCAGTAAAACTATCAACATAAACAACACAACAATGACGTCAAGAAAAATATGCTGCCAGTTGCCGTCAAGTGTTTTTTAACGCATGCGTGGTACAAATCGCACAGGTTTTCTGCTACGCAATTCTGCGCATGCGAAGAACGGATCGTGCAGATGGAACGGATCGTGTACTGACAACCGGCCTTTATTTACCCAAATCTGTTGTCACACCAGGCGTTTAAAAGAGACAGGCGTCTATTTGGGACTCGGCTATTATTTAAAGTTTTACGGTATTTGCATATTTGTGACGTCATTATGCAATCATTTGTATAAAGCTTAGTGGTTGTGTCAGCAAAGTAGATAAAATAATAAGTAGCCAAATAATCACAAATTCAATACAGGAATTTATTTTACCGTAGGCTATAGTTATTACTTAGGTAGACTATCTTTGAAGTAAAAAAAGAAATTCTACAAATGGAGGGAAAAAGAGATTGATTGAGAATGAGGACATACGTCACGATTTGGGAGGGGTCTGAGCCCGTCGGCCATTTTTGGGTGCCTACACTATCGGTTGCTAGGCAACATTGTACGAGTGAGCGACACAGAGACTGAGTGAGCGACAGAGACGGACCTGAAAATTATTATCACGGTGTTTAAACTTAAGAAAATTAAGAGGAAATGGAGAAAAAGGCAGCAAAAGAAAAGGGACCTTACAGGGAGAAACTTACTACCAGTGCCAAGCAGAGGTATTTAGAGAAGCTGGCTGATATCAACCACGTCGACCCATACGAGCTGCCAGCAGCACAATGGAACAGAGACTGGACTCTTTACCACCTTTACCACAAACGAAGCAAGCAGGAAAGGTTAACACGTTGAACATTTGAACAGCTTATTAACGTGAGCTTGTTGTTAACACGTTGAACATTTGAACAGCTTATTTACGTGCGCTTATTGCCTCGTGTGCCTTCCTACATTTGTTTAATAAAAGCGGGCTTTCCACACATACAAACGTAGCCTACATGTGTCATAGTATGAGAAAGAAATGAGATTTTAACGGTGTCTGGGTTCGGAAAGAAAAATTTGGCCCGATCCATGCTCTAACCTACGTGGAGATTATTAATTACATGGTTTTTGGCATCAGTTATTACACTATGCAAGAATTCAAAAGCATGAAATCCTTGGAAAGCAATGAGACTTTCTGCTGCGGCTGGGTGCAAGACTTGGTCATCTACAAGCCCCAACACAGATGATATTTGTGCTGATAGTTACATTAATGCACTGTTCATTCTAAAGCACCCTAAATATGTATGGCATCTTATATATTTTAAACTGTGTAACCCCCTGTCATGTAAATGTGTTAGATGGACATGTTAGTCACGTAAACTAATTTGACATGTCAAAATTTGCACTATACGAAAAAACTGTGACACGTGGTTCCTACGATTTCCACGAAAATTGTGTGAGGAACTGAATCAGTTTTTTACACAGCAGTGTGTTCCAGACATTCTAAAATAGTTAATTATCTTGAATCTTGAATCTGCTACCAACACAAACAATGAACATGAGCACCTAAAAATGGCGGAAGGGGGCGGGGCGCTGTGTCGTGACGACATCTCCTCATTCTCAATAGGAAGGAAGACTAGCTCGTCCCACTTTGGTGACAGCTAATGGGGATCCTTTTGACAATAAACAAATAATTCTCAAAGAAGGCTGGTTTGACCCTGTCCCTTCTCTCCCCTTTCTACCTGCCTGCGCAGTGCTGCTATGCATGAGGAGAAAGCAGAGAGGGGAGGGGCTGCTCCTCTGCTCTGCTGCCTCCGCAGCGACAGTCACAGAACAGTAGACTGTTTTGGCGGCCACAGGAGAGAAATACCTTGCGTGCTCGCTGGACAATACTGCCGATTTTTCTACAGAAAGTCGCCAGATTTGTCGCTAGTCCCTTTTACTGAAAAAAAGTCGCTAAGGGGGTCTGAAAAGTCGCTAAATCTAGCGACAAAGTCGCTAAGTTGACAACACTGGCTAGTGCGGGATAAGAGAAGGCTATATGAGGTCAAGGGGTGTGGCCATTGGCATTAATTTTCTGGTGATTTTGTCATGAGTCATTTTGTACCCACCACTTTTTTTTTTAAACCTCAAGCTCAATTTAGTTAAAAAAAAAGTAAAATAAAGTTCATGCAGATACCGGCACTTACTGTACATGAGGAGCAATATGAGAGAGAAATGTGATCATTGATCGCTGTGTAGGTATATTAAACCATCATAAGCTTTTTCACATTATATTAAGCCCATGAGAACCGTGGGGAGTCAACCCACAGCCGCTGCTGCTGAAAATGTGAAGCAGAAACAAGCTTAATGTCAGATAATGTCGTTAATAATTGGACTTTTGGTTTGATTTTATGAGAGTTTTCAGTGGTTATGAGGAGCAATATGAGTGAGAAATGATCATTGATCATTGTTTAGGTACACTAAACCACGTCATGTCATATTGTCAACAGGTAGGCTACATAGACTATAGGCTTACATGAAGCAGAACATAGCCTAGTGGGTCATATGTCTAATGCTTTTAGACTTAAGGCTTTCTTCATAAAACGAGTTGGACATCACATTTTCGAATACATTTTTATTTATTTACATTAGTAAGCTACAGGGGCCTGTACTGAAGCAAGATTTGGCGTTAGGTAACTTCAGGTTCAACCCAGGGTTTTCTGTACCACAACGGTGGATTAGTTGTTACCGGGTTCAATTCAATTGCCGTGGTGGTGGAGTTCATTGAGTAAAAAGAAGAAAAAAAAGAAAAAGCTTGGTGCGCGGAGAGAGAGAGGTGCGCTTCATAACGTTCCCATGGCAACAGGGGAAAATGGCTGCTCTTGTGTGAAGTAAACGCAACGTTTTTCAACTTTATGCTGAGATATATGTGACTTTTTTGCAACGAAAATGCGAGGATTATGAAAGCCCCGCATATTTTGCGCAGAAATCGGCAATTTATGCGGCGAAAGTGCGGCGTGTTTGAAAAAATGCGGCCTGATATTTGACTGATAATCTGGGCGTCAGTGCCCAGATTATTGAGCTAGTCTACACCACACACATTGAAAGTGTTTTAACTTTTCACCTCTCAGCTTGGTTTGGTCATTTAAGCTGCAAACTCAAGAACAAGCTTAACAGGATAGTATCAATGGCTATCAAAATAGTGGGAAAACCCCCAAAACACCTGACCCAAATATACACTGACAGAATGAGGAAGAAAGCTAGGAAAATCACTGCAGATAGTACACACCCCCTATCCAGCCAGTTTGAGTTCCTGAAGTCTGGGAGGCGCTTCAGAGTGCCTCTGGCAAAAAGTGTTTTTAAAAAATCTTTCATTCCAAATGCCATTAGTATCCTCAACCAAACTAAGTGACAACATCAAATTGAGCAGCTATCTTAATGTATTTAAGTATATTTATTATTTTTAAATCCTGATATGTTTCATTTTATCTTTTTTTATACTTATGTCTGAGACAAGTGTATATATGTTTATTTGTCCTGTATGTTGGTGAGCCAAAGACAAATGTCCACCCTGGTGGACAATAAAGATTTATTCTATTCTATTATGCATTGAATTCTGCGATCGCATAATCGCATTTTTCTGGAGGGACTGAACATAGACACAGGCTAATTATTGCTAACTAAAATGCTAGTTAACATTAGTAATTAAACTAAACAGCTAATGTAAGTCCAAACTGCCTGCAAGCTTCTCCTGTACTGTACGATAATTCCTCTACTATGCGACAGTAGGTTGCGTGGTTATGACACAATCGTTATCCTATTTTTACAAAAACGTCTGCTACGGAGTCATAACGTGAGATACAAGGTAATGGAGCCTTTTATACATTGTTGTGTTTCTTTAGTAATAAACAACGTACAAAAAGAGTCTTTAAACGCTTCAGATGTAAAGTTATTCAGCTGAAGTTTATTTGACTTATACATCCTTGACATATGTATGCTATTATCCTAATAGTAATATACAGGCTTATATTGCAATCTCTTAGGCCTACATGGTGTACCTATATTTAAATAAACACACAGTAGCGGAGTTTATGCAGTGACTTTTATTTTACTCGTGTTTTTTTCATGAGTCAGAACCAGGCAACTGTGAGGGGTGTGTCCTGCCACCCGTGCTGGACCACCACCCCGACTCTGTCTCCTGACAGCAGAGGGGCTGGAAAAACAAGCCGAAATATGTCGGTCAATGGCAGAAATAAATTGTTCATTTGAGGCCATTAACGACACTAAAAGAGAAACGAAAACCTGTAGAATGAATAAAAATGTTGTGCAGATCATGTTTCCTGTATTGAATATCATTGCCAAACATAAGACTATACCTTTTAAAAGTGAGGAATAATATCCTGTCTCCTTGGTATAGCCCCAGTTGGGACTGGCTGGACACTGCTCTCTGGGCATGGGGTCATCTGGCTCCATCGTTACATTTATGGCACCCTGATTTCCTGCGCGATGTTGTGCAGAACCCCACAGGCTAAAACAATGTTGCAGACTTTTCCTGCCATGTATAGTAGAGTCAATCTCCAAACCTGGACAAAAAACACTTGTGTCTGTTCTGTGCATTGTGACCTACATGGCCCATCTCAAGATCAGGGTTATAATATATCGTGATGTAGAGGGGGTTAAAAAAAAAGGTTAACATTTGCCTTTTTGCCAGGAAACATGGTTTGACCACTTTACTTGTTATTGGTTGGCAGTGTCAGATAACAACTAAACACGCTGTGGAACACATCACCTCAGGTAGTAATGTTCCCTCTCATGTACTCAGCCTCCAGCAGTGGGACGCGTCTCCATCGGGGATACGTGGAAGAGGCAGCACCTGAGGACACCCCACCTGAAACCACACACATCGTCTTTGTGGTGCATGGCATCGGCCAGAAGATGGACCAGGGCCGCATTATCAGGAATACCAGCATGTGAGATATCAAGAGGTTCCCAATGAGAGCACAGAAAATTGAAAAAGGAATCAAAATAACTCTTGTATTAATTGTTTTGTCTTGGCTGGTGTGCAGGATGAGAGATGCTGCCAGAAAGATGGAGGAGAAGCACTTCTCCGATCGTACCACAGAGCATGTAGAGTTTCTTCCTGTTGAGTGGAGGGCAAAACTGGCTCTGGATGGAGGTATGCTGCACCTCAGCTAACAACCATTCTACCTAAAGCATTACACAGGAAACTGTAATGGCATTGTGAAGGGTCTGTTCTACCTTAAATGTTTTAAAAATGACAGGCAGGTAAAAATCAATCATCAATCAATCAATTCCAGTGAAATCTAATCCCATCAGTTCCTTCAACTATTCATCATAAAATGTGTGTGTGTGTGTGTGTGTGTGTGTGTGTGTGTGTGTGTGTGTGTGTGTGTGTGTGTGTGTGTGTGTGTGTGTGTGTGTGTGTGTGTGTGTGTGTTGGGGAGGGGGTCTTCATCTTTCATGAATCTCCTTGCCTTTTTCCTAGAACACCAATTGAACCACTCTCTGAAGGGCATAGCGGTCTTGTTTGTTGCTGTTTCCGTACCAGGCAGTTGTGTTTCCTGTCAGCATGCTCTTGGAGATGCAGGAATAAAAAAAAAATTAGTATTTAAGGGGATACCCGGAATTTTCCCCAGGTGTCTGAGGCCTCTGCCTTGCCTTTTTTACCTCTGAGTCAACACCCAGGTCAGACCCTCTGTGATGTGGACACCGAAAGTGCTGTCCACCCTCTCCACTGTGAACCTGTTGATATTAAGGGGAAGATACTTCTTTCCCTTCTTCTTTTCAAAGTCAATATCATCTCTTCAGTCTTTCTGACATTCAGGAATAGGTTGTTGTTCTGACCAGTCCCTCCAGGATTTCGCGGCCTTTTTTTTAGATTGTTGCAGCCCAAAATGCCTGATTTTGAGGGAGCTTTTGTAAAAAATTGCGATAAAAGTTGCTATCTTTTGTATGTTTGTTGCAATGAAGTTGTGGGAGACAGTGAAAGTTGCAAAAAAAGTTGAGATTTTGTTTTTTATAGTTCTTTAAAAATAAAAAGGAAACTTCTTTTGGGTAGAATAAAATTACTCTGGGCTGATATTTCCTAGTAACCTTTCCAAAAAGGCTCAGGATGCTGCAAATGTTGGTATAATATGAAAATGGCTGGTGGATTCAAGACAAAAAATAATTATTTGTTGAATGAATCAAATTTGATCATATGTGTCAGTGGCTTGTTGATCTTTAAAACAGGATTAAAACAGCAGCAACTTGTTGTTATCAACTGCCCAGTTTGACAGCCAGGGGCTGTGAGTTATTTTAAGCCAAGAGAGGGGGGGGGCTTGTGACGGGGCGCATGGCTGCCGTCACGGTAGCAACATATTGTAGCTCTCAAAGACTGAGTGAAGAGGTTGCCTGTATAGCGTTGTTAAGCGTGTTATCTGTTCTGTTAATTATCTCTGTTGTCAAATCATCTGTTAACCCAGCCATTAATCAAATCCTCCTCAGTAATCCCGTAGCATTATTGTGCACACTTAACATCTAATCCTGTGGTGATTTATAAGCTACAACCATCAATTGAGAATGAGGAGATGCCGTCACGACACAGCGCCCCGCACCCCTTCCGCCATTTTGAGCTGATCATGTTCATTGTTTGTGTTGGTAGCAGAGGAGGTTCTTCTGTTTTTCTATAGTCTAGATTCAAGATAATTAACTATTTTAGAATGTCTGGAACACACTGTTGTGTAAAAAAACTGATTCAGTTCCTCACACGATTTTCGTGGAAACCGTAGGAACCACGTGTCAGTTTTTCTGTATAGTGCAAATTTTGCCAAATTTACATGACTAACATGTCCTTCATCTAACACATTTACACGACAGGGGGTGACACAGTTTAAAATATATAAGATGCCATACATCTTTAAGGTGCTTTAGAATGAACAGTGCATTAATGTAACGTGTACACTAATCAACACAAGTCAGCACAATCTTCTGTGTTTTGGGGCTTGTAGATGACCAAATCTTGCACCCAGCCGCAGCAGAAAGTCTCGTAGCTTTCCAAGGATTTCATGCTTTTGAATTCTTGCATAGTGTAATAACTGATGCCAAAAACCATGTAATTAATAATCTCCACGTAGGTTAGAGCATGGATCGGGCCGAATCTTTCTCTCCGAACCCAGACACCGTTAAAATCTCATTTCTTTCTCGTACTAATGACACATATAGGCAGGGCCGCCTTAACCTAATGTTAGGCCCCGGGGCTGAGAGGTTTTGTAGGCCCCCCATCCCCTCGATTTACAGAGTCTCATTTTAAAAAAGTGTAATATCTAGGTAATCTACATCACAAAATGCATTAGTTTCTTTCGAGGCATACAACAGTGAGTTTTCCCTCTTTGAGCCAGACATCACCATAATATTGTTATTAACATATCACTGAGTCCACCTGAGCATAAACACAACACACTTTATGTAACAACCACACACAGCAACTTATGGTGATGATAAAACCAAAATGTGTGAAAGTATGATTTCAAACGATATTATGAAAAACATCACCAACCATCACCTGTCTGCACAAACATTGATAATAACTGATAAGAGCAGATCAACAGATCAAAGAGCCTCTTCTCTGGCCTCAGCAAGCCCTGTGAACCTACACATACATCACATACACCTGCTGGCAGGAGCTGGATTTTATATTTTTTAAATGATTACTAATTCGCTGTGTGACATTATTTATATTTTTGTATATCAAATAATGAGGCAAATAGTAATTAAACTAAACAGCTAATGTACGTCGAAACTGCCTGCGAGCTTCTCCTGTACTATACGGTAATTCCTGTACTATGCGACAGTAAGTCGCGTGGTTATGACACATTCGTTAGCCTATTTTTACAAAAATGTCTGCTACGGAGCCATAACGTGAGGTACAAGGTAATGGAGCCTTTCATACATTGTCGTGTTTCTTTAGAAATAAACGATGGACAAATGAAGTCTTTAAACGCTTCAGATGTAAAGTTATTGGCTGTCAAAGTGACGCCAAAATGAATGGCAGTCAATGGGATGCTTACGGGGGGTGATAGCTTATTAGCATCAAAATGGCGCCATAGGAGGCTTCACTCTGAGGAGAGAAGCCTGGCCACTTGGGTAAAGGTGGTAAAGAGTCCAGGTCTCTGTTCCATTGTGCTGCCGGCAGCTCGTATGAGTCGACGTGGTTGATATCAGCCAGCTTCTCTAAATGCCTCTGCTTGCCGCTGGTAGTAAGTTTCTCCCTGTAAGGTCCCTTTTCTTTTGCTGCCTTTTCTCGATTTCTTCTTAATTTTCTCGTGATTTCTCCGTTTAAACGCCGTGATAATAATGTTCAGATCCGTCTCTGTGTTGCTCGCTCGTACAATGTTCCGGGGTAACAGGAAGTGATCCGGAGTTTGGTTAGTTAATTTTTTTTTGCCATAAATATATCTTGTGACTTTGTGAAATGTTGCTGTAAATTATATAAATAATAATCCGTACATTTATAGCTTATTAGATTTATTAATTTTGGCTGTTTTGAGCTTTTAGTGTATATTCACCTGAGCCACCCCTGTATTATACTTGTTTGTTGGTATGTTCCAATTATAGTGGCGCGCTTCAGATCTTTATAGACTCTGAGATTCAGTTGCTTGAGAGAGCTGGTTGAGGGAGGACGTAAGTCTGTTGATTGCTCTGCATGGTGACTAGTTAAAAACGTCATTGTATAAGTTAACCATTTTTTGACTCTTATGTCAATTTATTTTGTTTTTGTGAAAGTATTTTTTTTCTCTTTTTTTGTTTTTGTTTTGTTAATTATTACACTTGCCGTATGGAGCATTAATTGGGAAATATAATAAAAATCCCATCTTTTGAACCCTTTTCAACACCATCTCTGACTCATCCTGAGTGTTTACAACTGCTCACGACCATTCATCACATCTTCCCTCAACAGGGCCGTAAATTGGGGAGAGAGGGCCGTGAGTTTGCAGTGTGTTTGTGTTTGTTGCTGTAATTCTAAGCCATTAAAGTGTGTTCAGTCGGGTGGAGAGGACGGCAAGATTGTTGTGTTTTTAGCGGTTCTTAGCTAGTAATTCTAAGCCAAAAAAGTGTGTCTGTCAGTTACAGAGCTTTGTGTGAGCACGGGCTTCTATGAAAATATAGCCAACATCTAACGTTAGCTACTCCGCTGTGCTGTGAAGTAATGTCTGGCTATGTGAGACAAGTGTCTAGCATAGAGCTCAACAGTCCCGCCCACAGCGGGTTCCAGAAGTAAAACTCCAATGCAATTTCTCCATTGACAATTTGAGTGTAAGCCATAAAATCGTAACCGTCGATGTTAGACTTAAAACCAGCTACGACATGACTATAAGATTGTATATGCTCATATAGATGGTTCGTACGGGTGCTTGAAATGCTTGAATTTCAATGTTGTGTTTTCAAGGTTTGAAAAGTGCTTGAATTTTGGATATGCTTGAAATTGTAACTGTATTTCTTTCACAACAAATACCTAACTTACTGAATAGTTTGTTTATTAAATGGAGAAATAAAATGTTGGAGAGCCTAAAATGAAACCTGCCCGCTTGTGCATGTGTGACTGCGATCTGGCACCACGCCCCGTCCCGCCCTACGAAGCAGCTCGATTGGGGTTAGGCATTTCACCTGGTTAGGATAGCTGATTTGTCAGGGGATAGGACCTGAACAAATGGGGTTACGTTACCTTGCATGGACACCTTGTTAAGCTCTGGTTTGACTCAGACAACTAGAAGCAGGCACACAAACACAGTTAGGCAGTTTTTGAGTGTTTATTAAGAATGACGTAGGCAATGGCTGCTTGAGAGCGGAGCGGCGAGGTGAGCAGAGCGGCGAGAATGAGGCTTGGCAGAATGGCTGGTTGAGAGTGGAGCGGCGAGGTGAGCAGAACAGCGAGGATAAGGCTTGGCAGAATGGCTGGTTGAGAATGGAGCGGCGAGGTGAGTAGAACAGCGTAGATGCAGATGGTGACTGGCAGCAGTAATTCCAGAGAGCAGGGTCTGAATGAGATAGAGATGGGTTAGCTGACGACACAAATGGGCAAGCAAAACTGGAAACCGAGGATACTAAGAGCAGATACACTAGAGCACAGAGTTGAGCCACGTTACCACGAGAATGGTTGCAACGAACTGGCGCCGAAGAGGTGAACGGCCCGGGTAGATAACTGGTGGGTGATTACTGGAATGAGCTGCAGCTGAATGATGGTTGATTGCTGGGATGGTTTGCAGGTGGCTGGAGCAGAGCAGAGGGGTGGCTACGCCCACAGACCAAAATCCTCAAAAAGATGGAATGAGTGAAACGCCCAGCAGAGGGAGACAAACACACAAAACACACAAGGGAAAGTAGAGAACAGACAAGGACAGGCATGGAACCACAACACACCTGGCCAATAAATGCTATTGAAGGGCGGGTCTTGGCGTGGCCATAGTGGGATTCATAATAGCTGCTGCCGGCAGGTTGTCGTTTCAATGTACGTTGGCTGAAAGATGAAAAATACAAATTATGGATTAAACAGGGACAAACCTCACGAGTTGCCTCTTGTAAAGTCTGTAAAAAATAAGTACAACTTTTCACAATACAATACAATTTTATTTGTATAGCACATATAAAAACAACCGGGGTTGTTCAAAGTGCTTAACAAGGCCAAAGGATATACAATACAAACACAATATCAACATAATACACAGGAAACAGGAAGAACACACATATCAAGATATTTTAAAAGCAATGAAAAGAAATGGGTTTTCAGAGATGATTTAAAAAGTGACAGAGTTTGTGCAGATCTGATATGAGACGGTAAGCTATTCCATAGCTTGGGTCCACAGGATGCAAAAGCACAATCACCCCTGTTTTTTAGTCGAGTTCGTGGGACAGATAGGGAATTTGAGTCCCCTTATCTTAATGATCTTGACTGAGATACTGGATGGAGCAATTTAGACAAGTACTGTGGAGCCTGATTTTGTAGTGACTTAAAAACAAATAGCAAAACTTTAAAATCACTTCTAAATTTAACCGGTAGCCAATGGAGCGAAATCAGAACTGGTGTGATGTGTTCAAAGTTACGCTTCCCTTTGAGGAGGCGTGCAGCTGCATTTTGGACTAATTGCAGACGAGTGATGCATTTCTGCAAAGCACCAATGTATAAAGAATTACAATAGTCCAATCTGGATGTTACAAATGCATGCATGGCAATCTCAAAGTGCTTAGCAGACAAGAATGGCTTAACCTTATCTAAGAGACGGAGGTGAAAGAAACAGGATTTTACCACAGCACTTGTCTGCTTTTCAAATTTAAGGATGTTATCAATCCAGACCCCCAAATTCCGAACACAGGTAGTGCTATATGGTCACAATGTTTGAAGGTCAAAATCATGTGTACTAGGATCACTGGGGCCAAACAAGATAAATTCCGTCTTTTTCTCATTTAGACTCAAGAAGTTACCAGAAAGCCAGAGTTTTAGTTCGTCCACGCAGTCCATTAATGGTTTTAAAGCAGACGTGTTACCACGCTTCAGAGGCAAGTAAATTTGAGTGTCGTCAGCATACAGATGGAAAGAAACCCCATGTCTAGACAAAATGGAACCCAAGGGTAACATACAGATTAAACAGTTCCGGGCCAAGAATAGAGCCCTGCGGGACACCGTACCCCAGTGTCATTATGGATGAACACTGTTGCCCGATGCGAACAGAGTAGCTTCTATCTTACAAGTACGAGCGAAACCATTTTAGCACTGTACCCCGAAAACCCGTGCAGGCTTCAAGACGAGAGATTAAGACATTGTGATCAACCAGGTCAAAAGCAGAGCTAAGATCTACCAAGACCAGAGCCACAGATTGCCCAGTATAGGTGGAAAGCATTATATCGTTCCTGACTCTTAAAAGTGCAGATTCCGTACTATGACGTGATTTAAAACCAGACTGAAATTTCTCATAAATCTGACTATCAGTTAAAAAAGACTGAAGTTGACTCAAAACCACCTTTTCTCGAATTTTCGAGACAAAGAGTAGATTTGAAATTGGCCAGTAGTTACTCAGATTTGACGAATCCAAATTAGATTTTTTAAGTTTAGGCAAGACTGAAGCATGTTTCAGGCTGTTGGGAACAACCCCGGTGTGAGTCTGGGCACACAAGTCTGCGCTCTCGAGTCACATGAAGTAAGTTTCAAGTAAGCCAACTGAAGTAGCCTACTATGTACACGTTAGCACCTATTTGTTTACGCTAGTCACTGCTAGCTAGGAATTTGCAGGCTAAGTGACTTACACTGCATGAAAAGTGGGATTTTCGTCCCCGTAAACGCCTGTAAACTCCCGGAAATCCCCCTAATTTTCGGCAGTTAACGACAATTTACAGGCAGTGAACGTCGCGTTCGTCTGTTCCACAAATTGTCGGAAACGAACCATGACGTATGTGGAGACCCCCAGCGGAGGTGTGAATGGCTCTAATTAGCATATGAATAGCAGCGACACTAGCAGAGTGTCTGGCAAGGGGGAAAGCCTGCCTCCTCAGAGTGAAGCCTCCTATGGCGCCATTTTGATGCTAATAAGCAATCACACCCCATTAGCATTCCATTGACTGCCATTCATTTTGGCGTCACTTTGACAGTGAATAACTTTACATCTGAAGCATTTAAAGACTTCATTTGACCAATGTTTATTTCTAAAGAAACACAACAATGTATAAAAGGCTCCATTACCTTGTATCTCACGTTATGGCTCCGTAGCAGACGTTTTTATAAAAATAGGCTAACGATTGTGTCATAACCACGCGACTTACTGTCGCATAATAGAGGTATTACCGTATAGTACAGGAGAAGCTCGCAGGCAGTTTCGACTTACATTAGCTGTTTAAGTTTAATTACTACTATTAACTAGCATTTTAGTTAGCAATAATTAGCCTGTGCCTATGTTATCTCCTTACATATACCTACGCTCTCCGTCTCTGCAAGATTGGGAATGATTGCGATTTCTCTTGGCACAGCTACCAGAACTTTCAGACATGTTGCTCACGTCACATCTACGGCGGCAAGCTCAGTTTGCAGCTGCGCAACCATCACCGGAAAAGTGCTTCTAATAGACTTCACTCGTCTCCGTCCAGAGCAACGGGATATGTTGGTCCATTTTATATCCTGTCTTTGGAAACTCCACCGTAAGACATCTAGGGTTTATATGTATATCTATGGTTAACATCTCCTGCTCTGACTGCAGCTGGGAGGAACTGCTGTGCGAGGATTTGGCCGCCTGTGAGTGCTTTCGGACGGGAGAGGGGCTCACAGCCGCTCCCGCTGCTCGTTGAGAAGAGTAAGAAAAAGTCTCCAATAACACCACAAAAAGTCGCTAGATTTGTTGCTTTTTTGAAAAGAAGTCGCTAAGGGGGTCAGAAAAGTCGTTAAATCTAGCACCGGCAACTAGGGGTGGAACGGTACATGTATTCGTATTGAACCGAAACGGTACGGGCGTCGCAGTTCGGTACCTTAAAGGCCATGTTGCTGGGTTAATTTTCCAACGAATTTGCGCTAATTGCTTGTTGGTAATACACATTTAAACTGTTATCCATTGTATTTTATGTTGTTGGGTATCACAAAACGGAATATAACACGAAAAAGTAGTACTATTTTACAGCGGTTTGTTTTTCCCCCACAGTGCATTGCATGACGTCACGTTGGGGAGATGATAGACCAACACCCGTCTCGTTCACTGTCTATGGTCTTGGTCTCTAACACAACAACACACAAAATGTGACTTTTGGTCTCGACCTGAGTCCATGTGTCTTCATTATGTTTATAATAATATGGAAAAGTGAAACACAGCTTGGACGGGATGCTGTTTGGCTTTTCACAAGTTTAGACAGCTAGCTAGCTAGCCAGGCCGACTTTTGCTAACGTTAGCCTAGCTAGCCTGCTACGTAAATATTACGACTGCCTTCGACATGTGGCGTTAGTGCTCCTTTTGTACCATACTTTTATTCAATGAAATGTTAAGCTTCACGTTACACACAAGGCTATAGTTAGCCTGTATGCATGCTAGCGGAATTAGCTAGCACGTTGCGTAGCCACTCCAGCCAGCAACTTCGGCAATCAGCAGTAGTTTCGGCAAGCTAACCATGACAGTATTGTCGCCCACAATCAACCTCTGCTGCTAAAAGCAGTCAACCTGCAGTGATGTTTGAAATGGAGACACATGTGGACATGTTAGCTAGCAAAGCTGTCGTGGTTAGCTCGCCGAAACTACTGCCGAAATTGATGGCTGGCTATGCAACGTTAGCTAGCTTATTCCGCTAGCATACGGGATGCTAACGATCGCAGATATAGGAAACCCTTTCCTATATCTGCGTCCACGTTGCCAACATAAGCGGAATTAGCTAGCTAACGTTGCTATATATATATATATATATATATATATATATATATATATATATATATATATATATATATACATTTCGAATTAATGATCTCTTTGTTTTTACTTGTTTTGGGCAGTAAATGTTAAATATCCCCATTGACCAAAAAGTAAACATCCATTTTGACCGACCACCCCCCTGTATCTGCATGAAATGGTTTGGGCCTGCCTTAGCGCACTAGTGATGGTGTTTATGCTGCGTTCCAGACACAATTTTTAGCCCGTAAATTACGACTTCAAGCCACGACTCACGACTTGGTAGCGTTCCAGGGTTCAGGTTGGGCTACCTAACGTTAACGTTAGCTATTGGCTACGCTGACGTTGACGTTAGCTAGTGGCTGCGCTGACGTTAGCTAGCGGCTACCTAACGTTGACGTTAGCTAGGGCTAGCTGATACTAGCGATTTCTAGTCAGCGACATATATTGGACTTTTTAATAAACATAACCTGTAGTAGTACACACTTGTGTGTGTATTGTTTTGATTACAATGTGCGGAATTACTTTACGTTGTCTATTCATGTCTATTTATTTCTATTTCACCGGCGTCTGTACCGCATCAACAGGGGGTCGCCATTGTTGTTTATGTGTGTGTGACGTCAAAAACTGTAACTGGGAGTACAAAATCTGGTACGAGTTCACGGGTAGTAAATTACGGGTTGGACGGCCGTTCCAGGGCACTTTCACGGGTAGAAGGTTGTGAAAACACGAGTTACGGGTTGCCTGGAACGCAGCATTAGTTGCAGCCAGAACTTCAGTGACCACAATGTTGCCAAGTAACGTTAAATCAAAACCTGGTTTTCAACAAAGGAAAGAGAGAAAAGAGAGAGAGGAAAGACAAAGGAAAGGGTGTCAAACTGTAACCCAGTTTTTCACCAAGAAAGGTGGGTAGCCTGTAGTCTGTGAGTGGTATTAACCTGTTGGCTTAATGTCCATAGTGAAATAAGATAGCTAGCTACAGACTACAGTCTACATTTAGTCACCATTTAATCAGTGCAGGGAAACGTTTAGCAAGATATTCATATTAAATCATTGTCCCTACCCCTTTTAGCAGACTTAACAGATGAGTCAGCAGCACCCCAGTCTCCCCCTAACTGTGCCCCTCCCTGTCCCAGTGAAGGTGAGCAACATTGGGTTCAGTGACATGCCAGTTAGCATCATTGCAGGGAGTCTGTGGGTCTCTTGCTCTTTTTACCATTACAAAAAAGAAAATGAAATATTTATTGACAGAAATTCAAACACATTAATAACAATTATTTTCTCAAATAATGATCATTATGAAATAAAATTAAATAAAAACAATAATAATCAGTTTGATACGTTCATTTAGATTGAATTATGGAATGACATCTATAGATACAGACTTTATTATTCCCATCATGAAGGGCAGTTAATATATATTATTATATATATTAGGGCTGTCAATCAATTAAAAAATGTAATCGAATTAATTACAGACTCTGTGATTAATTAATCTAAATTAATCGCATACATCATTTTTGCTGTGAAAGTATTTTAAATATTTCAGTTCAAATGAATAATCATCATTAGTGACATTAAAGTTAAAAAAAACAATTTTTATTATTATTTTCACTGTTCAAATAAATAAATATATATATATTTGAACAGTATATATATATATATATATATATATATATATATATATATATATATATATAAACAATCAACAATATGACCTAATATTCTGAGGAAATAAATTCAAAAGGGTATTTTACAACAACTACGAATGCACTGAGAGGCTGTAGATTATCAGCTTCATTGAACGCACCGTCTCTCGTCTGTGTTCCGACAACAGCAGAAACAGTCAAACTTTAGCGTTAGCTGTCAGCTTTTTAACCGTGTTTAATCCAGCTACTAGCTAGCAGAAGGCTAACGTTACCTGCTGTTGAGTTGTTAAACTGTTAACTAGCCAGCAATGTTTCTGTTCTGCGCGCTCTGTTCTCTTAATAGGCTACATCAATCGTCTTCCTCCTTCATTTTACAGTTGTATAGTGTTTAGAACGGCTTCGGGTGAAAGGTCAATATGGAATGGATTAATTGCGATTATTTTTTTTTAACTAAGATTAATTAATCGAAATTAACGCGTTATTTCGACAGCCCTAAGATTTATATATTTAAGTTTGTTTGTTTTTCTTTTTTTAATGTTTAATAATAATAATAATTATTATTATTATTTTGTTAAGAGAATTTTCCATTTTGTCAAATTTTACAATAAAAATACAATGAGACTGTAAAAGATGGCCTTCAGCACATTTGTTATGGTTGCATCATATAGTGAACTGCATACTAGACTTGCATACATGTACAAATCACCAGCAGTAAATATTGTGCTAGTACTAGTACTGAACTACAAGAAGCAAGACAGTTGCAAGCCTTTAATTAGAGTTATGTAAAGCTTTTGATGGGACAGTTAGGTCCTAGAGATGTGGTGACAACAGCTGCACAGAGGGGGCCCAATTTGATTTTTTGTCATGGGGCCCAAAATTCCTGGCGGCGCCCCTGGTTGCCAGCCATCAATTTCGGCAGTAGTTCAATGAAATGTTAAGCTTCGCTCCTACGAGACATTTGGGTGAAAGCATGGATGTAGCTACATCAGAGACACATGTGGATGTGTTAGCTGTCATGCTGGCTGGCTACGCAACGTTAGCTAGCTAATTCCACTAGCATACGGGATGCTAACGATCACCAGTTAGCTTTGTGTGTAACGTAAAACAAACCCACCCATCTCGTAGGAGCGAAGCTTAGCATTTCATTCAATAAATTGATGGTACAAAAGGAGCACTAACACCACAGGTCTTATGTTGACAACGTGGACGCAGATATAGGAAACCCTGAAGGTCGTAGTAATTATCTAACAGTCTAGCTAGGCTAACGCTAACGTTAGCAAAAAAAAAATTTTTTATCCGAGGTGTAGTCGGAAGAGATGTGTTTTTAGCCTTCGGCGGAATGTGTGTAGGCTTTCGGCCATCCTGATATCGGGCAGCAACTGGTAACCAGTGAAGAGAGCGGAGGAGTGGTGTAGTGTGAGAGTACTTGGGGAGGTTGAAGA
The DNA here is from genome assembly GCA_023631565.1 of Gymnocephalus cernua. Classification (NCBI taxonomy): domain Eukaryota; kingdom Metazoa; phylum Chordata; class Actinopteri; order Perciformes; family Percidae; genus Gymnocephalus; species Gymnocephalus cernua. The sequence continues at coordinate 25,816,744 of CM042440.1, read as the reverse complement.
CAAGCCGAGCTGCTGCGTTCTGAATGAGCTGCAGGTGTCGGATGGCACATGCCAGCAAGCCAATCAGGAGGGTGTTGCAGTAGTCTAGACGTGAGATGACTAGAGCCTGAACCAGAACCTGAGCCGCCTTCTGCGTTAGAAAGGGACGTATCCTTCTGATGTTATGCAGCATGTATCTACATGACCGGGTGGTTGCAGCAATGTTAGCAGTGAAAGAGAGTTGGTCGTCAAGTGTCACACCCAGGTTTCTAGCAGTCTGGGTGGGGACTACCACAGAGTTGTCAATTGTTATAGTCAGGTCTTGGGTAGGAGAGCCTTTCCCCGGAATGAAAAGGAGCTCAGTCTTGTCAAGGTTGAGTTTCAGATGGTGTGTGGACATCCAAGAGGAGATGTCAGTTAGACAGGTCGAGATACGTGGTGCTACTTGAGTTTCAGACTCAGGAAAGGAGAGTATTAGTTGGGTGTCATCTGCGTAGCTGTGATAAGAAAAGCCGTGTGACTGAATGACGGAGAAAAGAGGAGGGGACCCAGGACTGATCACTGAGGAACCCCAGTTTTGAGTGGGCAAGGATCTGAGCTAGATCCTCTCCAAGTTACCCGGTAGGTACGGTCTGCCAGGTAAGATATGAGCAATGATAGCGCAGAGCCTGAGACACCCAGATTCTGGAGTGTCGAAAGGAGGATCTGGTGGTTCACTGTGTCAAAGGCAGCAGAAAGGTCCAGAAGGATGATGATGGAAGAGAGATCGGTTGTTCTAGTGATGTGAAGCTGCTCAGTGACAGCAAGGAGGGCAGTTTCTGTTGAATGACCAGCCTTGAAGCCAGACTGGTGGGGATCAAGAAGGTTGTTCTGGTGGAGATAGGTAGAGAGTTGATTGTAATGGCACGCTAAAGAGTCTTAGATAGAAATGGAAGAAGGGAGACGGGTCTATAGTTATTTATATCAGAGGAGTCGAGTGTTGGTTTTTTGAGTAGTGGGGTCACTCTTGCCTCCTTGAGGGCATCGGGGAAACAGCCAGTTGACAAGGAGATGTTAATGAGATGAGTGAGGAAAGGAAGGAGGTCAGGAGCAATGGACTGGAGAAGGTGAGAAGGGACAGGATCCCGGGGGCAGGTGGTTTTTTGCGGGCAGAAGTAATCAAAGTAAGAATTTGATTTGGAGATAGAGGGGTGAAAGAGGAAAGAGTACTGGATGTGATGGATGGTATAGTGATTTCAGAAGGTGTGTTGGAGAATGAAGAGCGAATGTCATCTATCTTTTTTACAAAATAGTTGACAAAGTGGGTTGGTAGGAGGGTGGAGCGAGTAGGTGGACTGGGGGAATCTAGCAGGTTAGAGAAGATGGCAAAAAGTTGTTTGGGGTTTGAGAAAGAGGATTCAATTTTGGTTTGATAAAAAGAGCTTTTTGCTGCAGAAAATAGAGGCAGTGAAGGAGGAAAGAAGAGACTGATAGGTAACAAGATCATCTGGGTGTTTAGATTTCCGCCATTTCCTTTCCACTGCCCGTATAGTTGATCTTTCAGCACGTACTGAGTCAGATAACCACGGCGCTGGGGAGGACTTGCGAGCCTGTCAAGAAGTAAGAGGGCAGAGAGAGTCAAGAGAGGAGGATATAGTAGAGAGTAGAGTGTCTGTGGCAGAGTTGGGAGGCATGAGTAAGAAAGAGTCAGATGGAGGGAGGGTTAGTCAGATGGAGGGAGGGTTAGTCAGATGGAGTGAGATATCTAATCGAAAATGTGTTTACAACCGTCAGGGATTTCACAGGTGGGACTGGCAAGTTAGCCCATAGCTAGCATGATGCAAGTTAGCCCATAGCTAGCATGATGCCTTCTATTTTCTTGATCTAGACAAGTTTACCAGTACTTATCTGAACTAACGACATGATCACTGACAATAGATATAGAAAATAAGAAAACATTGACTTTCACTCGGTGCTATTCACTAACAGTAAAAACACCTTGTAGGAGCCACATATTGTATGTTGTTTACTGTCTCATGTATGCTGTTTGTTGATTATTGTGATGAGCACTGATATTATAGGTGGTGGGCGTTTCCATGGTGGTTTGAAGTGATAGTCTATTTGTTTGCTTCACCTGTTCACCTGGGGGTTTTTGGGCATTGACAGAGAGGGGGTGAGGCTGGGAGCAAACACTTTCTGTTGACCGCAGCACGCCGCATTAACGCAATTATTTCTACTCACCGGGTAACAATTACACAAGGTAACTGCAGTGCTAAGTGTATTTTACATGTGGAAGAAGAAGAATAAAATCATTGCAATACAATCTCGAGCAGATCACAGTGTCCCTCGCGGCAGCATTTTAAGTTGGAATGCTTACAGCCGCAATATTAGTCACAGAAAGTATTGTTAAATCAGAATGGATGTACGGAAATGAAATATTCTCTGCGGATTCCTTGGACCATAAGAGGACGCATTTGATATCGGTGGAAACAAAGTAAGCACGAAGCTCCGCTCTATTGGATGGCGGTGCATTCATTTGCGCTCCGAAAACATAGACCGGTCCGCAAGCACCACAGCTATGGAAGCGTTATGTAGTAACTCTGTGTTAATTGGTACTGTGTACACAGTGTAAATTGCTTAATGCCGCATGTCCATTGGGGACGCATTGTTGGTTGCTTGTGTGGTTTATTGTTGGTCTCTTGATGTGGTTGATAAGGCATCAGTGGATTGATTGATTGAACGGTGTGGATTCTCATGTGATTTGTGGTACATTGGGAGAAGGCAATAGGTGGATCATAAGCCATTTCAAATGTCAATTTCTCAAATATGGAAGAACAAAAAAGAGCAAAGCAAAAGCAAAAAGCAAACTCACCTCTAAAGCTTTGGAGAATAAAATTTAAAAACTTCAGAATGAACGTAAAGGAAAGGTTCACAGAATTAAAGGTCTAATACAGACAATAAAGGATCTAATGCAAAATGATGACAATGCCTCACAGGTGCGATTACATCTGGAGAATATTAATCAAATGGTGACTGAAGCTACTCAGTTGCATGAGTCTGTGATTCCTCTATTTCCTATAGAGGAACATGAAAAACAGAATGAATGGTTTTTGAGTGTACTTAAATGCCACAACGGACTACAAAAGGATGCAAAGGAATGGCTTTCTGAAACTGGGAGACAAAGAAGCAATACTATTGCTTAAGGGTGCTCCGATCAGGATTTTTGGGGCCGATCACCGATTGCTGGAAGACGTATCGGCCGATACCGATCACCGATCACCTTTATGAACTGAAAATTACGCCATTACATAACAGTCACACATGTTTAGAGAATGTATCAGTAACTGTTTGGCTTTCTGTCCTAGCTCAAAATCAAAAAAATGTCCTTTCAATCACTGCAGACATTTCTTCAGCACACACACACACACACTCACACACCAACACACACACACACACACACACACGGACCGACACACACACACACACAGACACACACACACACGGACCGACACACACACACACACACACACACACAAACAGCTGTTTGAGCGGCGCCGGAGCTACTAGCTACACGACTCCGCTCTGCCTTAGCATTAGCTAACTTTGAAAACTCCTCATACTCCTTTCTGTGACTAACCTTCAAATATCTGATGAGGTTGGTGGTGTTGAAATGTCTTTGGAGCTTTCCGCCTCGTGGTATTTTCTTGGCACACACGTTGCAAATCACTAATGTATTGTCTTTTTCCCAGATAGCAATGAGTCGGCGGACCACCGGCGGTGCTCCAGAGGCAGTAGAAGCGTCAGAATGGCGTAATCGCAAACACGTTTGCTGGAGCACCACCGGTGGCAGACGCTTTTTAAAAGCGGTAGCCGCCTTCCTACCGCCTTCGTTCCGCGGCCGGCCGCGGGCCAACTGCTGTTCTGCCGCCGTTCAGACACCTTGTAGAACTGCCAGACCGCTGAATGTAGGGACGCCGCCATTTTAGCTCCATGTTGAAAATGTTTTCACGAGTAGTGCGCTCTTAATACATCCATGGTAGTGCGTCATCTGATCGGCCTATCTGATCGGCATTTATGGAGACCACCGATCAAACTATTTAAAGCCATTATCGGCCGATACCGATCGGTGACCGATCGATCGGAGCACCCTTACTATTGCTCATATTTCCACAAATGATGTTCCCATGTCTGTATTGCAAAAGGAAACCCATGAGCTGGACGTACATCAAGATGACAATCATTCTCATGTTTTACAACATTTGGGACGAAATGTTCAAGCCTCTGTCATACAAGATGAAGTTAGACCAAGTGACAGCATGTCAAATACCGGAAGTAAAAGGTCTAATGGGAGGGGCTCAGCTGGATTGAAGTCAAGTGTCTCAACAACATCGTCAGCACGTTTAAATTAAAGCTGAGGCTAATATGGTTGCTCTCATTGCACGACAAAGGCTATTGAAGGATAAGCATGAGTTGGAAGAAATGGAGGAGCAGATAAGAAAAAAAAAAGGAACAGCTTGCACTGGAAGTGGAAATAGCTGCAACAATGGCTAAAGTGAATGTGCTAAGTGGCTCTGGAGGCTCTCGCGTTTCAAGTCATCTATCTGTGAAGTCCAATGGCATGGATTCTTATTTGAAAGGGGACAAATGAAAGACAAAATACTCAGTGCTGATGCAAAATCATTTGTGCCTGATACAAACATCCCAATACCTGTAAAGCCCAATCCACAGCCATTGGGTGTAAAATCTCAAGTGGAAAATGTCATACAGCCGAGCAAAACCCAAATTACATCATCAGGATGCCCAGAGCTCAGGCGGTATGAAGGTGCAACACAAATCATTCAATCACAGCCACCATTTCAGCACCACAGTAATCAGCCTGCAGCACTGGTAACAAGCAACAATGATCACAGTCAAATAATTACAGTTTTGGAAAAACAAAATGAAATAACTGCCTTATTGGTTCAGCAAAAATCTCGTTCATTTCTCCCAAAACGAGATATTTAAGATTTTGCCGGTAATCCTTTGCAATATCACACCTTTATAAGGGCTTTTGAATACAGCATTGAAGAAAAAACGGATAATCCTAAAGACTGCTTATACTTCCTCGAACAGTACACCAGGGGGCAGCCAAGGGAGCTTGTCAGAAGCTGCCAACATATGTCACATGATAGAGGGCACGCCAAGGCTAAGGCTTTGCTACAAGATCATTTTGGTAATGCACAGAGAATTGCTTCTGCCTATATGGAAAAAGCTCTTTTATGGACACCAATTAAATCATCCATCCATCCATCCATCGTCGTCCGCTTATCCGTGGTCGGGTCGCGGGGGGAGCAGCTCCAGCAGGGGACCCCAAACTTCCCTTTCCCGAGCCACATTAACCAGCTCTGACTGGGGGATCCCGAGGCGTTCCCAGGCCAGGTTGGAGATGTAATCCCTCCACCTAGTCCTGGGTCTTCCCCGAGGTCTCCTCCCAGCTGGACGTGCCTGGAACACCTCCCTAGGGAGGCGCCCAGGGGGCATCCTTACCAGATGCCCGAACCACCTCAACTGGCTCCTTTCGACGTGAAGGAGCAACGGCTCTACTCTGAGCTCCTCACGGATGACTGAACTTCTCACCCTATCTCTAAGGGAGACGCCAGCCACCCTCCTGAGGAAACCCATTTCGGCTGCTTGTACCCTGGATCTCGTTCTTTCGGTCAGGACGCAGCCTTCATGACCATAGGTGAGGGTAGGAACGAAAACTGACCGGTAGATCGAGAGCTTTGCCTTCTGGCTCAGCTCTCTTTTCGTCACAACGGTGCGATAAACTGAATGTAATACCGCCCCCGCTGCGCCGATTCTCCGACCAATCTCCCGCTCCATTGTCCCCTCACTCGCGAACAAGACCCCAAGGTACTTAAACTCCTTCACTTTGGGTAAGGACTCATTCCCTACCTGGAGAAGGCACTCCATCGGTTTCCTGCTGAGAACCATGGCCTCAGATTTAGAGGTGCTGATCCTCATCCCAGCCGCTTCACACAAACCGATCCAGTGAGTGCTGAAGGTCACAGGCCGATGATGCCATCAGGACCACATCGATCCCCAGCCCACCGAACTGCAACCCCTCCCTACCACGACTACACCTCGATATCCTGTCCATAAATACTACGAACAGGATTGGTGACAAAGCGCAGCCCTGGCGGAGGCCAACCCTCACCTGGAACGTGTCCGACTTACTGCCGAGAACCCGGACACAGCTCTCGCTTTGGTCATACAGAGATTGGATGGCCCTGAGAAGGGACCCCCTCACCCCATACTCCCGCAGCACCTCCCACAAAGTCTCCCGGGGGACCCGGTCATATGCCTTCTCCAGATCCACAAAACACATATAGACTGGATGGGCATACTCCCAGGCTCCCTCCAGGATCCTTGCTTAATTAAATCAGACAATGTGAAATCTCTACAGGCTTACAGCCTGTTTCTGAGGGGGTGTTGTAATACCATGGAAGAAGATGAAGACATGGGAGAATTGAATATGCCTGCCAATATGCTGACCATAGTGAAGAAGTTGCTCTATAAGCATAGGGACAGATGGAGAACTGTGGCATGGGAGTTGCAAGAAAGACGTGGCAGGAGAGCCACATTTGTAGACATTGTTGTCTTCATTGAAAGACAAGTGAAGATAGCAAGTGATCCATTATTTGGAGATATACAGGATACTCCATTGACGACAGCAATTAAGGATGTGAGGAAATATAAGTTTCAGCCTCGTTCTACAGACAAGGGAAGTAGCTTTGCTACCACCATTGCAACAGTGGAAAGGAAAGTTGAACCTGGACCAATATGGAAGGAGAGAAGCTCATCTGGTATAAAGGCTTGTATGTTCTGTGGAGGTACGCACACCTTGGATCTGTGCATCCAATTTGGACGGAGGGTGCACAATGAGAAAATTGTTTTCTTAAAGGAACATCGGGTGTGTTTTGGCTGCTTGTGCATTGGGCACATGAGTAGAGACTGTAAGAAGCGTCTCTCATGCAAGGTATACATTCAGAGGCACCCTAGTGTACTCCATATTTTCCCAAAGGAGAAGGAAACATATTTAGTGCAAGCCAGAGTAACTGAGATAGCAATGAGCAGTGCTTTGATCTCTGCTCAATCCAGTGGTCTAACAGGGGCCGGTGAGCAAGACTGTACACTCCCCATAGTTCCAGTTCAAGTCAAGTCTAAGAAGGGATATAAGACGTTGATCACCTACGCCTTCCTGAATCCTGGGAGCTCAGCATCATTCTGCACGGAGCGGCTGATGAACAAGCTGAATCTCATGGGAAGAAGAACAGATATTCTCCTCCGGACTATGGGTCAAGAGAAAGTCATTGGTAGCCATATTGTTTCAGATTTGGAGGTGGCTGAATTAGACAGTGATTGTTTTTGTGAACTGCCAGATATCTACACACAGAAAAACATGCCAGTTCATCGAGGCAACATTCCTCGCAGGAAAAATCTGCAATGGTGGCCACATTTGAAACATGTACAGATAAGAGAGATTGATTCAAAGGTTGACCTGCTAATTAGAACCAACGTCCCAAAGGCACTGGAGCCGTGGCAAGTTGTCCGAAGCATGGATGGGAGTCCGTACGCAGTCAAAACTATGCTGGACTGGACTGTAAATGGACCTCTTAAAGGCGACGGGAGTAGAGAAACTACTTGTGGACAGCCAGATGTCACTGTCAATAGAATCTCTGTTGCAAGCCTAGATGATTTATGGAAGCAGCAGCTAAAGACCGATTTTCCTGAATGCAGTCAAGACGAGCAGATGGGATTATCGAGAGAAGACAGTTCCTGGAATATGTTACAAAAACTGCTAAGTCGATGAATGGCCATTACAGTATTGGCTTACCTTTGAGGAAAAAGGATGTAAACATGCCAAATAATAGGAAAGTTGCTGAACAGCGTGCTCTGAGCCTCAAGAGGAGGTTTGGTAAAGATGCATCATTTCACGCTGATTACACTGCATTCATGAATGACGTCATCATAAAGGGCTATGCAGAGACGGTACCACCTGAGGATCTGGAAAGGAGTGATGGTATGGTATGTATACCACATCATGGTGTATACCACCCAAAGAAGAAAAGTATCAGGGTTGTCTTTGATTGCGAAGCTACTTTCCAAGGAACCTCGTTGAATGTGCAACTCCTACAGGGACCTGATCTTACTAGCAAGCTAGTTGGAGTCATGACAAGATTTCGAAAGGAGCCTGTTGTACTCATGGCAGACATCGAGGCAATGTTTCATCAGGTCAGAGTACCAGCTGAAGATTCAGATTGGTTGAGGTTTCTTTGGTGGCCGAATGGAGACCATAATTAGAACCTGATAGAGCACAAAATGGTCAGAGTACCAGCTGAAGATTCAGATCTGTTGAGGTTTCTTTGGTGGCCGAATGGAGACCATAATCAGAACCTGATGGAGCACAAAATGGTTGCGCATCTGTTTGGAGCTACATCTTCACCAAGTTGCGCAAGTTTTGCCCTCAGGAAATGTGCAGAGGATAATCGGGAACAGTTCAGCCAAGGTAATTGAAACAGTTCTGCACGATTTCTATGTGGATGATTGCCTTACATCAGTGGCTTCTGAGGAAGAGGCAACGGCACTCTACAAAGACCTTCGTGCCCTTTGTGCTAGAGGGGGCTTTCGACTCATGAAGTGGATCAGCAACAGACATGCCGTACTGGTGGCTATACCTACCACAGAGAGAGCAAAAGAGGTTAAAGATTTGGATTTGGATAATGACACGCTTCCTGTAGAAAGAGCATTGGGCGTTCAGTGGTGTGTTCAGTCCAATACCTTTAAGTTCAAAGTTAGGGTCAAAGAGCAACCCTTGACTGGAAGAGGGATCCTCTCCACGGTCAGTTCAATATATGACCCTTTAGGAATCTTGGCACCTGTTGTCTTGTCTGCCATAAAGATCCTTCAGGATTTGTGCAGAAAGAACCTTGGTTTGGATGATGTTGTACCAGACTCGGCTCTACAGGAGTGGAGAAGTTGGCTGAAGGCTAAGGTTGACAGATGTCTGAAACCAGTGGACTTTGGGGAAGTAATCTCTGCTCAGTTACACCACTTCGCAGATGCCTGTGAGAGTGGCTATGGAACAGTGACATACCTGCTTTTACACAACATTCACAGACAAGTTCACTGTGCTTTCATAATGGGTAAGGCCAGAGTGGCCCCACTGAAACCAATTACCATTCCTCGTATGGAGTTGACGGCTGCCATGGTTGCAGATCGAATGGATGAGTTGTGGAGGAAGGAGTTGCAGATGCAACTTCAGGACTCAATTTTTTGGACAGATAGTACTTCCGTACTAAAATACATCAGCAATGAGACCTCAAGGTTCCGGACCTTTGTAGCCAATCGGGTTTCAAAGATATGAGCGTATCAAATTCATCCCAACGGGAGAGGCCTATAGCAAAGGAGATGCAGATAATCAAGGCTCAGACTGTCAGTGATCCTCTTTCAATTGAGGAATTCAGAAAGGCTGAGATGGAGATTGTCAGGTTTTGTCAGAAAAGGAGATTTCCAGAAGAATTCAACAGCTTGCAAAAGGGAGAAAATGTGAAAAGGACTAGCCACATTTACAAGCTTAACCCAGTACTCAAAGACGGTATCCTGAGAGTTGGAGGACGACTTAGCAGAGCAGCTATGCCTGAAGAATCTAAGCATCCTGCCATATTGGCAAAGGATTTACACATTTCTGACCTCATTCTTCAAAATATACATAGAGAGGTGGAACATGGTGGTCGCATCCACATATTAGATATTGGATCCCTGGGGCTAGTGTGGCTATAAGAAAGATCCTGTCAAAGTGTATTGTCTGTCGACGACTGCATGCAGCTCCAGGGCAACAGCAGATGGCGGATTTACCCAAGGACAGAGTTTCTCCAGATGAACCTTCATTCACTTGTGTTGGAGTGGATTACTTTGGACCTTTTGAAGTTAAGCGGGGTAGGAGTATACTAAAAAGGTATGGAGTTCTCTTCACGTGCCTTGCTATAAGAGCTATACACATCGAAGTAGCAGCGTCGTTGGACACAGATTCCTTTATTAATGCTCTTCGACGTTTTATAGCAAGACATGGACAAATATTGGAATTGCGCTCAGATAATGGAACCAACTTTGTTGGTGCTGAGCGTGAATTACGGCAGGCAATTGAGGGTTGGAATCTCGCTCGAATCAACAACACCCTCCTTCAGAAAGGAATTAAGTGGGTTTTCAATCCCCCCACAGGATCACATCATGGTGGAGTTTGGAAGAGGTTGATAAGATCTGTGAGGAAGGTCCTGAATTCCACCCTGAAGGTGCAGAACCTTGATGAGGAAAGTCTTTGCACAGTTCTTTGTGAAGCCGAAGCTATCATAAACAGCCGACCCATTACCAAGGCATCCACCGATCCCAATGATTTGGAACCACTAACTCCTAACCATCTTTTGCTGCTCAAAATCAAGCCCTCTTTGCCAACGGGACAGTTCCAAAAGGAGGATATCTATGGTCGTCGCAGATGGAAACAAGTTCAGTACATCACCGACTTGTTTAGGAAACGTTGGATTAAGGAATACTTGCCTCTTCTTCAGGAGCATCAGAAGTGGTCAAGTGTCAAGCGCAACTTTCTTCCTGGAGATATTGTGCTCATAGTTGACGACTCAGCACCTCGCAACTCATGGCTTACAGGAAGGATTGTGCAAACTATCCCTGATGGAAGAGGACTTGTTCGTCAGGTGCGAATCAAGACAAAGACAGACCTATTACAAAGATTTGCCTTCTACAGGAAGCAGAGGATCCATGAGGAGATCAAGCTGACCTTTGAACTTCATAGACTTTGACTTTGACTTTTTGGGCATTGACAGAGAGAGGGTGAGGCTGGGAGCAAACACTTTCTGTGGACCAGCACGCCGCATTAACGCAATTATTTCTACTCACCAGGTAACAATTACACAAGGTAACTGCAGTGCTAAGTGTATTTTACGTGTGGAAGAAGAAGAATAAAAACATTGCAATATAATCTCGAGCGCGTCACAGTGTGCATTTCTCAGTGTATAGTCCCTCGCGGCAGCATTTTAAGTTGGAATGCTTACAGCCGCAATATACCTCTTCCTCATCCCAGTCAGTCACCATAGTTTTAGTGCTAGGCTGAGGCACGTCTCCCCAACGTGACGTCATCACCGAATTGTGTTAAAAACAAACACTAATACCAAAAAACGACAAAAACAGTTTTTAACAATGATATACATTTGTGAGTGGTTTATGTACCCATTAATCAACAGTGGTGGTTAACCTGCAACATGGCCTTTAATTTACACAGAGAATAAACGGTATAAAAATACATAAAACTGCAAATGTGTTAATGTAATGCGGAACTACTGTTAGATACGCGGGTTCTGGGGACACTTAATCTGTTGCCCCGCCTTAGCTCTGGTGTCAGTACCCGATCCGTTCCGCCTGCCCGATCCGTTCCGCGCATGTGCATAAGTCTGCGCATGCGCAGAAGCTTATCATGCTTAGCATGCTTTTACGACACTACCTGATCGGTTCTACGCTTGCGTGATTGCCGGTCCGTTCTGCGCATGCGCAGATTTATGCACATGCGCAGAACGGACCGGCATAGATAGCTGTAATCTTGGCCAATAGTGGTGATTTTTCACGGTAAAGTCCTGCTATATACTCCGCTGCTGCCGCGAACAATCACCAATAAAGGCTTCTAAACCAAATACTACACAACCGGACATGTCCCAGCACTAAAGTGACCGGAATTTTGGGAGAAATTACCAGCATTGGCCAAGATTACAGCTAGCTATATCGCATGCTACATAATAGTTAGCCGCTAGGAGTATGCTAACGTTAGATTGTAGTGGAACGAAGCAGCACTTTCTAACATCAGAAATCTCAGATAAAGGCTTCTGAACCAAACACCACCCAAGGAATGAGACCCAGAATTGGGGAGAATTTAACAACAATGGCCGACAAGATGACATGTTTACTGCCGTTAGCATGTAGCTACTATAGTGGTATACAGCAGTGGTGGCTGGAAGAGTTGCCATCTCGTCTTTGAAAGGACACTTTCGTACGTTCACACTTCGTTGCGTTATTAGTCAAGACCATAGACAGGTATATTAATAATTAATTAATGGTCTATGGTCAAGACGAAGTATTACCAGTAAAACTATCAACATAAACAACACAACAATGACGTCGCTAGCGGTTTTGGATCAGTGACAACAAGTCTTAATTTAAATATCTTTATAAAAATAGAAAAATATGCTGCCAGTTGCCGTCAAGTGTTTTTTAACGCATGCGTGGTACAAATCGCACAGGTTTTCTGCTACGCAATTATGCGCATGCGCAGAACGGATCGGGCAGACGGAACGGATCGGGTATAGACATCTGGCTCTGAAGCTGGAAGCTAGCTATGGAAGCTAGGCAAGCGAGCTCCGCCTACATGCAGTTTTTTGTCAGGTCGACGGTCCAGTGAGTGAGTCAGAGATAGCAGCAATAAAGGACGAGTATGGCGAGTGGTGGCGACCCACTAGAATTCCTCGACAGCCACTTAAATCGCAAGTTTGGGAAAACTTAAGTCATCCAAGGCAGCGACGGAGTGGGACCAAAAAATCTACCGGGAAATTGAATAGACCCGGCCCGCCGTACGGGTTGAGCAGAGGCTGCACAGTTGACCAGCGGGCAGCGGCCGGGCAGCGGCCGGGCAGGGGCGCAGCCGCGGCACACCAGGCCGCCGGATAGTGTTGCTAAGAACTTGCAATGTACAGTATTATCAGACCGGCCCTCGCGGTCTTGAAACACTACCGGCCCACCGGGAACAGTGCTGACTCTCCCGATTGCCACTCTGCCTCTGATCCAATCTGTGGGAGCATTTCACACTAAATAAATCGAAAAAGTGTGTTGATTGCAAGATAAGTAAAAGCAACATGACATGGCACGGGAGCACCACGTCGATGATTCAGCAACGTAAACATGTTGAAGTCCTTGATGGGGAGGAAGGGAGTTCAACAGCAGGGTAAAGTCATTACAGAATCCTTCTTTTCTTCCGTTTTGAAGTGAGGAACGTAACGTCCCTCCAGTAGCTCTTCTGGTGCTGCTGTTTACTCTTACTCCAGCTAGCTAAGTTAGCGTTAGCTCGTTAATAACAGTAGTAAAGCCTATAGTTTGCAAGACTTTTTCACTCACCTTTTTTGGTCCATTAATTTTTCAATCTGTTGTCATGTATATACAGGGCTCTCAAGTTTTGAAGACAGGCAAGAGTGACATCTCCACCCCCCCCCCCCCTCCCCCCCGCAGCGTGTTAATAGCAATAGCAAGTGTATGTTCATTATAGCTTCCAGTTTGTAAATGTTAGGTGGCACCAACATTTGGTCTAATCATAACTGGCCCGGCAACCAAAAGGACAGGGTTCTGGTTGCAGATTTGTTTGGTGACTTATGATGGGGGGGGGTTCTGGGGGTCCACCCCCAGAAAATTTTAAGCATTAAACACTTCATTTCCTGCATTGTGGTGAATGTTTATGCACCTATTAGTACCTTTTTCTGAATCAATATGCTGGAAATATCTTTATGTAAAGGGACACAAATTACAATTCAAATATAAAAACATTATGGAATATATTGCAGTAAGGCTCTCAGGTATTCTGTATTGCTTTCAAATATTTATTCTCCTTTGGATCAGCTTTCCTAATTATATCATTATATCTGAGTCAGCACACATGTAGCTTAGGCATCATTTACTCTTACCTTCTCTTTTGTATCTTTTGTTGGGGAAGTAACCTCCTTAAATGTGCATATGACAATTATTCACCTCAATTATACATTATTCATGTTAATGGATTAATAAACCCCTGGACTTTAATATTTCAGATGTGTTTGAGCAAGATTTCTGCTCATGTCCAAAACTTTTGCACATTCAAAATATATCTCATCTGTGCTCTCTGAGATTTGGAGGAGTCGTGGTATTTTGTGAAAAATAAAGTGATAAGATACAAGAATAGTCTGCTATGCATTAGGCCTACGTGATTGCTCTGCTGATACGGTAGACCTAGACCTTCTGACAGACCAGGTCCCCGTCTGGGTCTCTGAATGAGACTACGTTTAGTGAAGTGGCTGAACGCTGCTGTACGTCGGAGGTGGAGAACAGAAACTATACGGCAAAATTAACAGAGCTCAAACGCGACACATCTGCCGCAGCATCTCCACAGCAGAGCGCATCCATAAACCTGAAGCTGCAGCTTTTTACAGTGAGTGTGGACACTAAGCCACGTTTCATATTTGTCAGTCAACTTTTCAAAATACATTCAGGTCTACACTCAAAACATTGCAGCTGAAGCCTCGGCAAAATCAGCTGACGCCGCGTCTGGTGTACCCCCTTTCTTTTCTGATTGGCTGATAAGTGGCAGGCTCGACTAAGAACTCCAGGTGAGAGACGCTTGATTCCTGCCGGTTCCATAGTGAGAGCGGCTGCGGCAGTTTTTCTGCGTGAGAAATACAATGTGTGGCGGGAGTGCGTGACAAAAGACCGAAATGAGTGACTGTCACGCTCAATGCGTGACACTTGAGAGCCCTGTATATATTCTGTGCTGTGTCCAATATCAGTTATTGCTGACAAATATATTTGTGTGTGTTATACTTTTACAATTTCATTTTAAAGTTCTTTTATAGCACTTGGTCATCTTAAGCTGTGTTTAAATGTGGTGTATAAATGAAGTTAACTTACACTGATGGTAGTCATTTAATGAATAAGCTTCGTGTGTGCGTGTGTGTGTGTGTTTTAAACAACTAGCAACTAAAACAACAAGTATGTATGTATGTATTGAGTTGATGTAAATTAATGCTTTTTTGTTTTTATCTGATTCATCGATTAATTGAAAAAATAATTGACAGATTAATCGATTATTAAAACAATTTTTGCAGCCCTACTGTTTAAACAATCTTACTTTACATAGGCTACTTCAGGCTGTTGGATAAAAAAAATATGCCTTCTGCATTTTTGTTTTGCTTTTCCCTCCATTGTACTGAACCGAGGTATGAACTGAACCGTGACTTGTGTGTACCGTTCCACCCCTATCTGCAACACTGGCATAGTGTCGACGAACTGACCGAAGAGCCGGTTAATTAACCCGAGTCGTGTCACTGAACCGGGAGAATCGAGTGACATACGTCAATGAACCGACTCACTGCTGTTTTTTTACCTCATTAGCGCCTCCACTGGAGTGGTGGTAGAATCAATCAGGAAATGGGTTACCTCGAGCAGCACGATTGGACCGAAAGAGTTGAAGAGTTGTAGAGTGGAGACCGTGCACCAGGCTACCGAATGAGACCGAATGCAATCATGCAACCGTTCGAGTCTAATGTAATCAAGCGGTGTCTTGGTTCTCGGCACGTTTGAGTTATTAACCAAGCCTTGTTTCTGGTGCATCTTAGATGATGTGTTCATGGCAATTCACACATTATCGATGGGGAAGTACATCACATACAAATACATGTCATGTTATCTTGGTACTAGTTATGTTAAGTTAAATGTTAGAGAAGTGAATGTTGCAGGCTGTCATGAGAGACGGCTCACCAGGCTACTGAACGAGACCGAATGTAACTGCAACCGCTCAAGTCTATGTAATCAATCAAACAAAACAAATTACCGATGGATATCACATACAAATACACGTCATGTTATCTCTGTAGTTATGTTAAGTTAAATGTTTGTTACATGGTAGGTAGGCTGTCACGAGGAGACCGCGCATCAGGCTACTGACCGAGACCGTAACCGTGCCTAATGCATGAGTCTGTGTAATCAAACGGGTGTCTCAGTTCTCGGCAAGTTTGAGTTATCAACCGATCCCAGAAGCCTTTATATCTTGTATCCCTCCCGCCCCCGCCGCAGGCACGTGAACCGGTGACCGAATCTATTAACTCGGTAGGCCAACCAACCACCGTCCGGTTGAACCGACTTGCGTAAAAGAGTCGCTTGTCCCATCTCTAGTCTAGCTACATTGTTGTGGATGCGCCTTCAGCTCGCTTTGGAGGAGGGTCAAGCAAAGCGAGACTATGAATGCTGCAGTCTCAGCCTTTGAGTCTGGGGAGGAGGGGGCGGGGGAGAGGACTCTCTCCAGTATTTTGAATGTGTACTGCAGTAACAATTTTAAACACTATCTGTCAGTATTACATATTGCACCTTTAAAATGTATACAGGTTGGCAGGACAGTCTGAAATGTTTTGCATGGTCTTTCGCTGTACGTTTTGTTGGTAAATGTGAGATGCTCCAGTCACACCATACACACGTCTCATCTTCATATCAGAAACAAGGAAATTATCAACCCGTTCTCACTCCTGCGGGACTGCTGGGATTGGTTGAAGTCGCGGGAAACTCCGGTTATTGGTTATTTGCGGAAAAGTTGCGTTGATTGGTCAAAATTGCGAGTCGCACCAAATTCACGGTGATTGGTTGAATTTGCATGAATTGGTGATCGCGACTGCGAAATCCTGGAGCGACTGTCTGACACCAGCAGATCAAGGCCTTGACTTCTTTTAAGTAGGCCTGTTCATTGTCTGTGATCAGGCCCACCACAGCTGTGTTGTTAGCAAACTTAATGATGGTGTTGGAGTCGAAAGTGGTTACGCAATCATGTGTTTACAAGGAGTACAGCAGGATTCAGAACACAGCCCTAGGGTGCTCCAATGGTAAAGATGAGGGTGGAAAAGGTGTGTCTGGCTATCTTCTCCACCTGGGATCTGCGTATCAGGAAGTCAAGGTTCCACATGCACAGTGAGGTGTTTAATCCCAGGTCCTTGAGCTTTGTGACGAGCCTAGGGGGAACTATGGTGTTAAATAGTGAACTGTAGTCAATGAACAGCGAACTGTAGTCAATGAACAGCAATCTCACATAACTTCATTTTCTTTTCCAGGTGAGATAGGTTGGTGTGAAGGATGTGGGCAAAAGGCGTCATTTGGTTTATTTATTTTAATTAGTTTTTTTGTGATTCCTTGTCATGGACAAAAAGGTTGATCATTGTGACATTCTGATTGAACATAGATGCTTGATGTGATATATCAGGTTCACCAAAATCATTAGGACTTCTGTGACTATGAACTGTCAATTCTAAATTCCATTTCCCAGTATTTATCAGATATAGATATATAAAGTGCTGGGCAGATGTCATTAATATTAACTTCTGGTTGTAAAACATGTATGTATGTATGTATGTATGTATGTATGTATGTGTTTATATATGAATGTATCGCAGATCAGAATCACTGTTTTTTCACTAAAATATGAAACCGTATTAAATTAAATAATTTTTCTCTGGGAGCGTGTGACAGTTGTGTATTTGTATCTTTTTCTCCTTGCAGATACGGTGGACTCCATCACCCCAGACAAGGTGCGAGGTCTCAGAGACATGCTGAACAGCAGCGCCATGGACATCATGTACTATACCAGCCCTCTGTACAGAGATGAGGTTAGACTGAGACTATACTACACTACAGCTTTCCATTTCCCTTTAAGTAACACATCAAGCCTGAAGTTTTGCCTCATTGTGTCTCCTCACACCTGTGTTGCTGCACTTTGTTAACCTGCTGGTGGTTTGGGAGTGTTATCCCATGAGCACGAATCAATTTCCCACATGCACAACTAAATGCTGGCTAAACTGTTTTAATCAAAAATGGCTGCGTAGCACTACATTATGGTCTACTTCCCGACTTATGATTAATCAAGACTCTAAAGCATAAAACAAAACAAAATGTATTTGAGTTACTGACACAATTAAAAATAGCAAAAGAGGCACGTACCTCACAGTTCTTTTACATGTGTGTTGTTGTGTGTCAATGGAGGACAAAAAATGACAAGTCTCAAATAAATGTATAAATAAATACATAAATATATAAATAAATGTGGAAATAAATAAATAAATGTATAAATAAATACAGAAATAAAGAATAAAAGAATAGATAAATACTGAAATTCTTTCAGCGTGGAGCTTGCTAGCTCTGAGGTTCTGGTTGTTGTTTCCCGTAGCAAACAGATTTTAAGAACACCGCTCTCTTTGTGTTGTTTCTCAACATGCAGGGTAAAACCACATGCAGGAAAAGGTTGTGGGTGAGGTTAAAAAATGTATGTTTGAGTGACATGCGGGACAAGAATGGGATATTAACTCCGCTCTCCTGGGTGGAAGTTGTGTGTTATTTTACCCATCCACCACCCCATAACCAATAACCCAATTACTGTCTAATATGCAAAAGCCAAAAAGAAATCTGGAACCTCCAGCACAGAGCGGACTGTCAGTACAGAAAGCGAAAACACACTGTTATAGAAGCTGACACCCACTGCCAAACAAATAAAAGATACAAACTTTCTGATACATCTGCTAGTAGCCAATTTTAGTGCACAACAGACTCCTCATCTAAGTGTGGTCTGACTGACAGCGGGTTCAGACAGGACGCCACAACTAAAGTTGATGGTTGTGAGGGACATCTGGCGATTATCCTGGAACTGTCGTTGATCCAGACTACGGTCATGCCAACGTTAAATCACACCCTCTCGTGTAATATTGCTTAAAGGTCGGATCTGTCTATAGATAGAGTATCTCCTGAATATGATAAAAAATGGGATAAGCCTCATAACTGGACTTAATGATGTCCAAAACACACAAACATGCTAGCTCTGTGGGTTCAACTATAGCGGCGTACATAGCAACCACAAGCAGTTTGTCGAGTCATAAAAATGAACATTCTGATTAATAGTGGATAGGTTGTGGGTGAAATAATGTATAATCGGAAAATATTCCTGTGAACATAGCAGAGACCAGAGCTGCTGTCACCTGCTGTTCCTCTGTGTCTGTAAGGCAAAAATAGTAGATCCAAATCAAGCACACTCCTTTAACCAATCATTAACATACGGAAACAGAAATACAAAAATAAATAAATGTAGGTGAATTTATTTATGTTCCATTTAATTATAAACTTTTATATGTATTTACATTTTTATTTACATATTTATTTAAATATTTATTTACATATTTATTTATACATTTATTAATTTATTAAGACTCAAGTAATTGTTTGTCTCCATTTGTGTCTTTGTATGTATGTAGATAACCAGGGGTTTGACTCTGGAGCTGAATCGTCTGTACTCACTCTTCTGCTCGCGAAATCCAGACTTTGAGAAAAATGGGAAGGTGTCCATAGTATCACACTCACTGGGCTGCGTCATCACTTATGACATCATGACGGGCTGGGACCCTTTGCGCTTTCACCATCAAGAAGCACCAGACCCTGAGGAAACAATGGTCTGCTGGCCAAGTGATGAGGAACACTACCTTCAGGAGCAGCTAAGACTCACACGCCTCAGGTACTGCACAGGCTATTTTTCTGGAGCAGGTGAAGTCAATTCCACTTCTGTTTTGGTGTAAAATTTACCTAAAGGTGAAGGTACAGAAGATTCCACTGCTTGTCCACGTTTGTATTGCTTAAGCAGAGGTAATATTCATTCAATTCAATTCAATTCATATTCCCAGTGGATTTTTGCATGCCATATCATTGGTAGCAGTATTGCAAGAACAAAGGAGAGATTAAACAACACAGTCTCACTCCCATGGTGGCCTGGGTTGGAACTAGGGTTGGGTATCGTTTGGGTTTTTTCTGATAACGGTGCTAAATCGACACTTTTAAAAACGGTGCCGGAACCGGTGCCTGAACCGAAATATATATAATATATTTATAATGTATATAATATAAAATATAAAAAGGAGCACAAAACGACGGCAACATTAGATGGCATAAAACGGCTTGTTTATTGCTAAGGCCATATGATCAAAATTAAATGATTGATTAATAATGTAATAAGAATAACTTATAACAATGACTTATTTCACCAGTAAATGACAAAAACAAGCAGCAGATGGGAAAAGGGTATTTTACAATAACTTAAAATGCACCACAAGGCTGGTGAGTTTCAAGTGAACGCATCGTCTGTGTGTTGTTTTTCCGACAACGGCAGCTGCGGTCAGACTGTTATGTCTCGGTGTTGGAATCCTCTACAGGGAAATACAGACACACTTTACACCGTTTAAAGTAAGCTGTCAGCATTTTAACCATTGTGTTTAATCCAGCTACTAGCTAATGGTAACGTACCGTGCAGCGATGCTTCTGAAAAATCAAAAAACTCAGGCAGGAATTTAGGACCGAAAGTTTTGTTCTTATTCGGTCTTGTTACTACCGTTTACGTCGGAACCGATTTTCTATTGGCACCGCGTTTCGGTACCCAACCCTAGTTGGGACCCCCCCTTTTTGTCACTTTTTGACGCTCTGGGTCAGAACCAATTTGGCGTCATTTCTCAACATGCAGGGTAAAACCACTTAGTTAAGGTTAGGAAAAGGTTGTGGGTGAGGTTAAAAATGTACGTTTGAGTGACATGCGGGACAAGAACGGGACATTAACTCCAATCTCCTGGGTAAAAGTCCTGTGTTGTTTTACCTATCCACCACCCCATAACCAATAACCCAATTACTGTCTAAAATGCAAAAGCCTGTGGGCTGCAGCGGGGCTCCGCACCAGTCTCAATTTAGCACCAATTTAGCACGAGCAGAGGTGCTGAGTAAGGCCAGATCCAAAAGTTCCAATGATATGGAATGGCATTTTATTAAATAATTAAATAAGGCAATACATATTCATATAAATGTAAATATATAAATTAGTCTATATTGTTCAATATATAATTTTTTAAGGATGATTTTTCAAATTACTTATTTATTTCAGGGGACTTTCATATTGCTTTAATCTGAGTCTGTGAGATAACCACTACCCCTTAATTTTAATATAAGGAAGGGAAATAAATAGAGGTAAATAAATAAATGTGGACGTATGAAATAAAAGTCCCCTGAAATAAATAAAAGTAGTTATTTGAAAAACATAATTCTTTATTTTTTGTGAACTATATTGACTCATTTGTATATTTATATTTACATTTATTTACATATTTATTGCCTCATTTATTTATTTTAGGATGTAATTCACAGGCATATTTATTTATGTATGTATTTATTTATTTAATTAATGTTTAATAATATGGCATTCCATACTATGAGGGAGAAAGAGTAGATGTGCTTCCAGCCCCTTTTTGAAAATGTATTTTACATAGGAAAGCCATGCAAAACAAAATACTCATAACAGTCAGTTTAACATCCTTGGAGTGGTCTGGAGTAGGACTTTAAATGTAGAGGTACAGGAAACTTTATAATTATAATAATAATATATAATATAATAATAATTATGTTTCCTCCATACCTATATAATAGGTAAATGTATATATATACTGTATATATAGGTATAAGGCCTGTCACAATAACACATTTTGCTGGACGATAAATTGTCAGAGAAATTATGAAATAATAAGATAAACGATAATATTGTCGTTCTGAGACCATTTTCATCTCATATAATGATAATGGCATAATAATGCAGGTACACGTTTTCAAAGATCAGTAAACTTTTATTTCTAAAGAATATTTAACACTGGAACGGAAGGCATTTTAAATATCCACAATAACAAACAAAACAAAAAAAACAATAAATAAAATGGACTCTGTTAACAAAAAATGCACTGGAATAAAAACCACACACAACCAAAACAATAAATAAAATGGATGTAAACACAATTGCTCTTCAAAAAAATATTAAACATTAGGCTCAGACATAAAGAGTGCCTACATTCCTTAACAGGCAAAACTGCCAGTTTGACCTTTGTAAACAAAAAGTGCAAAAGAGATGAAGCAGATGCTTGTGTGTGGAGAGATAGAGAGAGAGAGAGAGAGAGAGAGAGAGAGAGGCGACATACCGACTCGCTCAGCTTAAGTGGCTCACCACGTCATTTGGTTTGAATCCGAAATGCACCGACACTGCAGCTGTCGGTGGAAACCAATTCCATCCATCTTCGTCCGCTCCATTGTCCCCTCACTCGCGAACAAGACCCCAAGGTATTTAAACTCCTTCACTTGGGGTAAGGACTCATTCCCTACCCGGAGAAGGCACTCCATCGGTTTCCTGCTGAGAACCATGGCCTCAGATTTAGAGGTGCTGATCCTCATCCCAGCCGCTTCACACTTGGCTGCGAACCAATCCAGTGAGTGCTGAAGGTCACAGGCCGATGATGCCATCAGGACCACATCATCTGCAAAGAGCAGCGATGAGATCATGAGAGCAGCGATGAGACCACCGAACTGCAACCCCTCCCTACCCCGACTACGCCTCGATATCCTGTCCATAAATACTACAAACAGGATTGGTGACAAAGCGCAGCCCTGGCGGAGGCCAACTCTCACCTGAAACGAGTCCGACTTCCTGCCGAGAACCCGGACACAGCTCTCGCTTTGGTCATACAGAGATTGGATGACCTTGAGAAGGGACCCCTCACCCCATACTCCCGCAGCACCTCCCACAGTATCTTCCCAGGGACCCGGTCATACGCCTTCTCCGAATCCACAAAACACATGTAGACCGGATGGGCATACTCCCAGGCTCCCTCCAGGATCCTTGCAAGAGTGAAGATCTGATCCGTTGTTCCACGACCAGGACGGAATCCGCATTGTACCTCTTCAACCTGAGGTTCGACTATCAGCCGAACCCTCCTTTCCAGCACATTAGACTTTACCAGGGAGGCTGAGAAGTGTGATACCCCTGTAATTGGTACACACCCTCTGGTCCCCCTTTTTGAACAGGGGAACCACCACCCCGGTCTGCCACTCCTTAGGCACCGTCCCAGACTTCCACGCAGTGTTGAAGAGGCGTGTCAGCCAAGACAGCCCCTCCACACCCAGAGCTTTCAGCATTTCTGGACAGATCTCATCAATCCCTGGGGCTTTGCCACTGTGGAGTTGTTTGACTACCTCAGCGACTTCCATCAGGGAAATTGACGACCATCCCCCATCATCCTCCAACTCTGCCTATAACATAGTTAGATGGATTTAGGTGTTCCTCAAAGTGCTCCTTCCAACTCCCCATTACCTCCTCAGTTGAGGTCAACAGCGTCCCATCTTTACTGTACACAGCTTGGATGGTTCCCCGCTTCCCCCTCCTGAGGTGGCGAACGGTTTTCCAGAAGCGCCTTGGTCCCGAGCGAAAGTCCTTCTCCATGCCTTCGGGCCCTTCGGTACCTTGCAACTGCCTCCGGAGTCCTCTGGGATAACATATCCCGGAAAGACTCCTTCAGTCGGAAGAAGGCTGAATACTCCGAACTCTTGTTTGGTGCATATGCACAAACAACAGTCAGAGTTCCCCACTCCCCACCACCCCACAACACGCAGGCATAGGGAGGTGACCCTCTCGTCCACCAGGGTAAACTCCAACGTAGCGGCGCTCAGCTGGGTGCTTGTGAGTGTGCTTGATTTATTGCATATCGTGACAGGCCTAATATATGTAGGATATATGTGATGTAATTATTTAAAGTTACAGAAAACACCAATTAACAACTACAAAATATACCGTAGAATGGTATAGCTGTAGTTGGAATAGATGCAAATAGAATTGGGTATAATTAACAACCTCATGGTGAATTCACTCCGCCGCAAATGCATTTACTCCGCTTCACTTTACCCATCCGTGTAGAGCTGTAGGCTTCTTCAGTACTGCAGAATTGTTGCTAATTCAAAATTGATTAGGAAAAAACCCTCATTTCGTTCTGAGCTTACCAAAATTGCAACAACAAAGCGTCCTCCTACACTGTTTTGCATCCAGTTTCCTGTACCTTTTAAAAATATTCATTTGTAATTAGAAAATAAGACTCAAAAATCTTGAAACACAACTGTTAATTTGATTAAAAAGAGTTTATGAACTCAGATTAATGGTTTAGTCTGGCTAATAATGTTGTTCATGTCACTGAACGTAATCAGGTTTTTGCAGAAACCTGGGGTGGTGTGTCATGGGGTTGTGTATTTGTGGTTAGGGGCTTCAAAGTGCTTCAAGAGGTGAACCTGTTTTCATCTCTCTCAGAGACCTCAGCTTTTGTCCCCCCATTTTATCAGTCTGCTGAGAGGGGATGAGAGAAGCTCATGAGATCATTTTGCTTGTTCGGACTCCATCTGCTGATTATGTATTCCTCATACAAATAATGTATTCAGCCTCTTTACTACTTTGCACCCACCTATGTAAGAATTTCACTACCTATGGTCACACAAATTACAGTAGTTGGGTTGCAGGGAGTAGCAGCTCTGACCAAATAAATTTGTCTTTTGGAAAATTAGGTATAATTTGATTAAATTATTTATTTGAGTTTACACTTGCATATGTAGTGACAGACTACCCAACAAGTATGCCACTTGAATTGTAGTTATTTTATTCTGTATATACTATCCATCATCCCAGGTTGAGGGACTTGGAGGATCAATTCCAGCATCTGCAGACCTTGTCTTGTTCAGTGCCAGCCTTGAAATTCAAGGTAAAGTTGACAAATGTTTGACTGCTTTATCTGTCACTGTTTGTCATCGGCCACTGCCAGCCATTTCCTGTTCAGCATGTGTTCTATAACAGAACTATAAGGTTCGACACTAACTTTTTTTTTTACCGTAAAAAATTAAGGAGTGCATAGTGCTGGGCGGTATGACCAAAAATTTATATCACAGTATTTTTTACGATTCTCACGGTCACGGTCACGATCACGGTATATCACAGTATTTTCTTTCTTTGCTTGACAGGGTTATATAGGTTTATAATGGCTTATTTTACTGTCAGGAGTACATAGAATATCACAAAAACATTTTAATGTCATCATGTTTACTAAAAGCTTTGATTAATAAAGGGTTTGCTTGGCTCTACAACATTATATATATATATATATATATATATATATATATATATATATATATATATATATATATATAACATTATACAATAACGTTATATGAAGGAGCATGCATCAAATAGTTACAGAATCTAAACTAGTTTTATTGTGCAAACTGCAAAGTAGTAAAATAAACTTAAATCAAATGAATAAACATAAGAAACTTTAACATGGTTTCCCTTTTAAAACAAAATAGTTGTAAGATAGTTGTGTAAACACTGGGCGCCTGAACGTAGCTCCGCTGTCATCCTGCTTTGCTGTTTGAATAACTTTAGTAGGTTGGCGGACGTATTTCAGCGAGGCAAGACATCTTAAATCCAGTATTTTAATCATTGCTCTGTCCCGTCTTTCTCCCGTCTTTCTCAGCTGTCTGTAGCGGGACCATAGGTGGATTGTTATTGCGTTCATAATGTTGCTCCGCTGCATGCTTGAAGTGACGTCTTTGCAACCCGGTCACGGCCGACTAACGTTAGCACTGCGAGTAAAGTTAGCACAACCAAGTAATGTTTTGCGACGGCCAACCACAGTGGCTAAATTATGTCAGATTTTTTAGAAACAAAAAACTTGGGAACAACAGACGGCTCCTCTCTTGAGCATACGTTGTTCTGGTGTATCTCCGGTCTTTCTTCATCCTCTAACTTTCTTCTCTGTTCTTGAATGTGCAGTAGCAACCAGAGCCTCTCCCAGCTTAACAGACTGTTATGCTAGCTAGCTAGCTAGCTAGCAACTATAATGTTACCCAGCATGCCGTTCAGCAGTGTAAATTTCATCCATCCATCCATCGTCGTCCGCTTATCCGTGGTCGGGTCGCGGGGAGAGCAGCTCCAGCAGGGGACCCCAAACTTCCCTTTCCCGAGCCACATTAACCAGCTCTGACTGGGGGATCCCGAGGCGTTCCCAGGCCAGGTTTTAGTCCTGGGTCTTCCCCGAGGTCTTCTCCCAGCTGGACGTGCCTGGAACACCTCCCTAGGGAGGCGCCCAGGGGGCATCCTTACCAGATGCCCGAACCACCTCAACTGGCTGCTTTCGACGTGAATGAGCAGCGGCTCTACTCCGAGCTCCTCACGGATGACTGAGCTTCTCACCCTATCTCTAAGGGAGACGCCAGCCACCCTCCTGAGGAAACCCATTTCGGCCGCTTGTACCCTGGATCTCGTTCTTTCGGTCATGACCCAGCCTTCATGACCATAGGTGAGGGTAGGAACGAAAACTGACCGGTAGATCGAGAGCTTTGCCTTCTGGCTCAGCTCTCTTTTCGTCACAACGGTGCGATAAACTGAATGTAATACCACCCCCGCTGCGCCGATTCTCCGACCAATCTCCCGCTCCATTGTCCCCTCACTCGCAAACAAGACCCCAAGGTACTTAAACTCCTTCATTTGGGGTAAGGACTCATTCCCTACCTGGAGAAGGCACTCTCCTGCCATGGCCTCAGATTTAGAGGTGCTGATCCTCATCCCAGCCGCTTCACACTCGGCTGCAAACCGATCCAGTGAGTGCTGAAGGTCACAGGCCGATGATGCCATCAGGACCACATCATCTGCAAAGAGCAGCGATGAGATCCCCAGCCCACCAAACTGCAACCCCTCCCTACCACGACTACGCCTCGATATCCCGTCCATAAATACTACGAACAGGATTGGTGACAAAGCGCAGCCGTGGCGGAGGCCAACCCTCACCTGGAACGTGTCCGACATCCTGCTGAGAACCTGGACACAGCTCTCGCTTTGGTCATACAGAGATTGGATGGCCCTGAGAAGGGACCCCCTCACCCCATACTCCCGCAGCACCTCCCACAATGTCTCCCGGGGGACCCGGTCATATGCCTTCTCCAGATCCACAAAATACATGTAGTCTGGATGGGCATACTCCCAGGCTCCCTCCAGGATCCTTGCTAGAGTAAAGATCTGATCCGTTGTTCCACGACCAGGACGGAATCCGCATTGTTCCTCTTCAACCTGAGGTTCGACTATCGGCCAAACCCTCCTTTCCAGCACCTTGGAGTAGACTTTACCAGGGAGGCTGAGAAGTCTGTAATTGGTACACACCCTCTGGTCCCCCTTTTTGAACAGGGGAACCACCACCCCGGTCTGCTACTCCTTTGGCACTGTCCCAGACTTCCATGCAATGTTGAGTAGGCGTGTCAACCAAGACAGCCCCTCCACATCCAGAGCTTTCAGCATTTCTGGACGGATCTCATCAATCCCTGGGGCTTTGCCACTGTGGAGTTGTTTGACTACCTCAGTGACCTCCACCAGGGAAATAGACGACAATCCTCCGTCATCCTCCAGCTCTGCCTCTAACAAAGAGGGTGCATCAGCTGGATTTAGGAGTTCCTCAAAGTGCTCCTTCCACCGCCCTATTACCTCCTCAGTTGAGGTCAACAACGTCCCATCCTTACTGTACACAGCTTGGATGGTTCCCCGCTTCCCCTGTCTGAGGTGGCGGACGGTTTTCCAGAAGCGCCTTGGTGCCGACCGAAAGTCCTTCTCCATGTCTTCTCCGAACTTCTCCCTGCTTTGCCTCTTTCACGGCAGAGGCTGCAGTCCTTCGGGCCCTTCGGTACCTTGCAACTGCCTCCGGAGTCCTCCGGGATAACATATCCCGGAAAGACTCCTTCTTCAGTCGGACGGCTTCCCTGACCACCGGTGTCCACCACGGTGTTCGAGGGTTACCGCCCCTTGAGGCACCTAAGACCCTAAGACCACAGCTCCCTGCCGCAGCTTCAGCAATGGAAACTTTGAACATTGTCCACTCAGGTTCAATGCCCCCAGCCTCTACAGGGATGCACGGAAAGCTCCGCCGGAGGTGTGAGTTGAAGGTCTGTCGGACAGGAGCTGACTCACCACCAGATGGTGATCAGTTGACAGCTCCGCCCCTCTCTTCACCCGAGTGTCCAATACATATGGCCTCAGATCAGATGAAACGATTATGAAATCGATCATTGACCTTCGGCCTAAGGTGCTCTGGTACCAAGTACACTTATGAGCATCCCTATGTTCGAACATGGTGTTTGTTATAGACAATCCATGACTAGCACAGAAGTCCAATAACAGACAACCACTCTGGTTTAGATCAGCGAGGCCATTCCTCCCAATCACGCCTCTCCATGTGTCTCCGTCATTGCCCACATGTGCGTTGAAGTCCCCCAGCAGAACTATGGAGTCCCAATCCGGAGTCCCATACATGACTCCATTCAAGGTCTCCAAGAAGGCTGAATACTCTGAACTCTTGTTTGGTGCATAAGCACAAACAACAGTCAGAGTTTTCCCCCCAACAACCCGCAGGCGTAGGGAGGCGACCCTCTCGTCCACCGGGGTAAACTCCAAAGTTGCGGCGCTCAGCCAGGGACTTGTGAGTATCCCCACACCCGCCTGGCGCCTCACACCCTGGGTAACTCCGGAGAAGAGTCCAACCCCTCTCCAGGAGTCCAACCCCTCTCCAGGAGTACGGTTCCAGAACCGAGACTGTGCGTAGAGGTAAGCCCCACCAGATCCAACTGGTAGCGCTCCACCTCACGCACAAGTTCCGGCTCCTTCCCCCACAGCGAGGTGACATTCCACGTCCCCAGAGCCAGCCTCTGCTGCCCGGGTCTGGTCCGTCAAGGCCCCTGACCTTCACCGCCACCCGTGTGGCAGCGCACTGGACCCCAGCGGTTCCTCCCACAGGTGGTGGGCCCATGGGCTGGAGAGATAGGTGCCACGTAGCTTTTTCGGGCTGTGCCCGGCCGGGCTCAGTGGCAAACCCGGCCACCAGACGCTCGCTGACGAGCCCACCCTCTGGGCCTGGCTCCAGACGGGGGCCCCGGGCTTCCTCCGGGCAGGGTCTCTTTATCCCTTCCTCGTTCTTCCATAGGGTTTTTTGAACCATTCTTCGTCTGGCCCCTCACCTGAGACCACTTTGCCATGGGAGACCCTACCAGGAGCACAAAGCTCCAGACAGCACAGCCCTCAGGTTCACAGGGACACCCAAACCTCTCCACCACGATAAGGTGATGGTTCCCGGTGTAAATTTGTAAATGTAAAATCATTAGCTAGTGTTAGAAATAGTTTAAGTCACAAATAGTTGTGTGCTATGGTGTTTTATCCTGTTAAAGAGAGTTAGTTGTGGGTTACTAACTGTTATGTTATGCAGATTACATTGGCCGTAGCGCCCTCTGCGGCAATTCACCGGTATTACTGTATATGAAAAATTCATATCATACGGGAAATTAATACCGGTATACAGTACTAACTGGTATACCGCCCAGCACTAGGAGTGCATAAAAAACTTTAGGGGCACAATGAAAGTTGATCAAATAATGTGTTTTTCTTTAATTAAAGGGATACGGGGATACATTAAAAAGTGTTTTCATTTGTTTGAGTGCGCAGCACAAAAATATTTAAGTGTTTAATTTCTCACTGAATCCAGACAAACCCCTGGAGAATTATATCCAGTCAGCTTTAGAATGACTTAGCCCACATAGGTAACTGCTATTAGCCTACTGTTGGTGTACAGTGATACTTGTAGCAAATTTGTACAATGATACAATCATGCTATGAATACAAACCTATTTTCTGTTGATCAATACATTGTCAGTGATGGTGAATATACAGTAGTGGTGTAACAAACCACCCCAACGGTTCTGCACGCATGTGAAGCGCGGATTAATTGCCAAGTATAACCATCATAGTGTGAAATACAGTTTTATAACACTGTTAACCTGTTAAGTTGAAATAAGTTTAGCTTTAAACACATTGCTTGACAATGTACGGGCCGCTGCAGAAAGATGCCGCCTTGCTGCTTGTTTAGTTAACAGGGATAGCAATGCTGCTAAAGCGGTCGCAACTGTGGTTAGAGTTTTTAAGCTCTGTAGGAGCAGGTAGGGGCTGACTACCTTTCAAGGGGAGTGTCTCTTATTCTCTCATGTTGAATTTAGCCTGTTCTCTATGTTGCAGGTAGAAAATTTCTTCTGCATGGGCTCTCCTCTGGCTGTTTTCTTGGCGTTGCGAGGTATCCGGCCTGGAAATAATGGTGTGCAGGATCACATCCTCCCCACATCTATCTGCAAACGCCTCTTCAACATCTTTCATCCCACAGACCCTGTGGTGAGCTACAGCTCCCACAACTGAGTGTGTCACTTTTCTGCTTAGATCACCCTCTTATTATCTATTATCTGTCTATTATTGCCTGTTGCCAGATGTTTAGGAAGTAATGAGTAATGGCTAACAAACAGAAACAAACCTTTCAATGGATACTTTTATAAATCTGTGGTGTTGCTATTAGATTACACAGCAAAACAATGAAAACTAGAAAAACTGGCAATTGCATTCAAATAAAATGTGTAGAAATAATGTTGCTCAATTATTCATATTAGTTTGTTTGTTTCAGGCATACAGATTGGAGCCTCTTATCTTAAAGCACTACAGTAACATTGCACCTGTTCAAATCCACTGGTAAGACTCTCCTGCGAATATTTTAAAGCATTGGATACTGTGATCTAATGAATTGTTTCATATTATCCTCCATTTTTGTCTATCTTTTTGTTAATCTGTTATTTGTAAAATAATGTTGTTGCTCTCAACAAAGGAATATGCCACCGTTTGTTGAAATAGGGCTTATCACGGTCTCCTCTAGATGTAGATAGGTGGGCAAATGCATTTTTTGTCTCAGTGCATGCATTGTCTCAGTCTGGTGGAGCCGTTGATAGCTTAGCTTAGCATAGTGAATGGAATCCTTTGTTGCCGTTAGCATGTCGTGAGTAAAAGTGAGCCAACAACAAAACCTAATTACTTCTTGTGGGCTGCGTATTCACAACAAGTACAAATAGCAACGCAAAATAAGACTAGACGATTTCCTAGGCATATATTGATTTGGGACTATATTGGGTGGAAGTAGCCTACAGCCGAAGCACTGCTACATTGGCGCAGAGATCACGCAGCTGTTATGGCCGAGGCTCTGACCCAAAACACAGAGAATCACATGCAGACACAGTGGGCAAAGCACGAGGAAATACAGGAAAGTACTGACTTGAACAAACAAGGTAGCTATCACACTGGGAGCCAAGTTACCACATTGGTAGCTGTAAGGATCTGGCACCGAAGATGAGTTCCACCCGGGTCTAAATACTGCAGCAGTCCTTAGTTGAATCAGCTAGCTACAGCTGTGCAGGCAGATAGATCACCCAGCCACGCCCCTTGACCTACTTTCAGGACGCACCAGCAACACATACAGGACGGAGAGAATAGCTGAGAGAACAGCAGCACCTGAAACCCCCCGACTTTTGTCAACATACCAGCGTGAATATATGGCTATTTTTCCTACAGTAGACAGTGAATGGCGATGAACATGGCGGATTTTGTGAGAGACGAAAAAGATGACTTCTCAGACAGTCAAGACCCAGAAGCATACCTCTATGAAGAGTTTTCAGAAGAGGAGCTGCGTGCTTTGGGAGTAGAACGATAGGAGGAGGAGGTAGCGATCGCCGAACAACCTGAGAACGTGAGCATAAAAGCCAACATGATCTGGTGGTGTGAGTGTGTGGGAATATGCAGACTGAAATAGAGTGTCTATGATGTGGAGAGTGGGACAACGTACCGCCGGACAAGATGAGCGTGCTGCCCACAGTTGTGTCGCAGCTACCGAGGATTTCTCAGCGTTGATCCATCCTGCAGTCCTCGACTTTTTTTCCCCGGTCTGATAATGTCAACTGGGAAAAATGCTGAATGGACCCAATAAACAGCTGTCCACAGAGTAAGTGATTACTGTAAACATGATGCATGATTATTTTATGGGATAGATCAACCCATACTCGCCCATTTTACTCGCGACATGCTAACAGCAACAAAGAATTCCATTCACTACGCTAAGCTAAGCCCATCTACATCTAGAGGAGACCGTGATAAGCCCTATTTCAACAAACGGTGGTGTATTCCTTTAAGTATCATGTTTCAGTCTGTTTGTTATTACATTTTTTATTATTATAACTTTCACTAAAGCTACAGTATGCCTAGTTTAATGAAATTACAGCTGAAGACAGAAGGACCTGAGGTTGATGTGGATGTGATATGCAGGTACAACACCACCAGCCCAACACAGTACGCTCGGATCCGGCCCACACTGCTCAACCCCCCAAAGGAAACAACATCTGTCTCAGACTCAGAGAGCATCCCAAGTCCCTGCACTTCCCCGCCCCAGGCCAGACGCCACTATGGAGAGTCCATCACCAACCTTGGCAAGGCTAGCATCATGGGTGAGCACACAGGGAGGGTAATGGCTGCATGAATGGCAGATGCAGTAGAACATTCAATTCAATTTTTTTGTTTATTTATATTTTATATATGTATAATTTACTTTGAGCAGAACCTAGGCTCTATGGTGGGCAGCTATTTGCCTCAAAGGAGAGAGAGAGAGAGAGAGAGAGAGAGAGAGAGAGAGAGAGAGAGAGAGAGAGAGAGAGAGAGAGAGAGAGAGAGAGAATAGATGCACAGCAATAACAATAACATAAAAAAGGCCCTTACACACCAGGGACGTTTGTTTGTGTGATAAATTTGCAAATCATATATTTATTCGAACTGCTGACAACTTACACACATACAAACATGAATATTACGCAGCGATAAAGCAACATAATTTTTTTTTTTTTCAACAAGCTTACAGAGGCTTAATGTTAGTTTTTCCTGCTGTGGCCTGATTGTGGTCAGACAGCAAAGGGGTAGAACGGGCTGGAGTCTCCCTGGAGCTAACCCCGTCACTTCACGCAGCAGCTGGGGAAAGCTGCCGCATTTATTTGTACTTAAACTTCAAATTCTAGCTAGTGTACATTCACTTGATATCTTACGGAGCCCGAGAATTTTTGAGGGGACTACTTTTGCATTACCTCGCAATATTTTGCTTTCTCTTGCAATAAGTTTTGCGTTACCTTGCAATACTTTTATTCTTCCATTCCCGAGACATAGTGACGGATCTAGAAAATTTTACATGGGGTGGCAAAGGGGTGGCGAAAGGTCTTGGCAGGGTGGCATTGGAAGACAGTACACAGAAACCCTCATAGGTAAATGGCTTGTTCGGCAAATAGCGGAAAAACTGTAAAACTGCGTAACATGTTTCTATCATTTGTTTGACCTTTTGTTTGATCATAATTACTGATAAAGTAAGACAAATATAATAGAAAATAGAATAGAATGTGTCTTATTTTATCGCAATTATGATCAAACAGAAGGTCAAACAAAAGAAACTGTAAAAGATAAGTTCTATTTATATACAGTATGTACATATTTACATATCTAACCTGTTAGATCCCCTAGTTAACCTCCTTAAAGGAGGTTCTGGACCAGCTCTCCGTCTATAAGGGTCCGAGCCTCTATGCCTATGAGTATTACCCTATTAGGTTGCAGAGACTATTTAAGCTGGTGGCGAGGAGACACGTCTAGCTTCTAACTGCCTTCATCCGAACGTCTACCCTGCTTACACTAGCCTGGCACCTGACCGAATGGCCCTAGGGTCATTATGCGCTATATAATTCGCGCTCGTTAACGGCAGCTCTCCTCTTATTGATCTGATACTTGTTAATTGCTAGGATTAGTTTAGTGGCTCGTACAGTGAGCCCCAAGTCTGTTTAATTTATGTGGCTAAAGTAACTTGTTAGAACCTCCTTTGCTGTTAAAGACACTTCCTAATATTTACTGCCATCATGAGCAGTCAGTGAGATGTCATGAGTCCAATGTCACAGAATTCTGTGTGTCTACTTCATTTTTTGGTATTAGTCAACTCCTTCGTTCCTGAGGCAACCCTGGCCTGTCTTCCTATGTACATGCCTCCTCACTCGTAGCTTCAGTATTTCAACATGTCCTGTGTACGTGCCTCCTCACTCATAGCTTCAGTATTTCAACATGTATTTTACCACTCCTATCTTGGTTAATCAGGTCATTTCATATTTTAATCTCTTCTTTTCCTATTTAACTAGTAAATCAATTTCACTCTTGGTTACATGGTCTAAAGCCTCTTAAAACCTTATATTTATTATGCTTTATAGCCAAAATCAACCTTTCTTTAACAGCTTCGCTGTCATTCACTGTGCATTTCATTAACTATTCAGGTGGAGAGTCCCTAGTTTTCCTGAGGTAGAGACCAATGGTGGAAAGTCCCTTGCTTTCCACTGTTTGGGTGGATTAGGGATCTCAATTTACTTGACACTCCCTCCTTGAGATCACCCGTTGCCCTTGACGCCGCTGTTTTAGCTTTCTGCGAACAGGGGATCGTCTTCGTCGTAGTCCTCGTTGATGGTCAGTACATCCGGATCTGATCTGTTTTGCTTATCTAAAGCTAATGTACTTGCACTTACTACTTGTTGTCTGGAGTTTGCACCTTCAGGGTTGAAAGCACTTATTTGGAAGTCGCTTTGGATAAAAGCGTCAGCTAAATGACATGTAATGTAATGTAATGAAATAGACACATGGCTCAGAAGGAATGGAAAAAGAAAAGAATTGCAAGGAAACGCAAAATATTGTGAGGTAACACAAAACTTATTGCAAGGGAACGCAATATATTGCGAGAGAACTCAAAACATATTGCGAGGTAACACAAAAGTACTTTAATACTTTAATAATCCCAGGGGGAAATTATTTTCGTTACAGGCTCCAGATGTACAACATATATTATATGGACAAGATATATAGTATAAACAAATTTACAGTATAAAAAAACAAAAATGTACAGTATAATAAGCAAATTTACAGTATAATTACAATATTTTACGCTCAAGTGTACAGTATTAAGTGATAATCCTGTATTCAGTATTTAGTACAGTATATTTATTATTAAAAAAAAAAAATATTTAATGACCACAGGCAAAAAGGATTTCCTGTGGTGCTCAGTGGTGCATCTGGGTAAGAGGAGTCTTCTGCTGAAGGTGCTCCTCTGCTGGGCCAGTGTGTCGTAGACAGGGTGCGAGACAGCATCCTCCTCTCAGCCACGGTTGTCAGTGTGTCCAGCTCCATCACCAGCCCTCCTAATCAGTTTGTTTAGTCTGTTGTTGTCTGCAACCTTCATCCCACTTCCCCAGCATGTGACAGCGAAGAAGATAACACGGGCCACAACAGACTGATAGAACATCCTCAGCATCGTCCGACAGATGTTAAAGGACCTCAGTCTCCTAAATAAAAGTTAAGAAAAATCAAAAAATCACACCGTGACCCTTCCAGGGCTCCGTAATATCTTCATAGCTAAACTATCCTCTGTCCGATCGCTTTCTCTACTCCACTCACAGTAATAATAAATATTATGATTAAACTAGTGGTGTGCGATACTGCAAAATTTGGTATAGATATACCAAGTAAATACAGGGCCAGTATTGCTGATACCGATACGATACCGATACTTTTTAATAATTAAGGTGGATGCATCATCCAATTGCTAAATCTGAATGAATTATCATGGCCAATTGTTACATTAATCTTGATCACTATGAATATGCGTGTACTTTCGATTGAAAAAAACCCCGACCCCAATCGGTGCAGGCAATGACCTGGGGCCTCATGTATAAACATTGTGTACGCACGAAAAGCTTGCGTACGCTGGTTGTCACGGACATTTTGTGATGTATAAAAAAAAACTTGACCTGAGAATGTGCGGACCGTCACGCAAACTGTTGAGCAGTCGTGAGAATGTGCGGTCCGTCCGCAAAGTCTTGTCTGACTCTGTAACGTGGCGAATTCTAAGTTAAAAGTGCTGAAAACCACCAAACATTACAAAATAAAGATTCCACTTACTGGCATGTCTATGACGTTGTCTATGAAAAAACATATTTATATCCGCTAATAATCCATAAAAGTTTGATCATTTATGTGGCTAATGTTTCACATCTTTCACAATATTAACTGTTTAATGTGCAGGCTACTTAACCTCTGTTAAACATGAGGATGGGAAATGAATGATAAATCCACTTAGAAAATACTTTCAGTCATCCTCTGTATTTCCCATAGATTAAATATCTTACTCACTGTCCAGCAAAAAGATCGGCATGGAAAAATGTAATAGCCTATATTACATTTTTCCATGCCATTTTTTTTTTTATAGTAATTTCCATATTAATTTATGGGAGGAGGCAAGGCGGTGTCGGTGGCTCGTTCATGTGCGCTCAATTTCACGTTGATTGTGATGTATAAAGTAAAGGTGCGCAGGACCTGGCGTACGCCCGGTTTTATACATCTGAATATTTCTGTGCGTAGGTACTTTTCAAGTTTTTGGTCGTACGCCATCTTCTGGTATGAAAGCTGCGCAATCTTTTATACATGAGGCCCCTGGCCTCTGGACGACATAGCCAGACCACCAGGCGCTCACTGGATTGTTTTTGGGAGCTGGAGGTGACGAAGGCAGGGAGATCCAGGCTAACACAGATTGACAATGCCAAGCCTCCTACTCACCAACACCAGATCGATCACAAACAAAATGGATGAGCTACAAATACACACACAACTGCTGCGTGATATTTTGGCTGAACACAGTTATTACGGACGGCAGCAAGCAGCTAACGGCTAACCGGGTAAGCTACCCACCAGCAGCATCGAGACAAGGTAGGTGAATTAAAACAATGTCTGAGTTGAAAACGCATCTTGTTGTCATGTAAGGGCCCTATTCATGTTGCACAGACATTTTAATTGCATTTTGTGTCTGTTAAGAGGCACAAAGGCACTGTAAAATCTGCCCTGACAGCTGCTGTTTTAGCTCAGTGGAAGCTTGTACACGTAACTGCAGCTTCTCCGATTGGGGTCGGGTTTTTTTCAATCGAAAGTACATGCATAATTATAGCAATCAAGATTAACGTACCAATTGGCCGGAATTCTCCTTTAAGTGGGATTATTAATAAGTTAAAACCCAGGACAGAATTTTCATATGTTTGTATAAATGTGTTGTGTTAACAATGTATCTTACAGCCTTTTTACAAACTATACAGCTTGCCATTGTTTCAGTCTTGGCCTGAAAATATAGCCACACAGTGCTCCTCTTCCTCTGTGATATTCTTCTCCTCCGTCTCTGTCCTTCTTGTGTGTGTGTGTGTGTGTGTGTGTGTGTGTGTGTGTGTGTGTGTGTGTGTGTGTAATGCTGGCCGCGGCTGGGGCCTGGCTGCTTGTTTGCTTGTTTGCCTGGTGCTGCTGAGTCACGTGACGGTACAACATCAAATCACAAGAGGGGGAAGGAGGAGCTAAGTGCGCTTGCTCTGCACTGTGACAGGAGAGGCACTTGAAAGCAAGGGGGTAAGCTTCTCTCCACAACGCGAAGCACCTATGGCGCCATTTTGATGCTAACAAGCCATCACCCCCCGTTAGGATTTCATTGACTGTCATTCATTTTGGCGTCACTTTGACAGCCAATAACTTTACATCTGAAGTGTTTAAAGACTTTATTTGTCCATTATTTATTTCTAAAGAAACACAACAATGTATAAAAGGCTCAATTACCTTGTATCTCACGTTATGGCTCCGTAGCAGACGTTTTTGTAAAAATAGGCTAACGATTGTGTCATAACCATGCAACTTACTGTCGCATAGTAGAGGAATTACCGTATAGTACAGGAGAAGCTTGCAGGCAGTTTCGACTTACATTAGCTGTTTAAGTTTAATTATTAATGTTAACTAGCATTTTAGTTAGCAATAATTAGCCTGTGGCTATGTTATCTCCTTACGTACATATACCTACGCTCTCCGTCTCTGCAAGATTGGGAGTGATTGAGATTTCTCTTGGCACAGCTACCAGAAGACTTACAACGTTCAGACACGTTCGTCACATCGTCGGCAAGCTCAGTTTGCAGCTGCGCAGTAAGGCTCAGCGCATCACCGGAAAAGTGCTTCTAATAGCCTTCACTCATCTCCATCCAGAGCAACAGGATCTGTTAGTCCATTTATTTAACTGTCTATGCTTGAAAGCAGCGGCACTTACACAGACACAGACAGCCAGGTCGCCTC
Organism: Gymnocephalus cernua; assembly: GCA_023631565.1. Lineage (NCBI taxonomy): Eukaryota > Metazoa > Chordata > Actinopteri > Perciformes > Percidae > Gymnocephalus > Gymnocephalus cernua. The sequence continues at coordinate 25,778,991 of CM042440.1, read as the reverse complement.
TTTGATGAAACCGAAGTAGTGCATACTGGAGAGAAACTAAAACTAAAGTATCGCTCTCGTTACTTTGGTATTGATCAACATCAATACCAACATTGGTATCAATATTATCGGAATTTGGATCGATCTGCCCACCACTAGAATGGGCAGTGGATGAAGATGAGACTTTAGTGATCCTATGGGGAAATTCACAAGCTACCTGCCAAGTCATAGCCTACTACCACTGTTATTTTGGTAAAAGTAACGCAAAAGTGTAGCATTACAATTTGGAGACAGTAACATTGTAATATAACTAATTACTCTCAAATGACGGTAACTAGTGTAGGAATAAATGTGACCTGTGACCAAAATTCTGGTCTGGCCCAAACGGTCAAAACCTAAAATCTGACTCCAGTTTAAGGTCTCCTCACCTTTAAGTGTTCGTTGACTGGTGGATCAATAAGACTCGTTTCAGTCTCGTTCAGTTAAAGTTATAACACGCTTTAGTGAATGATATAGCAAATACAAAAACTTGTACACAAGGATCTGATGTCTTCCAGACAGAGCAGCCTCTTGCTATCCCTAGCAGAACAGCCGAAGTGTCTTCCTGGCATCTGATGCCCGCTACCTTCAAACTACACATTCTTATACTCTTTTCCAGTCTCCTGGTCCATCCCTTCCGTGCTGTTATCTTCCTTGGATCCAGTCCAGGTCTTCTTGACCCCTGCTGCTGCCCAGTCCTTTTCGGCTCCTTACACGATGTCGTTCTTTCTGCAAAATTACATTGGCTTTTCCTCAACCCAACCCAAACGCTGGGTAACATAAACTACCTACTTTCTAACTACCTAATGTCTAACCTAAAAATAGAAAAATGCAAGCTAAACCCTCTTTTCAGACTTGAATACAACTCAAAGCAATTGGCAACATTAATAAAGATAATATGTGATACTGGTAATAAAATGGCAGTGCAGTGTGGTGCGTGTTTCCTGTATGTAGTTTTTTAGCTGCTAGTGTAAGCTGTATAATACATCGCTCTCTGTGACTATACCAGTGTACCAACATTGACACTTTCTCACATTGTGACAGCAAAAACAACACAAACATTTTTATTTTTTATTAAAATTATAAAATCACACTTCAAACCTATGTCTTGCTTAAGGCTATACTGACTATAATACTATAACTGATCAAACTACACTGCAAAGTTATGTCTTGCTTAAGGCTATATTGACTCAAATCACGCGCTAGGTGGTTGATCGAGGTAGATGGTCTGACAGCAGAGAAGAGGACAGAACAGTACAGTTCAACAGTACAAAACAGTAGGAAATGGTTAAGGGTCACTGGGTGGTGACGGGGATTAATTTAGACCCAGTGGACTAAACTACTTCCTCTTCGTCGGAGGAAGTGTCAGCCTCGTACGAATGGTTCTCACCGCTAGGGAGACGGTACTCTGGAAGAGGGACTTCTTGGGTTGCCAACATTTGATAGGGTGGGGGAGCACTTTCTTTTGATTAGGGCGTAGTTATTAATCTATTGATTGTAGTTCTATGACAGGAAATGGCAAACAGCAATGGAGACTAGGATTAACATAATCATGTCTTTTCATCTTTCAAACATTCCATGCATCCAATCAGTTACATGATCATTGTGTATACATTTTAAGCATTTACATCGACATTATACTTTTTGTTACATTTTGCTAATTCTTTCAAGCCATCAGAGATATCGATCTCAGCTGGTTTAGCCATGCCTTTCGCATCCCATGTGTAATTAGCAAAACGCTATTGTAATACAATTCAAATTTTGTTAACTGTTGCCCTCCAGAAAAGAATGACCCAGACGCCCATGCCAAAATTTGGATTGCGTGCTTTGAACTCATCTGGTAGTTACGCCTCTGGGTGCATCACATTTTATCACACATGCACATTCTGTCTGTCATCAAAAGTGCTACCAGGAATGTCCCTCCTCGCTCGGTATGGGACAGGTTCAGGTGCGGCTAGTGGCATCATCGAACTGCCTCCACACAGCCCTACACCTCAGCTCTACTGGCGCTTTGATTAACAAACCATGAGGCCAAGTAGTTACCTATGTCGGTAGTGATGTCAACACCAAGACGAGCTCAGTTGATGCACACTTTTTTCTCGTCCTGTTCTCAAGAGACAGGTGCAATTACCTGGTAAGACAATATTTACTGGAGGAAACGGTAAACTCAAATGACTTGCACTTTCCCATTTAGGTGTGAGGTTTTAGAGAGTGCATGGCTAAATAGACTAATGTCACATTGCAAACCTGTGGCATTATATTTGGTTATTCAATTTTTGAAAATGGCCTAACTGTGGCCTCCCAGCATGCTTATGCAATTGTTCCATAGCTGTTTTATCTTTATCTTTTAATATTTTAGAAAACATGTGTGTATATATATATATATATTAGGGCTGGGCGATATGGCTGAAAACTGTATCACGATATAAGTGTTTCATATCAGTCGATATCGATAATTATTGATATTTTTTATGACCTATTTAAAATAAGGACCAGGAGAAAAAAATGTATTCAATTTAAACGTTTTTATTTTAAGCTTAACCTTCCTCCGATTATAATCCCCTCAGTTATAAAAGCAGAAAATGTCAACACAACCATGGAAAACACTCAAATAATTCAAATGGAAACATAAGTCTAAAATCACAATGAACACTTCTGGTGAATGAAGTGTTTGAAAATATGTGAATATTGTGAATATTGAAATAAAACTGAGGTAGACTTTACATCTGTAACATAAAAAACAAACCTGGTACAGTACAGTAACAGTTATTATTTTTCTCCGTCTAACAGTCACGGTACAGCCTAAACCGTACATGGTGGGGGGTGGTAACCTGGCTTCTCAACAGTGCTCAGCGGAAGCATGTCTTTGCCTGTATGATATGCCACTGCCTCCGTTATTTATTTGTACCGTTTAGCTTTTACAGTCATAAGGCACTGAGAGTACCTCTCCGTGGTGCTCTGCTGCTTGTGCGGGGTTCCAGCTGCAGATGTTGTTGGACGTTGCTGGCGAATACGGCTGTGCTCCAAAGGTAAAACAGGTTTGCGGTGGGGACGGTGGACTTGCATAATTTGCAGACGACATTGGTCTGACTACGGTAAGACTTATAAAATCCAAAAAACTGCCATATTGGCGAGCTGACGTTTCCCGTTTCATCAAGAACTTCCGCGCTCGCTGTAGCACGCATTTTCCACTTATCACTCCACGCCGCTTCTGTTATTGAAGAATCCAACACGAGACAACGATATGGCGCAACCAAACACAATACTGTTACATGATTGGCTGTTAGCGTGTCACTCCCTACGTTGCTAGGCTACCAGAGAGCGAGTGCCTTTGTTCATGCAACCAAACTTGCTTTGAAACCTCTGGTTTCTTCAGACGAAGAAAAAAAAAAAAACTTTTATCGAGCGCATTTTTTATTGATATTGATTACATGTCTATCGCGATATATATCGTTATCGTTTTATCGCCCAGCCCTAATATATATATATATATATCTTCACATATATATCTTCACATATATATATATATATATATATATATATACACATATATTTTCTTCACTGGGTTTGAGACAGTCCACTAATAACACTTGTCTAATCTAAAAGGCCCCTTTGTAGCCCAGACTACCCTCTCCCACTTCGGATAGGTGAGACTAGACTCCACAGCCCGCTCTGTCTCCCCCAGACAACCCAAAATACCTTATTACAGTGTGATAGGTGGAGGTGAATCCAGGTGATTCTTTCAGCGATTTTCAGTGGCATCAGTGGAAGACTTGATATGGTCCGTCTCATCTAGAACTGGGCCGAATTTTGCTTATCACTTCAAGCAGGGCTGGACTGGGACAAAAAATCGGCCCGGGCATTTTTGGCCCAGGCGGCCCACACCCACCGTGATTGGTCAGAGACATTCCCTGCAGACAGTCCTCTTAAAATATGCGTCCATTCTACGATATGAGTTGCCTTGTGTTCTGCGTTCATGTGATGGTTTTGGATCCTTCAAGAGGTCTCAAGACTTATCTGTTGATCTTACACTTAAATAATTAATTCATTCTTAGAGTTATGATTTGTATATTTATGGTATTTTTTATTATTATTATTGATATTTGATATTGTATTGCCATTATTGTTATTATTACTATTTTGCTTAATATTGGCTTAGCAACTTTTAAAAACGGTGTACTGTTCATTTTAACCATTGTAAGATTCATATTTTGTCGCTTTGGACAAAAGTGTCTGCTAACTACAATAAGCATAACCCTTCCCAAAAGCTACAATAAAGCTGGGAGTAGTACATGCCCTGGAAAAGAGAAGCAGTGTACTCACTCACTTTTGATTGGCGACCTGGAGGCCATAGGGTAGCCTACACAATGTCCATACTCAAGTGCAAGTCATTGCCAAAGATAAAGTTTAAAGTATAATTTCAAATTATTTAACAACATTTAAGTATACAAGTGTATTGTCAGTAAAGTCAATCAAAATGTTGCCTTGGCCCACACCAATGAACAAGAAAGATTTACTCTAACAAGGTAACCTTTAAAAGAGTGAGAAACAGAGAGAAATGTCAGCTAAGTTAAGGTATAATTCATTTAGCTTAAATCTCTGGGCAATGTAGAGAGACAGCTGTACACATAGTATACATGAGCCTAGTAGAACAGGCTGTATACATAGTATACATGAGCCTAGTAGAACAGGCTGTATACATAGTATACATGAGCCTAGTAGAACAGGCTGTACATAGCATACATGAGCCTAGTAGAACAGGCTGTATACATGGTATACATGAGCCTAGGAGAACAGGCTGTACATAGTATACATGAGCCTAGGAGAACAGGCTGTGTAGATCACAGACTTCAGCTACCCAACAGGCCAACCCTTAACTACCTGACAGCCACTAACTTTAATGTTACTGCCAAACTGCTTGTTGTCATTATGATGCGAGGCGCGCGCACGCACGCACGCACGCACGCACGCACACACACACACACACACACACACACACACACACACACACACACACACACACACACACACACACACACACACAACCTGTTAATTCACGTACTTCTTACCGTCGTCAACTAGGCCTACTCTCTCTTCCATCTGTTCCTCCCTCTCTCTCCCGTGGCCCTGGTCGCTCTCCTCTTCCTCGGCCTCTTCCCTGTCATCATGATGTTGTTTCTGCTTCTCTGTATAGCCAGCCACCTCTCCTCCTTCCTCTACTTCAGGTAGCCTAATGCTGATGTTGAAGCAGCTACTACAGCCCCAAACATGTCAGATATTTTGGCACATTTTGAGGCATTCGCCTGTAGATTCTTAATCTTTTTCTCTCGTAATTTCTGTACACATCGCTTGCGTATGGGGTTCCGTGGTCGTTTGTCCATTTTAACGTGGATGCTAAACTTCCAGCATCCTTTACAGCTCGTGTCTCAGGGCTGGGAGTGGGGAAGGGTGTTCCTGGATTTGATTGGGTTAGGTCTAGCTTAGGACTGTAGTTGAGCTGATTCCGGTTTCCAACTTCGCCCCAGGGGCAGGGCTGGACTGGGACTAAAAATCGGCCCGGGCACTTTTGGCCCAGGTGGCCCACACCCAACGTTATTGGTCAGAGACATTCCCTGCAGACAGTCCTCTTAAAATATGCGTCCATTCTATGATATGAGTTGCCTAGTGTTCTGCGTTCATGTGATGGTTTTGGATCCTTCAAGAGGTCTCAAGACTTATCTGTTGATCTTACACTTAAATAATTAATTCATTCTTAGAGTTATGATTTGTATATTTATGGTATTTTTTATTATTATTATTGATATTTGATATTGTATTGCCATTATTGTTATTATTACTATTTTGCTTAATATTGGCTTAGCAACTTTTAAAAACTGTTTACTGTTAATTTTAACCATTGTAAGATTCATATTTTGTCGCTTTGGACAAAATTGTCTGCTAACTACAATAACCATAACCCTTCCCAAAAGCTACAATAAAGCTGGGAGTAGTACATGCCCTGGAAAAGAGAAGCAGTGTACTCACTCACTTTTGATTGGCGACCTGGAGGCCATAGGGTAGCCTACACAATGTCCACAAGTCATTGCCAAAGATAAAGTTTAAAGTATAATTTCAAATTATTTAACAACATTTAAGTATACAAGTGTATTGTCAGTAAAGTCAATCAAAATGTTGCCTTGGCCCACACCAATGAACAAGAAAGATTTACTCTAACAAGGTAACCTTTAAAAGAGTGAGAAACAGAGAGAAATGTCAGCTAAATTAAGGTATAATTCATTTAGCTTAAATCTCTGGGCAATGTATACATGAGCCTAATAGAACAGGCTGTATACATAGTATACATGAGCCTAGTAGAACAGGCTGTATACATAGTATACATGAGCCTAATAGAACAGGCTGTACATAGTATACATGAGCCTATAGAACAGGCTGTACATAGTATACATGAGCCTAGTAGAACAGGTTGTACATAGTATACATGAGTCTAGTAGAACAGGCTGTATAGATCACAGACTTCAGCTACCCAACAGGCCAACCCTTAAACAGTTAGGTTACCTGACAGCCACTAACTTTAATGTTACTGCCAAACTGCTTGTTGTCATTATGACGTGAGGCGCGCGCGCACACACACACACACACACACACACACACACACACACACACACACACACACACACACACACACAACCTGTTAATTCACGTACTTCTTACCGTCGTCAACTAGGCCTACTCTCTCTTCCATCTGTTCCTCCCTCTCTCTCCCGTGGCCCTGTCATGGTCGCTCTCCTCCTCCTCGGCCTCTTCCCTGTCATCATGATGTTGTTTCTGCTTCTCTGTATAGCCAGCCACCTCTCCTCCTTTCTCTACTTCAGGTAGCCTAATGCTGATGTTGAAGCAGCTACTACTGCCCCAAACATGTCAGACATGTTGGCACATTTTGAGGCATTCGCCTGTAGATACTTAATCTTTTTCTCCCGTAATTTCTGTACACATCGCTTGCGTATGGGGTTCCGTGGTCGTTTGTCCATTTAATGTGGATGCTAAACTTCCAGCATATTATAACGTTTACAGCTCGTGTCTCAGGGCTGGGAGTGGGGAAGGGTGTTCCTGGATTTGATTGGGTTAGGTCTAGCTTAGGACTGTAGTTGAGCTGATTCCGGTTTCCAACTTCGCCCCAGGGATGTCAGTTAAAACACGGACGGAGACAATTATCGCTCTTGACGCTTTATTACATAAGGCAACAGTACAAAATGGGCGTGTGTAGCTCTGCTATGGCTGTGTATTTGTGTGTGGTTATGCAAAGAAACAAATAACATTGTGAAGGCTACCATACACAATGCATATGAAGTATACATATAGGCTAGCAAACAACAACAAACCCACTATTAATTACACTAGGCTATATCAATGTAATGTAACTACTGCAGCATAATACAATACAATAATAATACAATAATGTAGCTAAATACAAACGTGAGCAAGAGCTTCCAACAATGTGCATTGTAGCCTAAATCCACAGCCACGTGCAAAGTAGCTAACAGGTGATTAACACAAACATCATTACCAGCTAACTTACTTAAATGTAAAAGAACTACAGACCAATACAACAACAGGCCCAAATGAACTGACAACGTAAGCTATGGGACTTACAGTTCTCAACGACGCACACACGCGAGCTCAACTGATTATCCTCTGGACGCACACAGTCTCTTTTCTCTTTCTCCCACTTTTCTCTCCGTGTGGCGCGTGCGTGTCCGCGCTACCCCCTGGCATGCAGCCACAATCAGTCCTGACAGACGGACTTTTGTACAATTACCGAATGGGCCGCTGTCAGTTATCTATGGGCCGGCGCGGCCCAAAAAAATAAAAAAAATTAAAACAAAGGCCTATAAATTATATCGGCGATTCGGCCCAAAAGTGCGTCGGCCCACCGGGAAAATGCCCGGTATGCCCGATGGCCAGTCCAGCCCTGGGCCCTACAATGCAGGGGGCTTCTGAATTATTTGAGAGTTTTTCCAAAAATACAAGTGTTAACCTGAGTCCAGAATATTATTAGCAGGGATGTAGTGGAGGCTAAACGCACGTAAACGCCGTTTACGCACCTCCCAAAATTCGGAAATAGCGTTTACCCACCTCCAAAGTGCGTTTATCCACCTCTAAATTGTGTTTATCCACCTCTAAATAGCCTATAGTTCCTAAGCCATTTTAAATTAAGCTTATGTCGTTTTAGTTGCATATTTTTCATTATTAGTTTCATAGATTGTTAAACCTAAGACGAAGTCTTTCATATTGCGCTGCTTACTGTCAGTGTTGACCAATCTCTTGCGGTGTTTGTTTGTTAAAGCCTTCCAGGCAGCTATGCCTGGAAGGTGTCAGTACACGATCCGTTCCATCTGCACGATCCGTTCTTCGCATGCGCAGAATTGCGTAGCAGAAAACCTGTGCGATTTGTACCACGCATGCGTTAAAAAACACTTGACGGCAACTGGCAGCATATTTTTCTTGACGTCATTGTTGTGTTGTTTATGTTGATAGTTTTACTGGTAATACTTCGTCTTGACCATAGACCATTAATTCATTATTAATATACCTGTCTATGGTCTTGACTAATAACGCAACGAAGTGTGAACGTACAAAAGTGTACTTTCAAAGACGGATGACAGCTCTTCCAGCCACCACTGCTGTATACCACTATAGTAGCTACATGCTAACGGCAGTAAACATGTCATCTTGGCGGCCATTGTTGTTAAATTCTCCCCAATTCTGGGTCTCATTCCTGCTGAAACATGTCCGATTGGGTAGTGTTTGGTTCAGAAGCCTTTATCTGAGATTTCTCATGTTAGAAAGTGCTGCTTCGTTCCACTATCTAACGTTAGAATACTCCTAGCGGCTAACGGCTACGTAGCATGCTAACGCGACATAGCTGTAATCTTGGCCAATGCTGGTAATTTCTCCCAAAATTCCGGTCACTTTAGTGCTGGGCCATGTCCGGTTGTGTAGTGTTTGGTTTAGAAGTCTTTATTGGTGATTGTTCGCGGTAGCAGCGGAGTATATAGCAGGACTTTACCGTGAAAAATCACCACCGTTGGCCAAGATAACAGATATGTTGCGTTAGCATGCAGCTACATAATACCGTAGTTATGTATGCACATGCGCAGAACGGACCGGTAATCGTGCAAGCGTAGAACTGATCAGCTGGGGTCGTAAAAGCATGAGCTTCTGCGCATGCGCAGAGTTATGCGCATGCGAAGAACGGATCGTGCAGATGGAACGGATCGTGTACTGACAGAAGGCAATAGGATTAGGCAACAGTTAGGTGCCTTGAATTAAGTCAATGGTCGCAGCGCTGCCTTGAAGTCAACGTTGGGGGCTTAAAACGCCATCGAGCATTTCTTGCGTAGCCAGCAGGAAGCAGCAGACTGCATCAAGACTCATCAGTTCTCTTAATACATCCATGGTCACTAGCCCAAACTAGCCTACATGTCTCATGTAATAAATTGTAAAAATAGATGTCCGGCAATTTTTTAAGCGGCGTCAAGACAGCAGCCCTCCTCCTGATGCCAGCAAACGGCCTCGGCTACAAGCCCAAAGTGAGTGAGCTCGAAAAACAGGATACATTATCAGATAAATAACTGGATGTAATTATGCATTCTCTGACATTTAAACCACTGGAAGTTTGTGACAACAAGCTCTCTTTGCTAGTCACCTAGCTAGTTAATGTTATAGCCGTTCGCGGTTTTGCGGGTACGGTAAACGTTTCTATGGAAACGGCGAGTTGAACCAATCAGAGGCGTCGCTGTTAAGCTTAGGACTGTGGGTAGTGTAGTTTTTCTCCATAAGATTGCGGCTAAAAACATGTTTTTCTAGTAACAAGGTTGATTTCATACAGACCTCTAGCTTCTACAGGAGCAGAAACAAAATGAGACATTTGAGGATGTCATCCTGGGCTTTTGGGAAACACTGATCCACATTTTTCTGACATATGGTAGACCAAACAACTAATCGATTAATTGAGAAAATATTCAACAGAATAATGACTATGAAAATAATCCCAAATCCCTAATCATTATGTACAAGTGCATTGCATTGGAAGCCCTGGATATAAGCCTCCCTCTCTATCTCTTAAATATTTTTGTTCTCTCTGTTTTGTCATTTAGTAAACTTTATAGATTTCAACCCTATTATTCCTTCTTGAGTCTCTTTAACAAGAGCTTAGATTAATGTATGAATTGAATAGTGATTGTGTGACCTATGATGAGGAAACAACCAGTGATACCCTTGGTAGTACCATCAAATGATAGCCTATAGCAATGTCATCAGGATACACATACACCGGTAGGCAGTGGCCCACCTTAAAAGGTGACCACGTCGTGGTCCACCAGAATTTATAGTTTACCCACCTCTTTTTTTACCACTACACCTCTGATTATTAGCAAATATCCCCACTGTTTACTGGGAAGGTATTGTACAAGTAGCCATTTACAGATATTGATAGTACTAAAGATTCACTGTGTCACATGTGTGTTTAACATGAAAACATGATTTGTAAAACAATGCAAACAGTCATGAGGATATTCCAATAGTCTATGCACTAAATAGGTATGTATTAGGGGTGGAATGGTACACACAAGTCACGATTCGGTTCATACCTCGGTTCAGACATCACGGTTCGGTACAATGGAGGGAAAAGCAAAACAAAAATGCAGAAGGCATTTTTTTTTTCCCAACTGCCTGAAGTAGCCTATGTAAAGTAACATTGTTTAAACAGTAGGGCTGCAACTAACGATTATTTTAATAATCGATTAATCTGTCAATTATTTTTTCAATTAATCGAATCGGATAAAAACAAAAAAGCATTAATTTACATCAACTCAATACATACATATTTGTTGTTTTAGTTGCTAGTTGTGTAAAGGTAAGTAGCCTAACACACACACATACACACCACTTACCATCATTGTAGTAAGTGCAAGTTAAGTTCATTTATACACCACATTTAAACACAGCTTAAGATGACCAAGTGCTATAAAAGAACTCAGAATTGTAGCGTTCCAATTTAACAGATTGTTGTCTCTGATAGAAAGTTCTTAAACCAATTACACGCATTACTATCAAAGCCAATATTATTTAACCTCTGTAAGAGCAGGCAATGATCTACTGTGTCAAAAGCTTTGGCTCTCTCTTTTATGTATCTAGCAAGTAATTTTCCTGCTTTGTCTCGCGCTAATGTTCTCTGATATAGATTATTATATTAGTATTTTAATTTAGTCAGGTTTCTCAGACCATCCTGTGACATTCTTCACTTAATGGCAGTGTTGGTAAGGCTGAGAAGCTAGCAAGATTTGAAATAGCATGTCCTTTGGGCTTCGTCTAACCGTCGAGCACCACTTCAAAGCGAGGCGCCGCTTTGCGTCTGCTTCAGAGAAAAGCAGAGGAAGGACTGGGATTCAACTCAACAAAACTCATTAATTTTACATACAACTACACAATTTGCATAATTTCCTTTTTATGTATTCCCAGGAGGAATTAACTGTACAAAATACCCTTTGTTTTAAAATTTTGTTCAAATAAAAAGGAAATTATAAATTACTTTCCATTTATGTTATTACAACCATCAAGAGATATCTCATCTCCGTACATGCTGGACAAAATAATTACAACCAGTGTTGAGTAAAACTTTAATAACGTGGTGTAAAACTTTTTCATATAAACAATAATAAATATCATATAGTTATCAAAACTTTGTCCAGGGCTCCAATGTTAGCACACAGGTCTGGCTCTGCAAGTGGCAGGATCACCAACTGTGGCAAACTACTCTGGCAGTGATTGTCCTTGAGAAAGAATATAGAAAGACACCCACAATGAACAACAGTACCTGTCACGGAATGAACAGGAGTCAGACTGGTGGTGAATTACACGTTCTCTTTATTCAGATATCCAAACAGAGGAATAGTGAGTAGGTCAAAAGGTTGAAGGAACTTAACTGAAGATTAGTCAGAGTCTTTGGTGATGAGTTGACGGCAGGAAGGAGACGGCAAGATAAACGCTGGTAAGTATCTTCAGGAAGATGACGGGTAAGTAGCAGGAGAGAGTCCGTGTGTCTTGTTATGACGAGACCAGACAAAGAGTGACTGAGAGTGTGCTGAATATAAAGATGGAGGACTAATGAGGTGCAGGTGGTGGACTGATTACGTGGGCTGATGAAGTGCAGGTGTGGGTGATCAGTACTGAGGAGACTGAGAAGGGATGGGAGGAGTGAGTGACAATGATGGGGATTGTGCACGAGTGGGAGGAGTGAGTGCTGGTGACGGTGGGACCCTGACAGTACCGTTACCATTTCTCTGGCGCAAATATTTAGTAGCAATATCATTGATATAACTTATTGTGTATGTGTTGCCCATCAAAGAGAACCGTTCACTTCTGCATCAAGCTATAGACCTAATGCTACTCACCGTTCGTAGAGGAACTGTGAAACAATAATAGACACAGCAGGGAGAGGTGGTCTAATCGATCCATATTTCCATGGTATCCATGCCTAATTATCCTTGTCATAACTACAAAATAATAATAAAAAGGAAAATGCAGGGCCTGCATTGGCACATTTGTGAAAAGCCAATATGTAAATGATTATGGCTTGATTGATAGTATAATTGGGTATCTTCCACATACAGTAACGTCGATAGAGTGTGTCCTAATAATATTGCCAAGAGGAAGCATATATAAGGTGAATAGAATTGGTCCAAGCACTGAGACTTGTGGAACACCATGACTAACTTAAGCGCTCCAATGCCTAACCCCAACCAATCTTCGTAGGGCGGGACTTGCCTAGAAGTTACGTGGGATACATAATAACGCAGGGCTGACATGCAGCAAAGGGCCAAAATTTGTCAAAATTTTCGAGCGCACGTGAAGGCAGCATGTGAAGGCAGCGAAGATGAAGAAAATTTGAAGCGAAAACTGAAGCAACTTTGCTTTGTTGTTGCAGGACACAGTTACCTATTGTTACACAAACTCCTGGGCAGTTCAGTGCTTGTAATAATAATAATAATAATAATACATTTTATTTGTATTGCGCTTTACATTACAGCAATCTCAGTGCAATCTATGTGCTACAGAGCATATAATAACATCATGGTCAATAAAGTGTTTCGTTTTTTTCCTTCGTAGTGTTTAAAATTTAACTCCTGGAGAGGCAGCGATGTTTCCTGTTTACAGTAACGTTAACAGGACTCTCATGCGTATGGACTGACGAGTATGATCTCCGGTTACATGATTGTCTTGTCTTCCGCGGGGTGACGTCGGGTTGCTGTTCTCCAAAAGTTGAATCGATATAAACTTTTTACTGCAGGCATTTAAAATAAATGAAAAGACCTGCGTTTTTGCTGGACTGTCTGATGAGTGACGACCGACGCAGTGTTGGTGAATGAATGCTCAGCCAGCCAGTGCCTCACTAGAGCATTGGTATTGTGAAAGGTTGTACTATCTGTACCTTTATCAAATCGCCTGAAAACGACACAAGGCTGATACAGTATAACCATACCATCACCTCTACACACATCAGACTGCTGGCTTGTAACTCAACATGTCTCCCTTCTTGGCTGAGATAAATGCATAAATTAGCCAGCAGCTAGTGGCTTAATACAGACAAAACACCACCTCTGGCTCTACATGCCACTGTACTTACTCTGCTGTACTGCTCTTTTTTATTTTATTCTCTTATTTTTAATACATGCTATGTATATATATTTATACTTATATTATTTTGTTTTGTTTAACCTCTTATTTTAGAGAATGTGTGACATGCACCTACAACACCGAAATGTGTAAAAAACGTACTTGGCAATAAAGCTATTCTGATTCTGATTAAATTTCAGCCTGCATGCACATTTCAAAAAATTATTTGATTCCTAAACTTGAAAATCGAATACCTACCCATCAAACGAATATTTGGATCCAGCCTTATTAATCATACATCTTGTGACAATATCTTTATTACAGTCCTAAGGGGTATGACAGTTGAGGTATTTTGTTGAATATTTTGTTTAAATATGCCAAATTTTTAATTTCATTTTAATGATGGTTGTTGTTTGGACGGTTGAACTAGCTAATGCTATTGGCAGCCGTAAACATTCAAAGAGTGGGCTGAAACAGAAGCCTTGATCAAGCAACGTTGTAAAAATAAACCCAATATATATAGAATTAGTGTATTACATTTTGTTGACATAATAGGCTATAATTAATCATTTGTAATACTTTATTTTATAAGCCTGTTATATATTACCATTAGCATAACAAATATGTAATACATTAGCATCAGAAATTGAACAACATAAAAGTACTTTAATAAAAAAGTTATTAAAACCTTTAAAAGTATGATAAATACTGTATTGTGGCCACTTACACTTAGTTTAATTATTAACTTAATAGTTACTCGGGGTGTAATAGAACTTTTTCAGTTTGTGTGTAAGTGAAAGTTCTGCACAGCTTATTAAGTGGAATTTGTAAACTTGGGGCGATTTGACCTTGGTTCGGTTTCGTTTCACACCTGGAAAAATCCAAGCGTACCAAAATGTGTCATTACAAATCATGCAAGAACGTTCACTCCTCTTATTGGTTGGATGTGTCTGGGGCGGGAGCAAGAAAGTAAATACAGAAAGAAGGTCCTGTGTATATAGACAGTTAAAGAAATAGACAAAGTGATGCCATTGACTTCCATGAAATCAATGGAAGCACTTTTCCAGTGATGGCTGAACGTTACTGCGCAGCCTCCAACTGAGCTTGACGACGTAGATGTGATGTGAGCAACCTGTCTGAAAGTTGTAAGTCTTCTGGTAGCTGTGCCAAGAGAAATCTCAATCATTCCCAATCTTGCAGTGATGGAGAGCGTAGGTATATGTAAGGAGATAACATAGGCACAGGCTAATTATTGCTAACTAAAATGCTAGTTAACATTAGTAGTTCAACTTAAACAGCTAATGTAAGTCGAAACTGCCTGTGAGCTTCTCTTGTATACGGTAATTCCTCTACAACACTAAGTTGCATGGTTATGACACAATCGTTGGCCTATTTTTATAAAAACATCTGCTACGGAGCCATAACGTGAGATACAAGGTAATGGAGCCTTTTATATATATACGTTTCTTTAGAAATAAACAATGGAGTCTTTAAACACTTCAGATGTAAAGTTATTCACTGTCAAAGTGATGCCAAAATGAATGACAGTCAATGGGATGCTAACGGCGGGTGATTTCTTGATAGCAACAAAATGGCTCCATAGGAGCTACGGTTTGTGGAGGCTGGCTTACCCCCTTGGTGTAGACTGGGTAAACCCTGCCCAATCTGCCGGCAGTTTGATTTGGGCTTGCAGCTCAGGCTGGAAACCTGTACGTTTATCTATCCTGCTTCCGTAACAATTTTGCGGAAACCAATCACAAACTGTCTTATCCACCTGGCGCACTATTGGCGGGTTTAACACGATCACGATAGAGAAGCGACCAGCAGCTTTTTGTTTACATTCAACAAGCCAGTCACCGAAGCGCAGCACTCCATGTGCGGTCACTGCTACGTCACCCGGTTCGTTGGTCTGATTGGTTGAAGGACTATCCAATTGCGTCATTTGAACTATGCCTGTTGATCACGCCTCTTGTGCAGAGAAAATACAGAGCAGACTCCCCAGACTAATGTTCAATCTTAAAAGATTGAGCTCAGTCTGGTGATAGCCAGACTAGGTCCTGTGTGAATTAGTGCATATTTCATGCATCTCCATGTTCAAACCAGGGGGTCACACATAGTTTTCTACAAATGGTTTAACCACTATGTTTTAACATGCATGTAGGGCTCATCACTCTACTTACATTGCTATGTTACAAATGTCTGATAGCAGGCTTGCATCAACTGACAAGGTCAATGCTTGTGGGCACATTTATGCTAGATTTCAGTGCTGCCTTTGATGTAGATAGATACTTTATAAATTCAAGATGTGGTTGATCACAACCTTTTAATTGGTACACTTTTTGTTATGGTTTTAAACATTCAGCTATTATGTGGTTAAGAAGTTACCTGTCCTGTAGATCACAAAGTGTATACTCCAATGGCACTCTTTCAAACAACAGGGCATTGCACTGTGGTGTTCTACAGGGGAGTTGCTTTAGGCCTCTTTTTACCAATGATCTTACATTTGGGCAACCAAGCTTGACCATTATGCTCCATTATGCGCCATCCACATGCTCAGAGCTTAATCAGGTTATGTCTAGTGAGCTCAACATCATACATAATTGGATAAAAATAAAAAAAACTTGTGCTTAACGCATCAAAAACAGTCTGCATGATATTTATTTGTTTTCTAAACATAAATTAGCACATGACCCTAAACTGAATCTTCAGGTTGCTGGTCAATCTATAAAACAGATAAAGAAAGCTAAGCTTCTAGGACTATGGCTTGATAGTGCATTGTCTTGGTCTCATGACATTAATAATACGGTTTCTAAGATGGGCAGAGCCGTTGCCACTACAAGAGAATGCTCACCATTTCTTCCCTCTTCATTGCTGAGGAAAATTGTTTGCTCGTAAATTCTTTGTCACTTTGAGTATTGCTTAGTAATCTGGTCATCTGCTTCAAAACTCCTCCTAAGAAAGCTACAAGAAGCACACAACAAGGCAGGCTTGTTCTGGGCTGCTCTTCTAGATGTAATGTTGCTGAAAGGCATGAACGTCCTTAAAGGGATACTTCACCGCTGGAAAGCTGAATATATCTTTAAATTGGGTCACTTATGTAGCAGAAATGTGAAGAAAAAAAAAATTGAATTGATGCCTTCTAGGCCAAGAAAAGCTAGAAAATGTGTTTTTGGCTCATATGGATGAAAGACACCAAATCCCAGAATGCACTTCGCTTCGCTGCTTTGAGGCATTCGACTCAACTCAATGTGTTTTATTGTTATTTTAACCATATACACAAAACAACGTTTCATCGTGGCTCAAGTGGTGTTACACATTCAAAATATATAAAAACTACATTATATAAAAACGACATACGAAACAGGCTACCTTTAGTGCACACACACATTATAGGCTCCGTAAAGTTCAGCTAAGCATACTAGCATTAGGCTTGGTGGGCTGTAGACACTGAGTATAAACACAGCCGTGAATTAGCGTGGAATGTCAAATGGTCGCCATGTAACAGTCACAAACTCCAGCGGTTAGCAGTTAGTTGGATACAAATCACCCCATTTCTGCACCAGTCCGTGTTAACGCAGCTCACCTTCATACAGAACATCTCTAGCTCGGATCGTCTGAGCGCTAGCAGGCCTGGTAGCTGGACAGTCCGGTTCACTGTTGTTCAGCCATGTTTCCACGAAAGCAAAAAACACAGTCTCTGAACTTGCGTTGGGAGCATCGTTAAAGTTGGATGTAGTCCAGTTTGTTGTTTAATGAACGGACACTTGCAAGCAGGATTGATGGGACAGGTGGCCGGCTAGCGTTAGCTTCCCACCTAGCCGACGAGGATGTCCCCTACCCGGCTCGGGCCATCGAGCGAGACCGCTGGTCTCCGTGCAGGCGAAGCTCTCGTAGTGGGCCGATTATTCCGTCTGTAATAACGTTCCCTGCATATTCTCCGATCTGTACCGATGTATCCCGGTGGTACACGTGCGGTAGTTTGAATGCACATAATTGTTGTAAAAGTTTGCTGCTGAGAAGTTCTCTTAATACATCCATGAGAGAGAGCCCTGTTTAGCGAGGATTCAAGATGGCCGATGACTCCAACCCTACTAATATCCAATTATGTGAAAAAAAATGTTGTTGAGGATTAGGAAGGTACAGATTTAATTATTAGCAATTTAACAAAGATGTTTTATCAATATTAATAAAGTTATGAATATGTGTGTTAAAGGAGAACAACAAGATGCATTTTCAACATTCACCTACCATAGACACGGGACTGCTGCATGATGATTATTACTGAAGCCTGACTGAACACACTCTCGTCCCAGACGACAGCTAGCTAGATAGCAGCTAACTGGGTAGGTGAATGTTGAAAATGCATCTTGTTGTCATGTAAGGGCCCAGTTCATGTTACACAGACATTTTAATTGCATTTTGTGTCCTGTTAAGATACACAAAGGCACTATTTAGCTTATGCCCCCATAACTGCCGTTTAGCTAAGTGGGAGCGGTGGGCATTAGCTGCAGCAGCTCCGTCTATGTAGCTGCTGTTGCGCTAATTGTTTTTGCTATAGACAGGTCTCGCATAGTTATATTTAGCAAGATTAACGTAAAAATTGGCCGGAGTTCTCCTTTAATAACTTTATCAAATTGACAAACAATCAAAATGGGGCACCACACTAGAATCAGGGACCAATAACTGAACTGTGAAAACAGTCTCTTAGGTTGTGTTCTCATTGAAAATAAGGATCTTAATTAATTTGATTAATTTATCTTATATTTATAAAGTGAACAGTATGGGTGAAATTTGAGCACTGACCTGTTCAACCAGCTGTTATATACACAAATAATCACAAACAACTGCTCTTTAAAGAATAATAGAATGTATTTAACTTCCAAATGATTAATTGTAAATCAATAGTTCTTCAATCAATAAACATATTTACTTGTTACAACTACAGCAAAGGCAAAACAAGCACACATGTGGTGTGTGTGTAGGCTTGAGAAAGAGGGAGAGGGGGAGATGACGAGATCACGGAGAACAGCAGACATACTAGTTTTTTGTTGTCTAATGAGCGGACACTTGCAAGCAGGATCCGTAAAGTTCAGCTAACGCATACTAGCATTGGATGTAAACACCGAATATAAACACAGCCGGCATTTAACAGTCACAAACTCCATCAGCAGTTAGCAGAAGTTGGCACTTCATTTCTGCACCAGTCTGTGTTAAAGGGATACGCCACCGTTTGTTGAAATAGGGCTTATCACAGTCTCCCCTAGCTGTAGATAGGTGGGCCAACACATATTTTGTCTCAGTGCATGTTTTTTTGTCTTTTGTTGGCTCACTTTTACTCACAACATGCTAACCGGCAACATAGGATTCCATTCACTATGCTAAGCTAACTAGCTAACTACCAGTGTTGCATCGGACTAAAACAATGCATGCACAAAAAAGGAGTCTTCCGGCGAAAGCAGCCTGGTAGCTGGTGCCAGTACACTGTTGTTCAGCCATGTTTCCACAAAACACAGCAGTCTCTGAACGCGTTGGGAGTTTCGTTGAAGTTGGATGTAGTCCAGTTTGTTGTTTAATGAGCGGACACTTGCAAGCAGGATGGATGGGACAGTTGGCCGGTGTTATGTGCCTTCTGGTTTTTCCACCTACTGGTTTCCGAGACTGTCCAGATGCCGTGTAAACCTATCAGACTACCCACGTCGACAGATTCGCTACATATTCATAAACATTTTACTGGCCTTTGCATGTCGCACCTCAATATAAACTGTACTGAACTGAACTGAGTATCTGAACACTACATGACTACAACATTCTACAGCGGGGAAAATGTGTTTTAAAAGTAAAAATAATTAGGATGATCCGTGTGGATCCGTGAAACAAGAGGTCTAAAACAATTGGTTACCCTGGCCGCCGAATCGCGGTATCTCCAGGGCCCGGTTTTTCAAAAGTAATCCACTAGGATTTTGGAGAACGGATTGGATCAAATCTTGAAAATGGGTTTTTCAAAAGAAAAAACGGATTACATAATCGGATTAGATCACGTAATCCAATCTTGGCTTTGATCCGGTTCAAACCTT
Organism: Gymnocephalus cernua; assembly: GCA_023631565.1. NCBI lineage: Eukaryota > Metazoa > Chordata > Actinopteri > Perciformes > Percidae > Gymnocephalus > Gymnocephalus cernua. The sequence goes on along the minus strand of CM042440.1, from coordinate 25,759,225 downwards.
TAGTTTGGGTTTTTCAGAACTTTTTTGTAGGATTTGGATCACTTTGATCCAAAAAATCTGGATTAAATTGATCCCATCAGAAGGGTGGATTCAGCGTGGATTTCATGCCCAAAATGTAATGAAAACTTTAAAAATGTATCAAATAATACTATATTTGGATCATGCAGTATCTTACAAGATATCCTATTTATTCATAAGGTTTTAATTTTATTTGTTCTTCCGTCAGGCTACAGTGATTAGGTAGGCTTTAACGTATTCAGCCTTTCAGTATAGGCCTACAGCAAAGTAGAAAGAGTTTGGCCTCATAAAATAATCCCCCAAACAGCTGTCAAAATTGACCAAAAACAATAAGTTTTATTCTGTCACTAATTGATATATATATATATATATATATATATATATATATATATATATATATATATATATATATATATATATATATCAATTAGTGACAGAATAAAACTTATTGTTTTTGGTCAATTTTGACAGCTGTTTATATATATATATATAGCCTACCTCAATCGAAAATATTTTTGTTTTTAGAATATTTATTAGTGATGCATGCCATGATTACAGAATAACCAAAAACATGCAAAGAATGGCAATCACTGATTTTTGAAATCCAAAACAAATCCAAATCAGTGTTTGTGTTGTAGGTCTCAGATGAGCGGACTGCTGGAAGAGGATGGGGTGGGGTTTTTCTTTTTTTTTTTTTTTTTTTTAAATGTGTGTGTTTTCATTTCAAATAAAAATAAACTAATATTGACTCCACACTGGCTATTCTACTTGTTGCTCTTTACATATCAATGGTTCTACATTGTGATTTCCTATCCTGTTTGAGCACTGGTTATCCAGATTTGGTGATCCTGAAAAGTTCCTATCCGGATCAGATTGATCCAATCCGATGTTGCTTTGAAAAACTGGCTCAAAAGTAAGCTGGATTACGTGATCACGGATCGCAAAAAAAAGGATTACTAAATCCGGATCAATTTTATCCGGATTAAACCTTTTGAAAAACCGGGCCCAGGCTCTCAAACAGCTACAACAAGTTCCTTGGTTTTATGAAAAGAAGCAATATTTCTATTGACATGGCTCAAATGCCTACATCTAGTTTCCAGTAGCCTACAACGTTATGTATATGACGGAAGATAAGTATTTGAAACCTCTACAATACAAAGTTCTGTTTTGAAATTTGAAAATAGTTTGAAATTGGTGTACAATGAAAGGTGAACGTTGTTTTCAACACTCGTCTAAAGAGTGCACCGTTGCTAGACAAGTTGTTTCAGACAGGGCCGGATTGGGACTCATTTTCAGCCCTGGAGTTTCATGCCTTAGACCGGCCCACTTTAATTCACGACTAAAGGCTTAATTCATATTACTTTTATCCTATTCCCTTTCAATCGTGGGCTTTGTATATTCACTATTGTTTGATTAACAACATAATGGGTCACTAGTAACACTTGGGCATAGAAAGTTGTTATATTGTAACTAATGTGATCACTGCAAAGAAAAAATGCTTTTCTTACTTAGTATTTTTGTCTCATTTCCAGTCCAAATATCTAAAAGAAAATCTTACATCAAGATGCAATTTACTAAACAAGTATGAAAAAACACCTCAAAATTAAGTGATTTTTGCTTAAAACAAGGCACATTATCTGTCAAAAATAATTGTTTTAGATTTAGCAACAAGAAAAAAACAAAATCACTTAATTTTTAGTTTTTTTTCAGAAAACATAATTTCACTTGTCTAGTAAATTTATCTTGAATTAAGAATATTTAGATATTTGAACTGGAAACAAGTAAGATACTAAGTAAGAAAAGCATTTTTTTAGTGATAACGTTTTCTTATTAACACATTATGGTACATCAGCAGCTTCCCTGTGTCTTTTCACAGTGAGAACATTAGTCTCTTCACACCTGGTTCTGTGTCTGACACTAAATGACATGATTTACATTTATTTCTCACCACAGATATCCCCTTTTTACAAAGCTTTCAAGTCAAGTCAAGTCAGTTTCATTAATGATTCATTGTTATTAATGTATAATAATCTCAGGACATGTTTCATTGAGCAGGGCTCTGGTGTGGTGGGCTCCTGACTGGAGCTCGGTAACGTGACCGGACCTCGCTGCTCGTCACTGTTAGCAGCAAACCGGACTAGAGGCGGCTGCTGCTGAACAGCTACAAGAAAAACGGTTGATACACGAACGGTGGTTTGCAGACAACGTTGTTTTGCATCTTGCACTGCTCCTAACTACCTTAACGTTAGCTTACTTACCGGCCTCGTCGTCTTCATTTGTTTTTTGAGGAAAAATGTGCTCAGCTTAGAAGATTTGGTCGCGTCACTTTCCAAAGCTTTCTTCTTTTTTATTCTGGCCTTTTCAGCGCCGCCTTTGCGCTTTCTGTTATATATTGTTATCTGACTTTTTTATTTTGAGCAACTTGCAAGGTGCCGTGTTGGGAGGGGGGGTGTCAAAAGATAATCACGTCATCATTAACCTGCAGGCTGCACTCTGCGAGAAAATATTAAATAAAAAAGTGTAAGACTGCGATAAAATTATGAATAAAAAGAGTGGGGCTGCTGTGAGTGCAGGCAGCCATAGGGACAGCATCCATATTTCAACACAGTACATTACAACAACGGCCCTTGCGGCCAAAAAAATAGACCGGCCCACCGGGAATTTTCCCGGTGCTCCCGATTAGCCAATCCGGGCCTGGTTTCAGATGATCATCTCCGTGTGCTTACGTGAGTGCTAGATAAATGAGGCTGGAAGACAGTGTATGGGAATATTGGCGAACATGGTAAGGCTTATTGTTATCAAATGAAAAGCAGCTGGGTTTCAAATCCTTTATTGATTAAGCAAATATTTTTCTCCACTTGTCTTCTGTCATAAACATGGCGTTGTATAACATTGGAAACTAGATGTAGGTATTTGAGCCATGTCAATAGAAATATTGCTTCTTTTCATAAAACCAAGGAACTTGTTGTTGTAGCTCTCAAACAGCTACAACAACAAGTTCCTTGGTTTTATGAAAAGAAGCCGTTTGAGAGCCTGGAGATACCGCGATTCGGCGGCCAGGGTAACCAGTTGTTTTAGACCTCTTGTTTCAGAATCCATGTGCTGCCTCGTATCATTTATAACAAATCCTTGTACACGGATAGTGCAGAGGTGTAGCAGAAGGTTAGAGTGCACGATATAGTTACGTTTTTAAGCCTAAATCAAGGTAACCTGTTGTTTCGTAATACTCAGGTAAACGGTGATTCATGGCCTACTGAGATTAAACAAAGTCATGTCATGCTCCAGAGAAGTAATGTGATTACTGATAGTGTAGTGGAGAGTGACGCGGGCTTGTGTGTTGTTATTTTTGCTGAGGGAGGTTCGAATCCAGCGCCACACGGATCATCCTAATTATTTTTCCTTTTAAAACACATTTTTCCCGCTGTAGAATGTTGTAGTCATGTACTGTTCAGATACTCAGTTCAGTTCAGTACAGTTTATATTGAGGTGCGACATGCAAAGGCCAGTAAAATGTTTATGAATATGTAGCGAATCTGTCGACGGGGGTAGTCTGATAGGTTTACACGGCATCTGGACAGTCTCGGAAACCAGTAGGTGGAACAACCAAGGGGACAGGCTTCTCTCCTCAGAGCGAAGCCGCGATGGCGCCATTTTGCTAGCCCTGTTCCCATCACCCCCGTTAGCATCCCATTGACTGCAATTCATTTTGGCGTCACTTTGACAGCCAATAACTTTACATCTGAAGCGTTTAAAGACTTGATTTGTCCGTTGTTTATTTCTTAAGAAACACGACAATGTACACAAGGCTACATTACCTTGTACCTCACGTTATGGCTCCGTAGCAGACGTTTTTATAAAAATAGGCTAACGATTGCGTCATAACCACGCAACTTACTGTCGCATTGTAGAGGAATTACCGTATAGTACAAGAGAAGCTCGCAGGCAGTTTCGACGTACATTAGCTGTTTAGTTGAATTACTAATGTTAACTATCATTTAAGTTAGCAATAATTAGCCTGTGCCTATGTTATCTCCTTAGATATACCTACGCTCTCCGTCTCTGATAGATTGGGAATGATTGAGATTTCTCTTGGCACAGCTACCAGAAGACTTACAACGTTCAGAGACATTGTTCACAGCTCGCTCTGGATGTGCCTTTTCCCCGGATAGCGGCATCGGCTGAGGTCTCCGGCTGGTCTCGGTAGCAGGCGAAGCTTGCATGTTAAGTATTCCTTCTGTAATAACGTTTCCTGCATATTTTCCGATCTGTACCAATGTATCTTAATACATCCATGAGAACAGCGGACATACTGATCGCGTGAGTGAGTGAGTGTGTGTGTGTGTGTGTGCGTCTTGCTTGTGGCGACACAGGAACTTGTGCTGTTGCCAGGGTTAGGCTACAGGAGCACTGAGCAGCATAGAGCGCCCTCTCGCGGCTGTAGACGGTAATGTTTTCTCTTGGTTAATTTCTCATGGTTCATGTAAAATTAATTTTGATAAATAAGTTGCACCTGACTATAAGTCGCAGGACCAGCCAAACTATGAAAAAAGCTATGACTTATAGTCCGGAAAATACAGTATGTTTGTGTGTGTGTTAGTTTAGTGTGTAAAGAGGACAGAAAAGCACACTTTAGAGAAAGAAAGACAATTGGAATCTTGATTTTCGAGGAAGCGCAATAACCAATCTTCTCGTTCACCCAGGACTCTGACCTAACTTGACGTTATGGCAGGGGTCTGAGAAGTTGTCTAATGAGGGGAATGTTTATTACTCGGCCTTAGGTTGGCCACAGGACTGCCTTCTCCGCAGCGGGAGATAGCAGTGTAGCAAACACAAAATATCAACAAGTACCGTGATCCAGTACTTTCACAGCAATAAATTGGACTCGGTGGTCACAATCATTAATAGTAAAACATTTGCAACAGTAGCACTTACTAATACAATACATTCAATGCAGTAATAAGTTGCAGTAATAGCAGTTACTGATATTAATAACACACACCTACATTTCTCTTCCCAGAAACTTAAGCCTCCTTACTGTGTGTTCCCTTTTGTTTGGTCCCATATATGCTCCACTGTAAACAAAACTGACCTGTCTCTCACTCATCAGTGATACAGGAAAATCTAGTTATCTTCAAAGGCAGTGAAGAACCAGTACAGTCGACTTGAGAAGAAAAGCGGTGTCCACGTTGTCCGATTTATTGTAGAGGAAACATTGTTTTTTTCTTCTGCAGAGATGAAACACTGATGCACAGTTCACTCGTCCAGTAGTTCACTCGTCCGGTAAATTAAACTATTCTATTAAAGTACGTTTGACTGTGCTTCCAATTTAGCAAGGATGCAATGGAGAGCAACTGATCGTCTTCTTAAGCAACATGATGTTGCAGTGAGTGACAATGGTTGTCCTCTTTAGCAACTTGGCGTTGCAGTGAGTGACAGTAAAAAGAGGGTCACAAGAGTTTTTATAGCCCGGTCACCTGGGCACGGACCCCTGCAGCATTCAGGGACCAAATAGGAAATCAGATTCTTGCAGGTGACATGTAGGTGTGAATTACAACTTCTGTAGTTTTTATATGTCCGGCCATTTTTTTTCATGGAGATGTGACTTTCAGGCTTTGTAGTTGGCATGGACGCCTCATTCTTTGTTTGAAAGGGCGCTCAGACCCCATGTAGGTCCTTTGTCTCAGGCCACATGCCTGAGACATTTAGGAGATCTCCTTGTTTAAAAATAGTGTTTAATCACACTGCTTCGGTACACAACACCGTCATGTACAAAGATGTGGAATAAATAATCTCCCAAATAATATTTTATCAAAGGAAAGGCACGTTTCAAAAATAAACTTAAAGCCCCAGTGTATAACATTTGTAGTTGTTTATTATGAAAATCTGTATTGCCCTTCACAAACTTGTCCTTTTTTATGAATATTTACCACAACCATCAATTCCAAGTATTCCTATTGGCTTGAAATTTGACATTTGCGCTTACATGAACTGGGGTAGACGCTCCATAGCCATGCGCCATCTTGAAATACGGTAGCCCGTAAGGGACATACAGGCTATACTGCTCCGCATTTCGCGCTTTTCACTCAGTGGCACTGACTGTGACGTATGCCAGGGAGGGAGGGGGAGAAGATTATTTATGACTCACCGCCGGCAGATTTGAAAGCCTGTTGCGTCTATTATCGAGGACATGTAATTGAATCGCAGAGGAAATTAAAATGACAACATGAAGTTAATATTGTTGTGGCTTTTCCAAGATGGAAAGAGCTGATGAGGAGCAAGGATTTTAAAAGGGACGCCAAAGTTGCCTGCTTTCTTCTCAACAGGTAATTCTGCTTATTTGTGTAAAAGTTTTATAGTTGCTACTTGCTTGGCTAAATATAGCATGGTTGTGTATAACGCTAGAACGATGGCTAGGATACTTTTCCTCGCGTCAATGATGAAAAAGCATTGTCTACCTTGTAACAAACGTAATCATATGTGCCGTGATTTCCCTGGCAGACAACTTACGTCATGGATCTGTAACACAGATTAGCTACAGCAAGAACAGCTGCGTGTTAACGATGGAGACACTAAGAGATAATTTCAGTTTCATTGACATTGTTCATGCTGCTCAGAGAAATATATTAAAAACACAAACCTTCGTTGCTTCTCTCCTACGCTGTAAACATTGCCTTACACAATTAATCTCGTACAATATACAGAATAACGATAGCACTGATACTTTACTAACATCAGCTTGCATATGTTTGGAAAACCTGATAGCTGATGTTAGCAATGAAATGGTACCAAAATAACGTCAAACTATTATTACACTGGACGTACACTCACTTACACTCACGGACGTTTTGTCGCTAATTTCGTGTTCGGCCACCGTAGGAGTTATAACGCACTCGGAATGGGGGGGGGGGGGGGGGGGCTAGAAAATGAAAGTCAGTTGGTTGTCATATCCAATTTCACCGCTAGATGGGAGCAATTCTTACACAATGTAGCTTTAAATCTCACCCTTACTTATTTTTTTTATCTAGAAGTTTTATATCATATTTTTTGTGTTGTAATATTTGTTCTCCTTTTTTGTATTTTTGAGCTACTAAATTAGGTGTTAACTCTAAATTAGGTGTTAACTCTAAACCTGTGGCATGTTGTGTAATATAATGTAATTTTGTTTTTTAGATATTTTTCTTAGGTTTTTCTGGTTTCCTATTTTTTTATACTTGTTAGAGTTATTTTTCTTCACTTTTTCTGTATGTGTCATGAAATGTTTTAATATTGTCCATTTTAATATTGTCTGTCTTTAGTGTTGTTTGGATGCCAGGATGACTAGCTGGTCATTTAGGCGTTAGCTAATGGGGATCCTTATAATAAACTTAAACCTTATACCAACTGCAGGGACTAGTGATGGGTCAAAACATCTTGACATGAATACTGGGCTTTTGGCACATTTTATAACTAATGAATTGTATCAAGCATGAAACTTACTTCCCCTCAGGTGCTGCCAGTCTTGGAAAGGGAATCGGAGGAATCCTGTTTTCCCGATTTTCCCGTTCTAGTGGCCAGGTGGGCGGAGTGGAGGAGGAGCCATCAGATTCTGAGGGTGGAGCCTCTGAGGTCGAGAACATGGCATCAGGAGATGAAGGGGCAATGGTGTCAGAGAACGAAGAGAAGGATGAAGAAATAGAGAAAGAGAGGACAGTTGTGGAGCCTGCAATGTCCCAGTCTGCCTCAGCTGACAGCACCTCGTGTAAGTAAACTGTTCAGAAACTACCTGCAGCTGGATATCAGGGAGTCAAAATCAATCATACCCATAACATCTTACTGTAGTCAGTTTTAATTACGTCCTCACATTACATTTTTCTTAAAATCCACGCTATTATACCGGCGGGATGAGTCTTGCGCCCGACGCAAATCTTTTTTTTTTGTGATACATTTTTTATTTAAATATTTACACAATATATATAGTCACATCATATACACAGTTTTTCTTTTCTTTTCCTACCCAGCAATGTAACAGAAATGAAATCCTTTGTACATCCTCAGGAAAGCAACAGTATTAGAACCCCCCCTCCCCAAGGCGACTCCCTATGATCCTGCCACCCAAGATCTCTCCTCCCAATAAAAATATAACAGAAAGATTAAGGTCGGCCATGCGGCACCCTTTCAGAATCAGAATCATTTATTGTCATCATAAAAACATTGTAAAACGTTACAACGAAATTAAAAGTGCTACTCCTGGTGCATATATTAAAAATACATTCACACACTTCCTCAAGTCATACTCTCACACAGAATCATACCAACACGTACACATAATAAGACAGGTCACATGGTTGAAAGTGCAAATGCAATGCAAATAAATAATACAATCATTCATCATGAAATAGTCCTATTTCAGTAAGTGAGTATTTAAAGTTGTGATGGCTGTGGGGAAAAAACTGTCTCTGAATCTTGTTGTGCGTGTTCTGACCGACCTGTAACGCCTTCCTACCTGCTGAGGTAACGTGATGAAGCAATGCTGTCCAGTGTGGGTAGAGAGCAGCCAATGATTTTTTTTCCGCAGAACGGATAATCCTCTGAATGGATTTTTTCTGTGCCACAGTGCAGCTTGTATACCACACTGTGATGCAGTACGTCAGTGTGCTCTCTATGGCAGAGCGATCAAAGCCCACCAGCAGCGTCTCACTTAAGTTGTTTCTTTTTAGCAGTCTCAGGAAGTAGAGATGCTGCTGTGCCCTTTTGATTATGGTGGTTGCGTTAACGGACCAGGACAGATCATTGTTGATATGGACTCCAAGGTATTTGAAGGTGTGGACCCTCTCGACAGTAGCACCTGCTATGAGGAGTGGCGGTGGGTCCATCTGACGCTTCCTCCTAAAGTCCAGAATCAGTTCTTTGGTTTTGAGTGTATTAAGCGAGAGATTGTTGTTATGGCACCATACTGTTAACCTCTCTATCTCAGCCCTATAATGCGTCTCGTCACCCTTTACAATTTGCCTGATGACTGTGATATCATCTGCAAATTTGATAATGGTGTTGGTTGGATGAGCTGGGGAACAGTCACTGGTGTACAGAGAGTATAGCAGCGGGCTGAGAACGCACCCTTGCGGTGCCCCTGTGCTGAGTTTGATGGTGGAGGAGAGGTGGGGGCCCAGTCGGACAACTTGTGAGCGGTTAGTGAGGAAGTCTCTTATCCATGTGCAGATGGGGGTTGAGAGGCCCAGATGTAGCAGCTTATTGATGAGGATGTCCGGGATGATGGTGTTGAATGCGGAGGTAAAATCCACAAAGAGCATCCTCACGTAGGTGTTTTGGTGTTCTAAATGGTTTAAAGCCACGTGTGTCGTTATGGCGACAGCATCCTCTGTGGACCTATTAGAACAGTATGCAAACTGATGTGGATCAAGAGAGGCTGGCAGGCTAGATTTAATGTGTCGTACAACCAGTTTCTCCATGCATTTCATGATAATTGGTGTCAGTGCAACTGGCCTGTAGCTGTTAAGGTCCTCTGGAACTGGCTTTTTTGGCACGGGGATGATGATTGTTGATTTCAGACATGCTGGAACGATGGCCTTTGACAGTGAGCTGTTGAAAATTCTGGTGAAGACTCCTGCTAGCTGGTCAGCACAGGAGTTGAGAACTTTGCCCGGCACTCCATCAGGTCCAGTAGCCTTACGTGTGTTGATGGTCTTTAATGAACATCTCACTTCATGTTCCTGCAGAGTGAGAGTATGACTGGTGATGGCTGGTAGAGACAGTAGATCAGTTTCAGATCTTTCAACCTCAAACCTGGCAAAGAAGTGGTTCAGCTCCTCAGCCAGTGAGGTGTCAGTGTTGGTGGTCCTACTGACAGTGCTGCCTTTGTAATTAGTCAGTTGTTGTATTCCCTGCCACACTCTGCGCTGATTGTTGTTCGCTAGGTGGTCCTCCATCCTCCTCTTATACGCCTGCTTTGCCACCTTGATACCCCTCTTCAGGTCAGCTCTAGCAGAGCTGTACTGTTCTTTATCCCCTGACCTGAAGGAGATGTTACGTTTCCTCGAGTCTCTTAACTTCTCTCGTCATCCAGGCTTTCTGGTTGGGATATGTCCTGATGCAACGTTCTATCGGAACATTGTCCATACAGAAAGTGATGTAATTTAGTACAGCCTCTGTGTCACCATCTAAGTCGCCATTAAAGAAAAGGTCCCATTCAGTATGTTGGAAGCAGTCCTGGAGCTGGGATAGGGCAGTGTCAGGCCAGGTTCTAATGGTCTTTCTACTTGGCTGTATAGCCCTCCTTACAGGGATGTATGCAGGTATTAGAAACAGTTGTAAGTGATCTGACTGGCCAAGGTGAGGGAGAGGAGCAGTTTTGTATGCTTTCTTGATGTTAGAGTAAACATGGTCTAAGATGTTTTTCCCTCTAGTAGCGCAATCAACATGCTGATAAAAACTGGGAAGTACAGTCTTTAAGGATGCCTTATTAAAGTCCCCTGCTATAACATGTATTCCCCCTGGATGATCGAGCTGCAGTTTGTTTGCTATGGTTAGCAGGTGAGCCAAACCTGTGCTAACATTAGCATCGGGGGCTATGTAAACAGCAGTAACAGTCACGTATGTAAGTATGGTGTACTCTCTTGGTAAATAAAATGGTCTACACATTGCCGAAAGGGCTTCCAGACCAGGTGAGCAGTGCTGAGCAACGATCCTGCTGTTTGTACACCATTCATTATGCACAAAAATACAAAGTCCTCCTCTTTTCTTACCAGAGTTTGTGTCTCGATCCTGACGGTAGCTAGACCGGCCTGCTAGCTGCACGGCAGCGTCTGGGATGAGGGGGTTCAGCAAGGTTTCTGTAATAATCATTAAGCAGCAGTTCCGTATGTAATTGTTAGTTGCTATACTCAGTTCGAACTCGTCCATTTTGTGCGCAATGGATCTTGCGTTTGTGAGTAGAAGGCTTGGCAGCGGAGGTCTGTGTGGTAGTTTTCTTAGCCGGGTTAGCAGGCCTGACCGGCGTCCTCGCTTCTGCTTCCTCTCCCGTCTCCGCCTTAGTCGCCTGCTGCTGCCGATACCAATCCACGGAGCGCCCGATGATCTGGCTATATCCTCTGGGATGTTATGAGCCTCCTGGAAGGCTCTCGTAACGGCTGTATTATATTGTATACCAATCTTGATTAGGTCAGTGCGGTTATACTTAAGACCTTGACATGGGAACGTTACAAAGAACACAAACGAGAAACATAAATAAACACCGACAGGAGAGCTAGGAGCCGCTGCACAGTCGCACGCCGCCATCTTGGAGTCGGTCCCAGGGTTTACCAGTTTACTAGTAAACGCAACATTTTGTCCTGTCTGTGTTGTTTTTCAGACGGGACTGAAAACTAACTTGTGTGCTGCCTCCCATGCCAGTAGAGTTTTATGGCTGGCCCCGTGCATACGGACAACGGACCACTCCATCAGCACAATTTCAAGAAATGAATTGGTCCAGTGCTGCCAAGCCAAGGAATGTGGCGGCTGCCACCTAAGGGCCAGCATCTTCTTGGCTGCTGCTGTGTGCATAGAATACGTTTATGCTGCAGGGACAGATTTAAAGAAGAGTTGTCATTAAGCAGAAGTAAGGCTGGGGAGACTGGAATCCTGATCTTAAGAATGTCACTTAAAGTGAGAGATATTTCCTTCCAGAATCTAACCACGCCAGGGCACTCCCAATAAACATGCAAGAAAGACCCCTGGACATTAAGTGGGCAGAGATCACAGTTTGGAGACGTGGTGATCTTCATAGAATAACGCCTTCTGGGGGTGAGGTAAATCCTAGGAACATACTTATAGTGTATTAAACGATGGTTGGGGTTTTTGGATGTACCACTAAGATTTTCCCACACTGTGTCCCAGCAGATCTTTCTGTCATGTAGGCCTCTATTCCAGATACCAAATTCAGCTTGTAGATTGTTAAAAGCTTGTAAACCATGGACACCATACAAATCTTTTATTACATTCACTCCCCTATTCTTCCAATGTGGAAATGAAAAGGGCACATGAGTAGTTATTAAAAAGTGGTGTGTGATTATGCCATTTATAATCTGTGCTGCATGCTTCATTACAGCACGGTAAGATGTGAGTAGAAATGATATAACAGGGCCTAGTCGTAATTTGGCTTTTTTCAATGGTATATTAGCATACACCAGGTCTTGCAACCTGTGAGGTAATACAATATTGTCCTCAATTGGTCTCCAAGAAGCGGAGGAACTAGGGTTGAACCATGTAGATACATAAGACCAGAAGTAGATTTTAAAATCTGGCAGAGCTAGCCCCCCTAGTGTCTTGTCTCGCTGGAGAGTTGTGAGTTTTAGGCGCGGCCTCTTTCCTTTCCATATGGATTTAGAAACTAACGACTGTAGCTTATCCCAATACCCCAAAGGGGGAGCAAGAGGGATCATAGAAGAGAAAAAGTTAACACAAGGAAGTATATCCATTTTAACTATTGCTATTCAGGCTTGGAGTGAATTAGGAAGATTCGACCAGCGCTCAAAGTCCTTCTCTATCTGACTGACTAAAGTTTTTTATTGCAATGGACGGGAAAAAGCTTTTAACTACTGGAATATGGGAGGGCAGGGTAACTTGAAACACAGCTGAATTTAAATGCATCAGCACTGACTTTGTCCAGTTAATTTTGTATCCTGAGAGTGAGCTGAATGTATCAAAAGAGGAGAGCAAATGTGGGATCGAGGAACCAGCACTGCCTACATAGAGAAGGATGTAATCAGCATGCAAGGATATACGATGCTCCGTGTTACAAAAAGTGATGGGTTGTACTGATGGATGTTGTCTTATTTTCTGCGCCAGTGGCTCGAGGGAAAGAGCAAAAAGTAAGGGTGAAAGGGGGCAACCTTGGCGAGTGCCCCTTGATATTGGGAACTGGGCAGAGCAGACTTGGCCTGTACAAACCATTGCTGAGGGATCAGGGCTGGACTGGGACAAAAAATCGGCCCGGGCATTTTTGGCCCAGGCGGCCCACACCCACCGTGATTGGTCAGAGACATTCCCTGCAGACAGTCCTCTTAAAATATGCGTCCATTCTATGATATGAGTTGCCTAGTGTTCTGCGTTCATGTGATGGTTTTGGATCCTTCAAGAGGTCTCAAGACTTATCTGTTGATCTTACACTTAAATAATTAATTCATTCTTAGAGTTATGATTTGTATATTTATGGTATTTTTTTAATTATTATTATTATTATTATTGATATTTGATATTGTATTGCCATTATTGTTATTATTACTATTTTGCTTAATATTGGCTTAGCAACTTTTAAAAACTGTTTACTGTTAATTTTAACCATTGTAAGATTCATATTTTGTCACTTTGGACAAAAGTGTCTGCTAACTACAATAACCATAACCCTTCCCAAAAGCTACAATAAAGCTGGGAGTAGTACATGCCCTGGAAAAGAGAAGCAGTGTACTCACTCACTTTTGATTGGCGACCTGGAGGCCATAGGGTAGCCTACACAATGTCCATACTCAAGTGCAAGTCATTGCCAAAGATAAAGTTTAAAGTATAATTTCAAATTATTTAACAACATTTAAGTATACAAGTGTATTGTCAGTAAAGTCAATCAAAATGTTGCCTTGGCCCACACCAATGAACAAGAAAGATTTACTCTAACAAGGTAACCTTTAAAAGAGTGAGAAACAGAGAGAAATGTCAGCTAAGTTAAGGTATAATTCATTTAGCTTAAATCTCTGGGCAATGTAGAGAGACAGCTGTACACATAGTATACATGAGCCTAGTAGTACAGGCTGTATACATACGGTATTATACATGAGCCTAGTAGAACAGGCTGTATACATAGTATACATGAGCCTAGTAGAACAGGCTGTGTAGATCACAGACTTCAGCTACCCAACAGGCCAACCCTTAACTACCTGACAGCCACTAACTTTAATGTTACTGCCAAACTGCTTGTTTTCATTATGATGCGAGCACGCACGCATGCACGCACACACACACACACACACACACACACGCACGCACGCACACACACACACACACACACACACACACACACACACACACACACACACACACACACACACAACCTGTTAATTCACGTACTTCTTACCGTCGTCAACTAGGCCTACTCTCTCTTCCATCTGTTCCTCCCTCTCTCTCCCGTGGCCCTGGTCGCTCTCCTCCTCCTCGGCCTCTTCCCTGTCATCATGATGTTGTTTCTGCTTCTCTGTATAGCCAGTCACCTCTCCTCCTTCCTCTACTTCAGGTAGCCTAATGCTGATGTTGAAGCAGCTTCTACAGCCCCAAACATGTCAGACATTTTGGCACATTTTGAGGCATTCACCTGTAGATTCTTAATCTTTTTCTCCCGTAATTTCTGTACACATCACTTGCGTATGGGGTTCCGTGGTCATTTGTCCATTTTAACGTGGATGCTAAACTTCCAGCATCGTTTACAGCTCGTGTCTCAGGGCCGGGAGTGGGGAAGGGTGTTCCTGGATTTGATTGGGTTGGGTCTAGCTTAGGACTGTAGTTGAGCTGATTCCGGTTTCCAACTTCGCCCCAGGGGTGTCAGTTAAAACACGGACGGAGACAATTATTGCTCTTGACGCTTTATTACATAAGGCAACAGTACAAAATGGGCGTGGGTAGCTCTGCTATGGATGTGTATTTGTGTGTGGTTCTGCAAAGAAACAAATAACATTGTGAAGGCTACCATACACAATGCATATGAAGTACACATATAGGCTAGCAAACAACAACAAACCCACTATTAATTACACTATATCAATGTAATGTAACGACTGCAGCATAATACAATACAATAATAATACAATAATGTAGCTAAATACAAACGTGAGCAAGAGCTTCCAACAATCTGCATTATAAATCAACAGCCACGTGCAAAGTAGCTAACAGGTGATTAACACAAACATCGAAATTACCAGCTAACTTACTTAAATGTACACGAACTACAGACCAATACAACAACAGGCCCAAATGAACTGACAACGTAAGCTATGGGACTTACAGTTCTCAAAGACGCACACACGCGAGCTCAACTGATTATCCTCTGGACGCACACAGTCTCTTTTCTCTTTCTCCCACTTTTCTTTCCGTGTGGCGCGTGCGCCCGCTCGCAGTAAGGCGCGTGTCCGCGTGTCCGCGCTACCCCCCGGCATGCAGCCACAATCAGTCCTGACAGACGGACTTTTGTACAATTACAGAATGGGCCGCTGTCAGTTATCTATGGGCCGGCGTGGCCCATAGATAACTAATAAAAAACTAAAAAAATAAAAAAATGAAAACAAAGGCCTAAAAATTATATCGGCGATTCGGCCCACCGGGAAAATGCCCGGTATGCCCGATGGCCAGTCCAGCCCTGTGAGGGATTTGCGTATAAAACCTTGATCATATTAACAAAATGCATACCTAGCCCAATTTTGTCCAACGTTGTCCAGAGATATTCCCATTCTAATCGGTCAAACGCTTTTTCAGCGTCCAGCGATAGAATCGAACAAGGAGGATCAATACTGCTAGCTGCATAAATAATATGTAACAGGTGAGTTCTAATAAAACCAGCTAGGTGAGTTCTAATAAAACCAGTTTGGTCGTTGTGTTTTGTAAGATGTATCTCCAACCGGGTTGCAAATACTTTAGCATATAGTTTAACATCCCCATTCAGGAGAGAGGTCTGTAATTAACACATTTAGTTAAATCTTTATTTGGTTTGGGCAGGACTGTAATTATAGCTGTGTTAGTGCTAGAATTAAATGCACCCTTATCAATGGCTGTATTAATCATATCCAATAGTGGTTTGCCCAGTACATCCCAGAAAGTAAGGTATAGCTCAGGTGGAATTCCATCCCACCCAGGGGATTTGCCTTCCTCAATTCTTCTAGAGAAATGGAGGTATTAAGTCGCTCTGACTCGTTGTCAGACAAAGAAATTAGATTAAGATCCTGAAAAAAATCTGCACACGCCTCCGTATCAAGGGAAATTTTAGATTTGTAAAGAGACGAATAGAAAGATTTAAATTCAGAATTGATATCAAGTGGGTTGCTCAGGCTGCGAAGATGTGTTTTAATGGCTGTAATGTCTGAATATTTTTCGTGATTTTTCAATCTTAGAGCTAAAAGGTGACTTGGTGTGGCGCCATTGAAATAATATGTTTACGTCTACATCCCTCGTGATGGTCACGTGACTCCCGCCCGACGCAAATCTTAAATGGGTTGGTCTGAAGTAGCTAGGTGTGGTTTGAGCGTAACGTGCAATAAACTAATTAGAGCGTCATCTCACATTCCATTTAAGAGCAGGCGCGCTTGTTCCATGGCGGATTGCTATTTTGACGGCTGTTTTGCCTAGCGCACGCCGGGAGCGGTTCATAGCCAAGGAGACGCTCTCATCAGGGCTGAAGCAGGAGCTGTCCGGGATGCGGCAAAGTAATAAATGCCCGTCTTGGGCACATCTCCTCAAGTCTGGAGAGGATTGCTGCAGCCATGGAGCGTGGGCCTCCAAACGCACCACCTGCTCCTGTTGTGCCCCTTCCTCCTCTCCCCACTCCATCTCCGTCCACCTGCTCCACCAGGAGCACATCGCGCATTGCCACTCCCGGACCCTCAAGTGTCCAATCCCGCCGTAGTTCAACATCACGTCTCCTTAAGTCCTCTAATATTTCCTCATTCATGTCATCAACACATCTATGATTCATGGAAATATTGTGTAAAACACAACAAGCCAAAACTAATTGCCCTTCTGGGACAAATAAAGGTCTTGAACTTGAACTTGAAGCCACAAAGAATGCTGTGATTTTTTGAGGACTGTACTGTAAAGTGCCTCCTGACCTATCCAAACATGTGAAGCGCATTTTCACTAATATTTTTCCTTGTAATTATGTATGGTTTGCAAAAATGGGAACTGCTGCGTCCATGTAGATGAGAGAAGCAAAGTGTATGCGCGTTGTGCACATGCTACATTATGGCCAAGCATGCGCCCCCAAAATAGCATCTGAATAACGCGGCACTGACTTTAGACTAGGTTTTTCCTGGTCAGTGGCGGAATTGTTTTCTGAAACTGCAAAATAGCACCAGGGAATGTTTGCACCTGAACACGCCTCCTCTTTTCGCTGAACCGCCCCCGGGAGCGCAAGTCAAATTATCAAGTTTTTACTAAATCTCTGCAACTAAAACCTATTTGAGGGGCACCACAAATTTCTCTGTGCAGGAAAAACCCTGGATCTATTATGGTGGTAGGCTTGGGCCAGTGTAAAAATGTTCAAAACCGGTTTGATATCAAGCCAAAGACCGGACTGAACAGGTATACCAAATTATACCACTAGGTGTCGCACTTGTCTCATCTGCTCCAGTGCCCTTGATTATAGAGAGTTTGGCCAACTAGGGAATCAAATGTTCTGAGCTATCCCGTTATGCGATTGGTTCCGAGGTGGTCACGTGTTTCGTGAACTCCATGTTGTATACCAACATTCATCTGATTCCCATTGACATAGTGCAGGGAATAGTGGAAAATAGGGATCGACCGATACGGATTTTTTAGTGCCGATGCCGATACCGTTTTTTTTACATCAGCCTTAGCCAATGTCCGATACGGGCTGCCGATTTTGTTGAGCCGATATTTGGAGCCGATACTGCTTTTGCTCCCTCAATTTTCTACAGAAAATAAAATGAGCATGTCTAAGGCTAATAAGAAGCTGCCACATTTGTCAACCACAGAACATAAATCAGCAGAGGAAAATAATCAGATGCACATTAAACAAATTGTTCAAGTTTCTGTTCTAAACTGCATCAACGTTAAAGGTATAAATATTCAACCACATGTAAAACATATCTCAAAGTTTTAAAAGCAGCACTCTCATATTATTGCTGTGATGCATGTGTCCCACTGAGACAGCCACGCATACACACACACACACAAACACACACACACACACACACACACACACACACACACACACACACACACACACACACACACACACACAAACACACACACACACAAACTTATGTTTGGTAGCTGACACTGACCGAAAAACTCAACCACCATTGAACTGGATTGATAACGATAATGTCAGCAAACGGCTCTAAACACAACACGGTGCGACGCGTGTGTTGTGTGTGTCTTTCGGAGAGACACAGAGAGACACACACATACGTGTCCAAACCTCAGCCAGCTGGTTGCTGAATACTCCCAAAAATACCACGGAACCACGGAACAAAGTGAACGTATGTCTGACTGCAATGGCAACTCCGCCCAGCTGTCTGGTGTGTGTGCTCTTTAGCTGTGTGTGTGTGTGTGTGTGTGTGTGTGTGTGTGTGTGTGTGTGTGTGTGTGTGTGTGTGTGTGTGTGTGTGTGTGTGTGTGTGTGTGTGTGTGTCTGGACGCTGTAGTGTCAGCCGGGTGATCGCTGAATCAAACTCCCAAAAATAGCACCGAAACACGTCGGCATTACTTAATCCTATGACCAGTGTTCGTAACGTATGGCAATATTTCAGCCAAGTCAAACAGTTAAAAGATACTTTGAAAGTTTAAAACTCACAGTTGTCTTACAGAGTTCCAGCACTTTGCTAGTGGGGGAGGGGCAGCGCATGGTCTGACTGCATGTGAACGGGAGCGTCCCTAGCAACACAGAGCTGCCTTTGTGGATGCCTGACTGTAAATAATGCCGGGAAAATCGGTGAACGCAGCAGCTGTGTATCGGCCGATGCAAATACACGTAAAAAACACAAATATCGGCCCGATATATCGGCCCGCGATGAATCGGTTGATCCCTAGTGGAAAAATGTAATAAATTATTTTAAAAAATGACATAAATCACTGAAAAAATGCCCAACTGTTGTGCGTTTGGCTGCAATGAAAGACAGGGATGCGGCGTGTCCTCCCGTGAACCGAAAAGGTGAAAAGTATGGGTGCTGTTCATTATTGTGTGAGGTAAATGTCAATTTCTCTCTTCGATATGATAACAAATTACATAGGACAAATATAGTAATACAATCGTTAATGTGTACCATGCTGTAACAACACTGCTTTAGAAATGAATGAAGTTTGAAGTTAGCCATGCCTTATGCTAGCGTTAGCTTTTTCACTAGCACTCCATGTACCTAAATGCTTGTGATCTTGCCATAGTCATATGGCTTTTGGTTTTGACCGAGTCCATGTGTCTTTATTATGTTTATAATAGTATTGGAGGGACATGAAACACAGCTTGGACAGGGATGTTATGTTTCACAAGTTTAGACAGTTTTCTAATGCACAACAGTGCAACCTGTGGCGTTAGTGCTCCTTTTGTACCATAATCGTATTGAATGAAATATTAAGCTTACAATGGCCATTTTTAGAGGCCCATTTACGATATAGAAGGTAAATATACACTGGAATATTTCCGTAAGGGCCTTTTACATATTGACAAACTTTGATAATAACATGTATATGCCTGTTTACGGTGAAAAATGGTATTTCAAGATAGCATGTTCGCCCCACAGGGTTACACTGTAGAGTCATCTGATGTTGGTATCCAATATGGCGCTCATGATTTGAGCAAGGGGGTAAGCCAGCTTTCAGAGAGCGAAGCTACTATGGCGCCATTTTGAAGCTACCAAGCACTCACCCGCCGTTAGCATTCCATTGACTGCCATTCATTTTGATGTCACTGACAGCAAATAACTTTACATCTGAAGCGTTTGAAGACTTTATTTGTTCGTTGTTTATTTCTAAAGAAACACGACAATGTATAAAAGGCTCCATTACCTTGTATCTCACGTTATGAGATGTATCTCACGTTATGAGATACAAGGTAACGTAGCAGATGTTTTTGTAAAAATAGGCTAACAATTAATTAACACAGAAGTGCTATAACTGTATGTTACTACAGCTTTCATAACTGTCGATGCACGGAGCAGATTTTTAGCTCTGGGTACTCCGTGGTTGTACGAGTTACGAGCTCGGAAATCCGAGGTCAGGGGGGCGTGTTTACGACTTACAAATCATAAAATACGAGTTCCGAGGCAAAAAGAACGCACCATTACTGTCGCATAGTAGAGGAATTACTGTACAGTATAGGAGAAGCTTGTAAGGGTTCGTACGGGTGCTTGAAATCCTTAAAAATGCTTGAATTTCGATATTGTGTTTCAAGGTTTGAAAAGTGCTTGAATTTTGGATAAAATGCTTGAAAATGCTTGAAATTGTAACTGTATTTCTTTCACAACAAATACCTAACTTACTGAATAGTGTTTATTAAATTAAAAGACATAAAAATGTTGGAGGAGCCTAAAATGAAACCTGCCCACTTAATTGTGCATGTGTGACTGCGATCTGCCACCACGTCAAGTCTCGCCCTACGAAGCAACTTGATTGGTTGGAGTTAGGCATTTCACCTTGAGTGGTTAAGGTAAGGATAGCCGGTTGGGGATAGGACCTGTACAAATAGAGCTCAACAGTCGGGTTCCGGAAGTAAAAATCCAATGCAATTTCTCCATTGACAATTTCAGTATAAGCCATAAAATCGTAACCGTCGATGTTAGACTTAAAACCAGCTACGGCATGACTAAGCGATTGTATATGCTCATATAGATGACAAACGTTTGTGGGGCACTAACCTTGTTTTGAGATAAATGTCTTTTATTCGCGAAGTCTTGGATAAGTACTTCATTACCCACAATGCTGAACAATCCCACAATCCCACAGTGATGCCTCTGATTGGTGGAACTCATGCTGGTAAGGAGGGGGAGCTGCCAGCACGATCAGTCTTGCACATGCGCAAGATGATTTTCCGAGGATCTACGAGACAGCACGAACACGACCTGTTCCACACTTCGGCCGGCAAGCTAACGTTAGTTTAGCTAACAGCTAATCAGGCTAACCGCTAGCTAACAGCTTGATTCAGTCTAAAATAAAGTTAACTCAAACGAAATACTGGGAAAGCAGGCTGCAGCTGATGATTTTCAGGTTTTATTTTGAGGGTCTTTTAAAGTTATTACATGCTGTCTAAGCTAGCGGTTAGCCGAATTAGCTGTTAGCTAAACTATCGCTAGCTTCCTTTATTCAGTGGTGCGCGGTGGTTTGTGGGATTGTAGTTCCTTTGCTCGATATTGAAAATATGTACACAGTCTTGTACCTTTGACTTTTTGGGGATTTTCTGTTCTCGAAATGACACGTTGTATGCTTATGAGTCACGTCGTAGCTGGTTAGCTTAAGGCTAAACTCTTACTATGCGGATTCTTCCAGCGTGGCCATAGTGGGATTCTTAATATTGCTGCCGGCAGGTTGTCGTTTCAATGTACGTTTGCTGGAAGATGAAAAATACAAAGTATGGATTAAACGGGACAAACCCCATGAGTTGCCTCTTGTAAAGTCTGCAAAAAAGACGTGCAGCTTTTCACAATGGGCGAGTCTGCGCTCTCGAGTCACATGAAGTAAGTTTCAAGTAAGCCAACTGAAGTAGCCTACTGTACACGTTAGCACCTATTTGTTTACGCTAATAACTGCTAGCTAGGAATTTACAGGCTAAGTGACTGAGAGTACTTGGTGTGATAATGTAATGTTAGTATTGCATGTCCGTTATGGCACGTTCATTTGTGGAATATGCAGTGAACATAGCCAAAGTTACATCACAGTAACTGAACGTTAACTACCCGTGAATTAAAACCTGCAAACGTTAGCTCAGGGCATAACAACAATCGTTGATTGCTGAACAGAAATCGTGTCAGATGGAGTGTCATACGATACAAGTAGCCTACTGTAAGCTTGAGGATGGCCTTATGCAATATTTACACTGCTCTAATCCAGTAGATAAATGTATATGTCTTGGCAATGAAATACATTTTTTTCAATTGATATAGGCCAGGGATCTTCAACAGGGGGTCCGGGACCCCTAGGGGGTCCTCAGAGTCAATGCAGGGGGGCCTCCAAATTATTGTTAATATTAGAATTTATTTAAGTCAAAGTAATATATTTTTGCAAATATAAATCCCCACTGAGGACAGGCCTACTGGCCTATAGTTAAGGTAGTCGCCATCCACAGATAGTTAATCCTGAGGATTTACTGTGCCACAGGTATGTTTTAACATATAAAATCATGCCAACAATTATTAGGCTAGTTTAAAAGCTTAGTATTCTATGCAAAGCAATGTATGTATAAAGGCATCAGCCCTACACGTTATTGTAGGCCGTTTATTATGTAACTTAATTTTATACAATATATGTAGTAGGGGGTCCCTGCTCCATTTCACTCTTAGTTAAGGGGTCCTTGGCTTAAAAAAAGTTGAAGACCCCTGATATAGGCTATTTATCAGGCAGGTGCCTGTGCACGGTCAGTCTTCTGGGTTAAAATTGAATCACAGGTTGTTGTTGTTGCTGTTGTCTAAAATTTTATTCAAACCTTGTCTATCAAGAATGTGTCCCAAAACCAAGGCCTGTAAAATATGTCTGTTCAAATCCTACAGTGGTGCTCATTATCATAGAGGCAGGTAGATGTTTATTTGTACTATGCATCCTGATAAAGTTCCCTTGGCTTTTGGAATTAAAATAGCCCCACATCATCACATGCCCTTCACCATGCCCCCTGTATTTTAAGGAAGAACATTTATTTATTTACGATACATTATTCATTCACAAAGAAAATTGATGTCCTTAAAGGTTGGATTTTTCCTAACTTTTTTAATAAGGCATTACGATCAATTTCTAAAAGATGATTTTTTTTCCCCTCTTTTTAGTCAACTTTAGCATGGGTTCATAAACTTATGAGCGCCACTTCATATTTTTATCCCTTGAAAATCACATCATCTGGGAAGCAATATTTGGACATTAATATAATAAAGTATTATTCATAGGCAGCCCAAACTTTGTAGGGTGGAAGACAAACATGTCAATATGACTGAACCATTACAAGGTTGTACAGCATGCCCTAGATTTGGAAAAAAGTGTGAAAAGATTGACAAAGTTTTGCTCAAAGTTTATGCTACCCTTAATGTCACTCTTCACACTTTTTTCCAATTCTAGGGCATACTGTACAAACTTGTAATGGTTCAGTCATATCGACATGTTTGTCTTCCACCCTACAAAGCAACTGATTTGTCATTTGGCTCAAACCCTCACACTCAGCGCTCCTCTCCATAGCTGTCTTATTGTCTGTTATGTTATGTCTGTTATGTTAGGAATCATGAAGAGATTAAACATTTTAAAGGTGATAACACAGGGTTAGTGAAGTGAACCTGCAGCCGAGTGATTTTGTTTGGTTAGATAGCAAGCAAAGTCTACTTAGACAGTGATACATTTTGAAAAATAAAACTTGTGTTTTGCTTAAATATCTGATCCTTCTGCTATTACGAAACACCATTTTGGCTGTTTATAGCATTATCTCTTTTAATGTGATAAAACCACTAAATAATAATTTTGACTATGTAAAATGGACCTTGAAAGTGCTTGAAAAGTGCTTGAATTTGACCTTGGAAAAGGTGTACGAACCCTGTCTTTAACTGTCTATGGATTTGAGTTGGCTAAACTTTCTATAATAAGGGCGCTGATCCGCTCCAGAGTGAGACTGATGAGAGAACCCATAATGAGAGTGTGGCAACTTCAGTCCACATGGTTGTGGTAACGCAACTCTAAACCGTGACTTTTTACCTACGGGTATATAATAAGCTCTTTTGTTTAGTGTTTACACTTTGACTTTGACTTTTTCTTTTTCAGCTCACTTCTTTAGTTGGCTTGTAATCAGAAAGTTTTCTTTGGGACTAACTGCCATATGTCATCTCGTTACCCCAAAAAACATAAACTTTCTAGTAAACAAACAAAACATACACAGTTGCCTGTCCCCCTAGTCTGGCTATCACCAGACCAATCAGGTCAATCTTTTAAGACTGAACATTAGTCTGGGCAGTCTGCTCTTATTTTCTCTGCACAAGAGGTGTGATCAACGGGCATAGTTCAAATGACTCTGTACGCAATTGGATAGTCCTTCAACCAATCAGACCAACGATCCGGGTGATGTAGCAGCGACAGCGGCATCAACGGGTTGCTGCGCTTCAGTGGCCAGCTTGTTAAATGTAAACAAGAAGCTGCTTGGTCGCTTCTCTATCATCATCGTGTTAAACCCGCCAATAGCGCGCAAGGTGGATAAGCCAGTTCGTGATTGGTTCCCGCAAATTTGTAACGGAAGCAGGATAGATAAACATATAGGTTTCCAGCCTGAGTTGCAGGGCTAAATCAAATCGGCAGCAGATCGGGCTGGGTAAACCCAGTCTACTGACTTTGATTTCGCTACTGAAATAATAAAGTGATCTCCTTCATAGTGTCACTACAGTAAAGTGCTGTCAAACACTATCGGCTCCATTAGTTTGTTTATTTATTAAACATAAACAGTATGATAATCACTGTAGAACTTTCCAGCAGGTGTACCTATTGTTTATATATATGTGTATATTATAAGCGATGGATGTTATGAGTATGTTCTGGGGTATTTGAGGAAATAAGTGTGTACATTTACCGCCTTATTCCAAATGCAGGCATATTTTATGTTATATTTCATGTTATAATCATACCAAGTTACAGGCTTGTTGTATTATCATTCCTGGTCGCCAGATTGCGTGTCTGCTTAATTAGTCACAGTGTGTAGGCGGTTCGCTTTTAGGTTGTTTTTTTTTCTTTCTCATTCAATTGATGGTCAGGACTGGTACGCCTTGCCGGTGAGTGACTATACACTAGTAGTTTGCTAGTAATTCACATTAAGAATTAATATTTGTATAGTTTGTATAATTGTATTGGTTAATTCTGGGTTTTGTGTTTGTGTTTTCTTTGTAGGTTTACAACCTAACTAACTAACGTCACTAATTGTCAAGCTGACAGGCTAGTGGTAGCAGCAGGCTAGTATGGAAGTTTACTGTACATGTGTGCGTAATAAAAGTTCACAAAGTGACTCGAGTTGTATTCGCCGTACTTGTCCTGAAACCCTTCCAGGGGGGGTTTTATTGAGCTATAGCAGGTAGCTTAGTAAAAAACTGGACAATCACATTGTCATATTGCTTTTAACCAGTCATGTATAAAGTACTTGAAAGCAATACTTAAGTACAATTATCTTACCAGAAAATGACTGGTAGAAGTTAAAGTGACCTTTTAGAATACTACTAAATATCAATTACTTTAAGACTTTTACTGATATTAAATGTACTTATGGAAATTTAATGTAAAAAACAACAACTTTGTGCTTTCTGGTGGCTTCCTTATAGTGAAACATTCCACACCTTCTTAAACATCAAATTCAGCCTTTTTAGGGACAATTCGCTCAAGTTAAAGGTCCAAATACTGCATATTTTGAGAGAGCTGACATTGACAAAGAAAATCATAATCAGTTTTATTGTAATACCATAATAAACACTCGGCATACATGGAAGCGAGATCTCATTCTCCACAGATCATGGTATGTTACATGATCAAAGAACAAAGAACAGACACATTATGAGACAGACAAATTAAAAATAGACATGTACATTAAAATTTCATAAAGGGCAGCATTAAATAGTAAAACCATTAAAAAGCAGTGTTTGGTACAGGGCTAAAAGTGCTGTTGTGAGGTGTACATGTGCAATATATGGAACCCATGTGTGATGGTACGCATTTAAAGTGCTTGAACATTTACATCTATGTGTGGGTCATCCCAAGTAGAGGGAGCGGTGGGTGGCAGCATTTGAAGAGAGTTCAGGGTTCTGATGGCTTGGTCTCTGTTGGATCTTGCCTTGATTCTCTGGAGCCTCCTACCAGATGGCAAGAGTGCGAAGAGGTGGTGGGATGGGTCGGATTATGCTTGTGACCTTATTGATACATCTGTCTTTGTGTATGTTGGCTATGGAGGGGAGAGAGACACCTGTGATCTTTTCTGCTGGTCTCACTATTTTCTGTAGGGGCTTGCTGTCAGTGGCTGAACAGTTCCAATAACAAACAGTGATGTAGTATGTTAAGACGCTCTCGATGGTTCCTCTGTAGAATGTAACTTGCAATCAAGGAGAAAACGCATTTTTTGTGCATGCATTGTTTTAGTCTGGTGCAACACCGGCAGCGCCGGCGCTAGTTAGCTTAGCGTAGTGAATGGAATCCTATGTTGGCAGTTAGCATGTTGTGAGTAAAAGTGAGCTAACAAAAGACAAAAAAACAACCTAATTACTTGCACTGAGACAAAAAATGTGTTGGCCCACCTATCTACATGTAGGGGAGACCGTGATAAGCCCTATTTCAACAAACGGTGGCGTATCCCTTTAAGCTACTGAAAACCTATTTGATTCAGAAAACAGTGACACTGTTGAGAAGTAGTTAAACTAGTAATGCTTCTGCCAACACAGCTTGTAATACAAGTTGGATTTAGCGCCATTCAACTCGTTAGCATAAAATCAAACCGGTTTAGCCTTGTACACTGGACCAGTGAAACCAAGAATCGACCCATCTGGTTGTCACTCAAAAAATAGCCAATGGGGTTGCATCCCTGAAATGACTCGCCCATGTGAGAGATTTGTATTAGAAGTCAATCATGCCTACATACATCAGCACCGCCACCATCAATGCCCTGATCACCTCCTGTGTAGATTACTGTAACTCTCTCCTCTGGTCTACCTACCGAATAATCACCAGAACCCCCTCCATAGATCACGTCACCCCTGTCCTTCAACAACTCCACTGGCTCTCTATCAACTATGACTATAAGATTCTCCTCTCACTTTTAAGGCTCTCCACAAACTCAAATTTTCGTACTCTTCTGACCTCCGTCACACCTACAAACCCTCCCGGACCCCCCGATCCTTCTCCTCCATGCTCCTCACCACACCTCCTGCCCGCTAAGCAACCATGAGGTCTAAAGCCCCATCTCTGGAACTCCCTCCCACAAACCACCTGTAAAATGAACCCTCTCCCCACATCGAATCAGGATCAAAATATATTCTTTAGATTAGCATTTTACATCTGATCAAGCCTTCTCACTTCCACTATTGTTGTTTTTGTTCTATGTTTTGTTTTTTAGCTCTCTGTGTTCTTGTTTTTAATTACTGTTTTACTGCTGTAACGGGACCTTGAATGATGTGAAAGGCGCCGATAAATAATGAATTATTATTATTACATGTGTGTTGACTCAGCATAGATAATATTAAATGAGAGAACTTGAACTACAGAAAAACTAAATATTTGAAAGCAATACAGAACCCTGCAAAGCCTAAAGGCTGTTTTATGCTTCTGCGTCAACTCCATGCCGTAGCTACGCCTTCGCTCCTACGGTGTCGTGACCCTTTCAGAGTTCTGCATCGGAGTTGAATGCGTTTCTTTGCATCGTGGTTTCCGGAGGGTCAATCGCGAAACTGCCATTTCCACGAGTGAAAGAGAGTGAGACAGTTTATGTTATGTTTAAGGGTGCTCCGATCAGGATTTTTGGGGCCGATCACCGATTGCTGGAAGACGTATCGGCTGATACCGATACCGATCGCTTTTATGAACTGAAAATTACACCATTACGTAACAGTCGCACATGTTTAGAGAATGTATCAGTAATTGATTGGCTTTTTGTCCTAGCTCAGAATCTAACAAATGTCCTTTCAATCACTGCAGACATTTCTTCAGCAAAATTTCAATTTTTAGACTAATCCTAATCAGGGCTGAATACAAGTGAAGCTAAACAAAAAACTTTCCTGTCGAATAACAACAAAATGAACAGTCACAGAACCACAGCTGCACTGTCATGAGGTCTTCCACATCATGATTCAATGATAAAGACACAAGAGGAATAGAGATTAGTAGAGCCATATCTCCTAAAGCTTTCTTGTTATAGCATCAATGGCAGATTTTTCTTTAGAAATATAAGCATCTCTGCATTTTTGGCAGACATCTTGTTCCTCTTCTCATCTACAATATTCCCTGCTGTGCTAAAAAGTCACTCGCTATCTACACTTGTGCATGGTGCACAGAGGTAGGCTCGTGCTGCTTGTGCAAGAGCGGGGACATGGGGAAACAGCTGGGTGAGCGGCACCGGAGCTGCTACACGACTCCACTCTGCCTTAGCGCTAGCTAAATTTGAAAACTCCTCATACTCCTTTCCGTGACTAACCTTCAAATGTCTGATGAGGTTGGTGGTGTTGAAATGTCTTTGGAGCTTTCCGCCTTTTGGTATTTCCTTGGCACACACGTTGCAAATCGCTAATGTATTGTCTTTTTCCCAGATAGCAATGAGTCAGCGGACCACTGGTGGTGCTCCAGAGACAGTATTCAATTCAATTGTATTTATAGTATCAAATCATAACAGGAGTTATCTCAAGACACTTTACAGATAGAGTAGGTCTAGACCACACTCAGATCCAACAATTCCCGAGATTCCAGGAATTCCCCCAAAAGCAAGCATCAATGCAACAGTGGCAAGGAAAAACTCCCTTTTAGGAAGAAACCTCGGACAGACCCAGGCTCTTTTTAGGCGGTGGCTGACGCAGCCGGATGGGGGCAACAGTCACAGAACAGACAATGAAACAGAATTGTGAAATTGTGGTTGTAGGAGCGTAGCAGGGGAAAGCATGGCATAGCAGGGAATTGCGGCAGAATCCCAGCCACAGCTGGAACCATGATTTTGGTGCCATCCTAATCCCGGGACATCATCCTGGGTGAAGAGAAACAAAGACTCCGGGGAGCAAGCTCCCAGGGCTAGGTTAGTCACACGCATTTCTTGGACAGTAGAAGCGTCACAATGGCGTAATCGCAAACATGTTTGCCGGCGCACCACCGGCGGCAACCGCTTTTTAAAAGCGGTAGCCGCCTTCCTACCGCCTTCGTACCACTGTTCTGCCGCGGTTCAGACACCTTGTAGAACTGCCAGGCCGGTGAATGTACGGAGGCCGCCATTTTAGCTCCATGTAGAAAATGTTCTCACGAGTAGGCTAATGCGTCATCTGATCGGCCTTTATGGAGACCACCGATTAAACTATTTAAAGCCTTTATTGGCCGATAATGATCGGTAACCGATCAATCAGAGCACCTTTTAGTTATGTTAGCAAGCAAACTTTAGCACAACTGCCCACAAAGTACTGCTTGCTGGCGAAGTGCTAATTTCAAAACGTTACTGACATATAGACACTTTACAAATGGATAACCCCGTCATTGTAACCAAAATATGTCTGAGTTTATTTGCAAAACTTATGTCAGTGAACTAGCATGTTGCTTCTCCCAATAGTAGGCTGCTTGAAACACCGACTATCAACACACTGTGGTCTGCGGAGAGGGGTTTGCGGCAACGCAGAGGGGTCTGCGGGGGTACGCCGTTGATTCAATGCAGAAGCATAAAACAGCCTTTACTGGATTATATATTTCATATATATATATATATATATATTATTTTTTTCCCCTCTACATAAATTATAACTTTCCACCATAAACATGTGCAAATACATTCACCAGTATGCAGAAAATTAAGTGTTTTATGGTCAGAATTTCCTGGAGGAGGGCCACCAGACCCTGCACTTAATATGTTTCAATGTTATGTAATTTATCACATAAAATTTCCTGTGAAATGATAACTCACCAATGTTGAAACAAAACCTACGCCCTTGGGTTGCTAGCTGTCATTGCCAGATTTTTGTGCCATCTGCCCAGGAATTTGCACCAGCAACTTTTGGGTTATATTCCCCTTCTCTAACCTCTGGGCTAGCTACTACACAAATTCCCCACCTATTATTTCTACCAGCCCACCCATAGCAAGCTAAAACTGGCCCTGTCTAGACAATAGAGCATTCATATATCAGTCCCTCCAGGATTTCGCGATGTCGCGATTGTAACAATTCACGCAAATTCAACCAATCACCGTGAATTTGGTGCAACTTGCAATTTTGACCAATCACCCCAACTTTACCGCAAATTTGATCAAAAACCAGAGTTTCCATGACTTCAACCAATCCCAGCAGTCCCACGTATGTGACTCCCACTGACCAAGCGGGAGTGAGAACGGATTGACGTAACACGCACGTCGCCAAATTAATTTCCTTGTTTCTGATATGAAGACGAGACGTGCGTGACTTGAACATCTCACATTTACCAGCAAAACATACAGCGAAAGACCGTGCAAAACATTTCAGACCATCCTGTATACATATTAACATCATATGCTGTAATGATTTTCCGCTTTAAAGTTGCTGAACTGCTGCTGTTTCAGTCCTGTCGACTCTGCAGTGTGCTGCTCAGTTCCCCCCGCCACTGACGCACGCACACACACATGGTTGTTACAGGATGACCTAAATTGAGGACAGCCACGCTCGTTATTGTAAGTGCAATGATAACTTAAAGTCCAATAAGTGCTCAATCAAACTGTATGAATGTATGTCCCAGCCCAAGCCAGGATAGGAAATTAACTAACACTGTAAAGATCAACAAGACACTGACAGATATGTTCAAATGTGATTAATTCAATAAATTATTATTTATTGTCTTAAACTCACCAGCCATTAGCATCCTGAGCCTTTACTAGGAAAACTCAGCCCAGAGTAGTTTTATTCTCCCCGAAACAAGTTTCCTTTTTTTTTTTAAAGAAGTATACCAAAAAACAAAAATCACAACTTTATTTGCAATTTTCACTGTCCCTCGCAACTTTATTGCAAAGAAAATTACAAGACATCGCAGTTTTTTACAAAAGCTCCCGCAAAAAAAATTTTGGGCCGCAACAATCTAAAAAAAAGGCCTTGAAATCCTGGAGGGACTGATATACCCTGTATACTGTAAATTGCCAGCGTCATTATCGTTAACAAGAATACAGAGGCTTAAAGCATAACTCTCGCAAAATAAATCCTAGGGTATTTTTGTGAATGTACGTGAGTCAAACTTCAGTTTAAAAGCATATTTAGGACGGAATCGCCACTTTTAAGATTCACCGTATTCTCATTTTTGGGTCAAATGGCCTTTTGAATGGGAAAGCTAGGGGCACTCTCTTGATAGCCTCAAAATAGCTATTTTCGAAATACTAAGATGAGACTTTGCTAACTAAAACAAAAGTTTTTGAACAACTCACCGCAGCTTGCACCCATCTTTGCCAGTCAAAACTAGTCGATTTCCAAATGCGACGTAACAGGGAGGAGAGTAAAGATGGAAAGCTCCTAAAGCTTAGTCCCATATGAAGCTCAGCGAAAATTCTACCAGGAAGACTTAACAATCAGTCCCCTTCTAATTGAATAAATGTTGGAGGCGGCACCTTTTCGATAAGCCAATCAGAATTGGCACGGATTCCTTAGGCCAATCACAGCGTTACAACATCGGCTTTAAAAATGTTCTCTCCCTGTGTAACAGCTGTCATTGTAGACAAGGCGTTCGACCCTCCTCCTCCCCTTCCACCTCCTGTCATAGGATTTCTTCGGCTGTCGCTCTGGTTCCTCCTTCGGCATGGTCTTCAAAACCTTCTTCGCCACCACCGGTGTCTGGGTTCCATCGGGGGGTTATATCTTGGTTCCCTACCCCTATATTCATCTATAATGTATTCATTTTTGCGATGGAGTCCAATAACGATCTGCAAACAAGTGTCTCCTGATTGAAATAAACGCACAGATGATTTTTATCGTTCGTAAAAAACAATATTGACCTTGTAGTTGAAAAAGGAGCCTCATATAAGAACGATATTTCCTCCTACGGAGTCTGTTCATCCGCATTCAGAAATCGACTAGTTTTGACTGATAAAATGGCTGCGGCTAGAGACAACGGAGCTCCGGTGAGTTGCTCAAAAACTTTCTTTTTAGTAAATCTGTGTACGCAAAGAATGTTGTCAATGCTTGTGTTAAGGTGTAGAGCCCCTGGAGATACTTCAAGCAAAGTTTCATGTTGTGTCGAGCCTTCTTTTCGAAAATAGCTATTTTGAGGCTATCAAGAGAGTGCCCCTTAGCCTAGAAATCTAGACGCACCCTAGCGGCAGCAAATTTAATTTGCAGCTAGGGTTAGTCTAGACACTCTCTATTTGCATTGCGAGCTGGAAAAGCAAAATTTTTGTGTGGCCAATCAGATCTTGTATAGAGTCGGTGGGCGGGGCTTAACTAAATAACGGCAGAGTTGCAACCATAGACAGTTCTGTTCCTGATACTTGAAAACAGCGAACATGGCTGCTGCTGCTGGCGAACAGCGGTCTTTCGAATCGGCTTTGGCCGTGACTCTGGAAGACTTGGCATTAAGCTTTTCTTTGAGAGAAGAACAAAGAACGGCACTAAAGTTATTCTTAAAAAAGGAAGATGTTTTTTCGGAGTTTTGCCGACCGGATACGGCTTCATTGCTCTGGTTGGTTGTAGCGCTATCCTATTGCATGCAGAGGGAATTTGAAAGACAACCGTTTATCCCGCCCCTCGGATTGAGCCCTGTCAATGGAGAGTTCCCAGACCCAACATCTTGATGTGGGTCTGGCTTGCCAGGCTAAGTGCCCCTAGCTTTCCCATTAAAAAGGCCACGTGACCCAAAAATAAGAATACGGCAAATCTTAAAAGTGCCGATTACATCCTAAATATGCTTTAAACTAAAGTTTGACTCACATACATTCACAAAAAGACCATAGGATGCATTTTGGCAAGAGTTGCGCTTTAATATGTTGACAGTGGTAACTCCCAGACAATATGACCGAAGTCCACCAGGGCTCACTAAGCTTACTAAGGAAAATATCTTCTTCTGACACTTAATGCAGCTAGATACTAATCTGTCATTTTCTCTGTTCCAGTTGAACTGGAGAGGCGCATCGACTTTGAGCTGCGGGAGGGCTTGGTGGAGAGCCGCTATTGGTCAGCAGTGACCTCACACACGGCCTATTGGTGCTCTTATGATGTGGCTCTGTTCCTCCTCACCTTCATGTACAGACCACAAGAGCCTCTTGAACCTGCAGAAGATAACCCAGAGACCTCATAACGTGCAAACTAACATGGAGCCATCATGGCTGGGGTCATTTTGCTTTCTGTTCACGTCTTTTAAACAAATGAAAAGCCCAATTTATGGAACATAAAATGAAGATTTAAATGAAACAATTCTCTGCTCGACACAATTTTTTAAATTGGTAAAATTAAATATAAATAATATATTATTTAACTTAAATATATATATGTATATGTATATATATATACTGTGTATACATAAAACTAATATATATATATAGGTTTTGGATATATTAAATATTGTGACTAATTATTACTTTCAGTTATGTTTACATTTAGTTTGATCAAATAATGATTAAACTGGCTGTTATAATTGAGGGAATTTAAAATGAATTAACCCAACATAGACAGAAGCACCCACAAATCACTCACCTGTTTTACTCTAAAAACACTATTCTCTATGTGACCTTTGCAAAAGCGGATATACAGTATACTGTGCCTGTTCCTGGTTTCATGGTCTTCTTTCAACATTAGCAACAACTGTTTCCTGTGCAAAGCACCCTACTGTGTCCTACCGTATCAGTGACATCCAACTGAAGATTACTTAAATATATTATAAGATATTAATTATTACAAAGCTCTGTTGGTTCTTCATTGTGGATATATATATATATATATATATATATATATATATATATATATATATATATATATCCATATCCATATCCACAGAGGAAGCCCCAGTGCTTAAGCCCGTTCTAACCTTGTGCTTGTGTGAAATATGTTTAATAATTTCTCATAATCTCATGCCTCAGATGAGAACAAAGAAGCCCACAAGTGATCATGGGAGCCATATTATAGAGAAAGGATAAAGGGAATTATTTATTTAATACAATGCACTGTACAGACATGTAATCCTAAAACCTGAATATTTAACAGATAATCTGTTTAAAGCAGCATTTACTATTTTGACCACTGGAGGGCAGAAAGACTCCAAAACAGACTTCTCAGCCTCAATATACCATTATCTTATCATGTTGCTATAGCAACAGTTGCCTAACACTAAACTGTGTCTACACAGGAGGCTTAGCACCATGTAAGCAGAGCAGCTGTAGTTACACACGTAAAACAGAAGACACAGTCCCTGTTTTATTTTATTCCAATCCTACTCGACAACGTTGCTACTTTAGGGTGTCTAAATTTACATGGACTTGAGTTACCAGGTTGCAGTCGTTTTGTTTTTATTTAAATTTTGATTTCTTACATTACGATTATGGACACCAGGTTTCTTGTTTATAAGAAACCTGGTGTCTGTAATCGTAGAAAGGGGATTCGAGAAACCTGATTTGTCCAGCTAGATTTTTCCTGGAAAAAAAGTTGATTTCTCTGCCATGTACGCATACTTTTTGTATGTAAAGTACAGTGCATGATCATGTAATTCTGTGAATTGTTTCAATGTTTGTCTGATATGATTAACAGACGTTAATCATATCAGACAAGTTTGATGTGCACGTAAGCACAGAGGTTTCTTTGGTTATTTTTGCAACAGCCTGTTTAATACTATAGGCTATATTTAAAAAATCAATTGTTGAGGCTTTAACTCCACTTTAATATCAACCTTTGTATTGTATCATCATGTTTGTATCGCCTGAGCTGTTGTTTCTTTTACGAATAAAGGACATACCAGAAACATTTAGGGGATAAAACAATTTGTGGCCAAATGTTTATGAGATGCCAACAGACTACTTCTTGTAGCTGTTACTGCTCATACTCATTGCCAGATGATGGCATGATGCTGACTGTAATCTCAATCCAAAATTAGCCACAAATTACTACTACACAAAAATATATTGCACATGATTTGACATTTTGCTGTACTTCTTACCAAATTTTAACTCAGACTAGAGTTAATCAGTTAAAATAAATGAGTTAAAACTGGATATCCATTAAGAAAAAGTTCTGAAAGTTCATTTATTGAGCTTTGAGCATTTTCAATGTTTTTTAAGATAGGTTTAAACAAATCATGATGAGTTTTATTTAAATTACTTTAATGACAAACACTTAAACCTGCCATAAGTGTACATTGCTGTTTATCTTTTCATGTATGTATATTCTCTCTCTATGAGGTGTAAATGAGTATTACAATCTACAAAGTTCTGTTGGAGAGTGGGACTCATTTTCAGCCCTGGAATTTCATGCCTTAGACTTCGAGACTGACTATTATTAAAAATTATTAAAATAACATTAGTGTATAAGTCTGCAATAGCGCACTGTTCTCCACAACTTTGTAATTCTGTGTATTTTTGTAAAATATAATTTCCAATTCAGTGTAAATACAGTAAGTGTTGCTTCACAATGTCGATTTAGGGGTTATATTGTTACTGATCTGATCATGTTTGCTTGTTCACACACTGTGGTACTTACTGTGCCTTTCACACTGACGGCAGCAATACCTTGCACAATACTGGGTCCTGGCTCTGCTTCGGACACTAAATCAAATTTTTAAAATTGTCATAATTGTAGCACAAATATTCCCTTTTTACAAAGCTTTCTGATCAAGTCTAGTCTGTT
This sequence comes from Gymnocephalus cernua, assembly GCA_023631565.1. Lineage (NCBI taxonomy): Eukaryota > Metazoa > Chordata > Actinopteri > Perciformes > Percidae > Gymnocephalus > Gymnocephalus cernua. The sequence continues at coordinate 25,723,802 of CM042440.1, read as the reverse complement.
TCAGGAATACGCCAGTTTGTTGAAATATTATACATAACTACCAAGATAACATGACATGTATTTGTGTGATATCCATCGGTAATGTAGCCTAGGAATTTCTATGTACACAATCATCTAAGATGCACGAAAAGTAAAGGTTTCTGGGATCGGTTGACAACTCAAACTTGCCGAGAACCGTTAGACAACCGTTTGATTACATAGACTCGTGCATTAGACACGGTTACGGTCTCTTTCAGCCTGGTGCGCGGCCGCGGTCTCCTCGAGACAGCCTGCTGTTGAAGAAATTAAAAGGACGTGTTCTGAATCTTTGAGGAAGGAGAAAAGGCTTTGGAGCAAATGGAGGATTAACAAATCGATTTAATTAAACAGAATGATGAAAACGACAAGACAAAAAGCAAATGTTACAATGCAGCTGACATTGGAAAAACAAGACAAAGACACAAACACTGCAAGCAGCGGACACCAAACATGCCTCCTCTTGTGGTATCACATTTTTTTGTGTTGTTATGTTAGGACATAACAACACAAAAGCTGCAAGCAGTGGACCGCAAAGCATTCTTCCCCAGTGGGGTCACAGTTTTGCAGTGTTGATCATTGTAAGTTTCAGAATTATATTTCCTGAGATTTGAGGGCGGTTCCTCAAATCCCTCCTTATTGGTGCTAGGTTACTTCAGGTCATATAGGTGAAATGTTTTGATATATAAAAATTAGCTATTTCCAAACCCTACAGGAATACACATTTCTTTGTTCAACTCAAGTCTGGCTCTACAGGGTGTGGCAGGCTGGGACAGCTCTCCTGTCCCGTGAGGACAATGAGCTTTCTCTGTATGCTGAATGACAGACCTGACCTTAATCAATTCTTTAGAAACTTGTGATGATGTGAGGTAGACAAGTTGATTGTTGATTAGAAACAGCTGCAAGGGGGGCATCAAATACACCTAAATCAAAATGTTCATTGTTTTCATAACATAAGCATTATTTTAACTTTTTAAAACCTAACAATTCACCCTTTCACACCTTAAAAGGGTGTGAATAAAAATATAGATGTTATTGAAAACAAGGTAATTCCATAAACCTAAAATATAGCAAAAACTTCAGACATTAGCAAACAGCAAGGTTGTAAGAAATAAATCCTGATTTATACAAGCAATTAATCTTCTCTGACCTCATCTGACTCCTCAGCTTGTAAAACAAATGTTATTTCTCCAACACAAAACTGTCCCTCCTTTAGCTGTCTTCACTCACAAAGATTAGCATTACATTTGCAATAAGGCATACACACTTAATTAAATCAGGAAAGAGCTGAAAATGTACACACACATCCAACATATCCTGTCAGTTCATACAGTTTTCAGTCCAGATTTTTGGAAAGTTCCTTGTTCAATATTGTCCAGTCTGGGAACAAAAATGGGGACAAAAATCTTAGACTGCTGAACATTGTGGCATGCTCCCTCCTTATCCCTCCTTGTTTCTGAAACAGAAATGTTTCTGAAACATAATTCCTCCTTTTCTGAAACAGGATCTGTTTCGGAAACTTCTAGACGGACCAGCTGCTTGTTGCTTTTTGCAGGAAAAGCCATCCTTACAGCTGATTTATGCTTGACGCGTTGGAGGTGGCGCGCGGATTCGTGACATCAAAATGACGTAATTTCCAGCCGGCACCAGTCTATTTTTTTCAGCGGCGCTCGACAAACCGGAAACAAGAAGCCTGAACGAGCTCCTGGGAAACCGGATGCCAGGACTCGCCGACTGACCGGAATATCTCTCCTGTAAACTTACTGGGTTAAGATGAGTTTTTTTTTTGTGAATGAAAGGCTTGATCTGAGGAAGTAGCTCATTGAATCAAATCAAAGCATTGACGGCACTGTTGCTGCCTGTTCTGCAGTTGTTTATGTTTTTCTTCTTCTTATAGTCCTTAGAAAGAAAAACATCAGTAGCCTTTGCTCCTTAGCGCCACCGCTGTTCAGGAGAAGACTGCAACTAGTGTCGCGACCACCATGCGCAAGTATAAATACTCACGGCAGTCCCGTGACGTCACGATTTCCGCACGCACTTTTGGAAGCGCTAGTAGATAACGGCCTTTAGCTTGTTTCGGTGTGTCAGTGGTTCCAGGGCCTCTGTCCCGCTCCTTATGCTGGTAGTGTCGGGAGCCATCTGCAGGAGTGATCTTGGTTAGCAGTAGTCAGCATCGTTGTGTTGGGAAGCCATCATGCAGGAGTGATCCGGTCAGCATCTTTGGCGCTCTCTCTATGAAACCCATTATTGTCAATGGCTTGCGCGCACAACAGCTGATCTTCCGCTGCGCTGAGCAAAGCGCAGCACAAGCGGAATTTTGCGGCTTGCCGCTCTTGCGCGTGCCGCGGCCAAAGTCCAACATGTTGTCATAGTTTTTTTCAGACACGTGAAAGCACATCATAGCGCACCGCGGCTGCTCTTGCGCTTGCTGCGCTTTGACCGCGGCAAGCGCAAGAGCGGCCGCGGTGCGCTGTGACATGCTTTCAAAAGACAAAAACAACACAGAATGCGCGTGGATCCACAAACGGAACATGGACTAGAGGTTGATTTTTATGGGGTGCCGTTTGTAAAGCGGCTCCCTCTGAAAATAACAGCAACATTTTGTCACATTTAGCTTCAAACAATGTTTTAAAAACTGGTATGAATTTTTGAGGGTCACTTTTTAGCACATTTAGAACAATATTTGTCAACTTAGAGATATTTTAAATAGTTAAATCTAAACATTAAATGTTACACCTAAATGTTAAATCTAAATCTAAATGTTAAATTTAAATATAAATATAAATATTAAATCTAAATGTTAAATCTAAATCTAAATGTTAAATCTAAATATTAAATCTTAATCTAAATCTAAATGTTAAATCTAAATATAAATGTTGAATCTAAATGTTTCGGGTGAAACTAAATATTTAGCTAATATGCAAATTCAAAATGCCGGTAACCGGAAATACCAAAATAAAAGCTTGATGAGGTCAGTGTGTGTTTATAGTGTCAAATAATGAATAAAAAAACATCTCATCCGGGGAAATGGACTCTTGGACATGGATTATCGTGATAATAACTACCTAAATAATAAACATGTTTGGAGAAACTGTATTTAAAGAGTACTTTGAGTTTTTAGTGTCACTTTTATGAAGGGGGCGAGACTTATGACCTGTAGCCACTATAGCCAGCCACGAGGGGGCTCACTTTGACTGATCTGTCATGTTCGCTTGCACGAAGGCCAGCAAGAGCCTGTCCCCGCCCGCCCCTGACCAGGTACGGTAATGTTGGCCATGGTCACGCTGCGAAAATGTCCAACGAATCGGCGTTAGCCGAGAACATCGGCAGAGCTGTCCTGGCGGCTATTCAAACTTTTTCAACAACGACAGCAACCGCCTCAGGGCCACCACAGGCCAACTCGGTAAGTAGCTATGTTTTCCAAATCACGTAGCATTGGATTCTTGTCAAGGCTAACTTAACTAAACTAGCTAACGGTAGCCAGTAGAGATTTGCTACTAGCACCAATGCACTTTATGTGTAGCACATTTGTTTCTATAAACCGTAAAACTCACACCGGTTAAGTTACGCAGTGGGATGAACTCATGAGTAAATGTGAGTTCAAGATTATGTGAAGATGTTCTGACCAGCGTTACAGCTAATGGAGACTACTTGTCACCCCTCAGGCCCACAAATGACACTGTGAATTGTTGGTCAAATGGAAATCTGCCTCTGTCCTCAGTCAGACATCTCACCTTGGCTTACCTGCTGGCCTTTACTCACAAGATAAAACCGTTCTCTGTTTGGCTAGAGAGAGAGCAATGCTGATGGAGGACAGAGGCAGTCACAATGATAAAGACATTTAATTTAATGTGAATGAGTGTATACTGTAAAAAAGCATACAATGTATCTCTTTGTTTCTGCATTTTCCTGCTTTTTTGTCCTTTGCCAATCTCAACACTGTTTTTTTGACTGCTGGGCATATAAACATTAAAAACACATGAAATATAATGTTGCTAATATTTTGCTAATGTCTCTTCAGGCTCCCACCACCTACAATAACCCACCGGGGCCAGCCACACCTATCACCTCCACTGGGACATCATACCGCTCGGTATACTTTCATACTCATGTAACCTAAGTGGCTGTTTGTTGGTTATTTAATTTGTGTGGTGTAATGTTTCGGCATTAGTTCCAATCATGGTGGCATATTTTACACAACAATAACATGTGACAAGATAACAATGTCTTTGGTATTTTGTTTATTTCATAACTCTTCAGGGCTCCAGCACCAGCACTACCATACCTTTACCAACAACAGACTTTGCTCCAGTGACCTGTCTGTCAGTAAGTACTCATTAATATTCATGTTCATATATGTTTGATTTATTTCTCATTTACCTCTCAGTAACCTTTCATCTTTTGATTGTCCATTTTATTTAAATATTCCTTAAATAAATGTACAGTACAATCTATAATTCTCTTCAGTCAGAAAGATAATGAGTGGATGTGAATGCTCATCTGTTATGTCTATAATTCTCTCTTGAATAACCCTTGTTTGTTATAGAAACATGCCAAATGTCATATTCTTTGCTGTGTTCTAGAATGACTACCAAGGAAGACATCAGATTTCCAAAGAGGAGCTTGAACATGTTCTTTCACTGAAAACCACCTTTACAGAAGCGGCATCTATTCTTTCAATCTCATGGCCAACTTTCTACAAGTTACTGCAAGACTATAATATCCCAACGTCAAAATTTAAGAGCATCAGTGATCAACAATTGGATCTTGAAGTGTCACAAATAAAAACTGAACACCCAAATGTTGGAGAAGTGATGCTTATGGGGCATCTCCGCTCCAAAAACATTGTGGTTCAAAGACGTGTAAGAGATTCACTGCGAAGGATGGACCCAATTGGTGTATTACACTGCAGCGGTTCTTTTACAAATTAACTGATTTCAGTAAATTAGTAGTAGATTTACAGTAAAAATCAAAACTAGGACAGTACACTTATGCTCCAGTTGTGCTTGCAAAAAATATGCCTTGTGCTTTTATGGTAGCTGTTAAATGTCTCGTTGTTTAAATGGTGCTGAATAAAGATCCATTCATTAGTGCTACTAGGAAGCAGTAGTTAAATTCATCATCATCAGCCATTGTTGTTGTGTTCACAAAAAGGTGAAGCTCATTTGCACAAGTGTGCGCAATGGGAAGATGTTTTTTCTCTTTATCTAAAATGAAAGAGAAGTGTTGACTTGGAGACTGGAAAATACTCAGGTTTAAGAAAGCCTGAATCAGTAAATAATTGAGTGACTAATGGATTACTGTATAGGTATTTTGGTGAAAAAGCAACATTTTATTCTGAAAAGCAATCAGATAACTGTATTCTTGTTTGTGGTACATAAACATAAGATAGGCATAGCTTCATGAGTTGTAAAGAATAAAATTAATCTGTAAATTCTCTGGATTGCCTTATTGTATAATATACTGAATTACAAATACATACTTACTTTCAACACACTGGAGAAACTCCCTAAATTTGACCACCATCAACTCCTCCTTAGCTCTTCTGTTGCTCCCCAGTACAGAGTAGCTTGGCTTGAGAATACCAGCTACAAAATCAGCTTCTTGACATTTGTCCTCTCCTGGTATGTCAAGCTGTGGTTCTCTCTCAGGAGTGCTAAAACCTGGAGGGAAATTCAACACCATAAATGAAAGGCCATAAAGATAACCAAAGATGATACAGAACTGTGAGGTAAATCTTACTCCATAGTGGGACAAGCCATCAATTGTTATGGTTTTGGGTTTTTGTCTTATTTTGGTAGTCTGTTTTGTATTTAGTTCTGTTTCCTGTTTTATTTTGAATTCGGTTTCCTTTATGGTCTTGTCTAGTTTTACTTCCTGTCTTGTGTTTTCCCGCTTGTCTGATTGTTCTGCCCCACCCTGATGTGTCTCACCTGTTGTATCACCTGTCCCTTGTTTGCTCGTTACCTCCTGTATTTAGTCTTTGTGTTCCCCTTGTCCTGTGTCGGATCATTGTATACTGTTTTTGGTTTCGTGTCCCTGTGAGTTTCTGCTTGTGCTCCTGTTTTTGTATTTGTGTTCTTGCCGTGCCCTGTTTGTCCGTGTTCGTTCCGGTTGCCAGCGTGTTAGTCTTTGGGTCCACCATTCCCTGCTAACCTTGACAGAATGATCCGACCATTTGGACCCAGCAGAGAGGCTTCAGTTTTTCCGGTGGGTTTTCAGTTTTTGTCTTTTTCCTGTTGTTTGTCGCTCTAAGCTACCTGGACTATGGAGCCTGCACAGACTATGTCTGATGAACTTTTTGACCTAATCTGTGACCTAATTGAACTCAGGACTACGTGGAAGGAGACTGATGGTATTAGCCAGAAGGAGGCTATCCTGTCCTTTGCTCGAGATTTGGTCTCAAAAAAGCCCTGGCTTACTGACTCAATTCCTGACTGGGTTAAACGCTTCATTTCCACCCCAGCTCATTCATCTGCAAAAGGGTTTTTGTCAGTCACCCAACCGGTTTCTCTGCCCACACTCATGTCAAACATTCCAGAACCTCCGCCTACCGTCATCCCAGGGTCTACCCATGGAGGCCGTAGGCGGAGAAAGAAACGGCATGGTCCCTGTCACCAGACCCAGTCCGACCTCCCAGAGCCTCCACTGACATGCCGCCCTTCTGTTCCTGTGCTGACGTGCAGCCCTTCAATTCCTGTGCTGACGTGCAGCCCTTCAATTCCTGTGCTGACGTGCAGTCTTTTGGTTCCTGAGCTGACATGCAGTCTTTCTGTTCCTGAGCTGACGCCCAGCCGTCCAGAGCCTCCGCTGACGTCCAGCCGTCCAGAGTCTACGCTGACGCTTCTCCCAGAGTCTACGCTGACGCTTCTCCCAGAGTCTACGCTGACGCTTCTCCCAGAGTCTACGCTGACGGTGCCCAGCGCCCCTGAGTCTTTGTTGGTCAGCGCTCCAGAGACTTTGTTGGTCAGGGCTCCAGAGACTTTGTTGGTCAGCGCTCCAGAGACTTTGTTGGTCAGCATCCTAGAGACAGCCCGAGAGACTTTGTTGGTCAGCATCCCAGAGACTTTGCTGGTCTCCAGCGTCCCTGAGACTTTACCGACCTCCGACTCCCCAGTGGCCTTGCTGGATTGCAGCTCTCCAGAGACGTTGCCGTTGTTCAGCGCTTCTAAAACTGCCACAGAGACTTTGCCGTTGGTCAGCTCTTCTGAGACTTTGCCGTTGGTCAACGCCCCAGAGTTCCTAGAGTCCCGGCCGTGTAGCGGCCCCCCTGAGTTCCTAGAGTCCCGGCCGTGTAGCGGCCCCCTGAGTTCCTAGAGTCCCGGCCGTGTAGCAGCCCCCCTGAGTTCCTAGAGTCCCGGCCGTGTGATGGCCCCCCTGAGTTCCTAGAGGCCCGGCCGTGTGACGGCCCCCCTGAGTTCCTAGAGCCCCGTGTTTTGTTGGCGGTCCGGCCGACTCCTGCCCCCCGCGTCCGGCCGACTCCTGCCCCCCGTGTCCGGCCGACTCCTGCCCCCCGTGTCCAGTAGGCGGTCCGGCCGATTCCTGCCCCCCCGTGTCCTGTCGGCGGTCCGGTCGACTTCTGCATTGGTCATCGGCCCAACTGACCTGTCGCCTGTCATCGGCCCAGCTGACCCTTCGCCTGGTTCCGGTCCAGCAGTCCCTTCGCCTGGTTCCGGTCCAGCAGTCCCTTCGCCTGGTTCCGGTCCAGCAGTCCCTTCGCCTGGTTCCGGTCCAGCAGTCCCTTCGCCTGTCTCCAGTCCGGCTGACTCGTCGCCTGTCTCCAGTCCGGCTTACTCGTCGCCTGTCTCCAGTCCGACTAACTTGTCTGGCTCCCCAGCTGGCCCTTCGCCTGCCTGGCCTCGGAGGGGATGTCGCCTTCTTCCCCGGCCTCGAGTGAGACATCGCCTTCGCCGCCGGCCCCCAGAGGGATATCGCCTTCGCCGGCCCCCAGAGGGATATCGCCTTCGCTGCAGGTCGCCTCGGAGCCCTCGACGTCCTGCTCGGCCGCCTGAGGGGCTCCACCTTCGCTGTCCAGTTCGGCCCCCAGAGGGATATCGCCTTCGCTGCAGGTCGCCTCGGAGCCCTCGACGTCCTGCTCTGCCGCCTGAGGGGTTTCGCCTTCGCTGCAGGTCGCCTCGGAGCCCTCGACGTCCTGCTCGGCCGCCTGAGGGGCTCCACCTTCGCTGTCCAGTTCGGCCCCCAGAGGGATATCGCCTTCGCTGCAGGTCGCCTCGGAGCCCTCGACGTCCTGCTCGGCCGCCTGAGGGGCTCCACCTTCGCTGTCCAGTTCGGCCCCCAGAGGGATATCGCCTTCGCTGCAGGCCGCCTCGGAGCCCTCGACGTCCTGCTCGGCCGCCTGAGGGGCTCCACCTTCGCTGTCCAGTTCGGCCACCTGAGGGATATCGCCTTCGCTGCAGGCCGCCTCGGAGCCATCGACGTCCTTCTCGGCCGCCTGAGGGGTTTCGCCATCGCTGCAGACCGCCTCGGAGCCCTCGACGTCCTGCTCTGCCGCCTGAGGGGTTTCGCCGTTGCTGCAGACCGCCTCGGAGCCCTCGACGTCCTGCTCTGCCGCCTGAGGGGTTTCGCCGTCGCTGCAGACCGCCTCGGAGCCCTCGACGTCTTGCTCTGCCGCCTGAGGGGCTCCATCTTTGCCGCCAGCTGCCTGGGAGTTCCCCTCTTGCCGAGGCCTCCCTCAGCTCCCTGTCCCTAGTGGTTCTCTGGTTTTTCCTCAGGCCTCTCTGGCCCTCTGTTTCCCCCGGGCCTCTCCGGCTCTCTGCCTCCTGTGCCCCAGCGCTCTCTGTTCCCTGTGCCCCAGCGCTCTCTGTTCCCTGTGCCCCAGCGCTCTCTGTTCCCTGTGCCCCAGCGCTCTCTGTTCCCTGTGCCCCAGCGCTCTCTGTTCCCTGTGCCCCAGCGCTCTCTGTTCCCTGTGCCCCAGCGCTCTCTGTTCCCTGTGCCCCAGCGCTCTCTGTTCCCTTTGCCCCAGGGTCCTCAGTTCCCTGTGCTCCAGGGCCCTCTGTTCCCTATGCCCAGTGACTTTATTTTAATAATGCATTCCACCAAAATAAAAGTAACTGTACTGCTGTGGAATATTAAAAAAAAAGCAAAGGCTTACTGCAATAGTCTTCTGATCAGAACATTGTGCATTACCTTATTGAGGTTCTCCCTTAAATCAGGGTCACCTATATCATCAGGTGTCACATGAGCTTGAAGGATGTCCCCAGACACAATGTAGTCCACTACACTCGGGGACAGGAATGCAGGTGGTTCACCCCCTTGCACTATTATTGTAGACATCATCCTGCCAATGGTTCGATACACTCCATTTTGCAAGTGGAGCATGTTCAGTCTTGGGGTGCATCCATTTGGTGTGCCTGAAAGATTAAATAAATTAAACAGCACATTCTGTATTATTTACTCTGGCATTTACAAACAAATATTTTTTGCCAGGTAGCCACAAAATATATTATATATATACATATATATATATATTTATAAAAAACCTTCAAAAGCTCCACTGTCCTGGAAGATAGCCTTCACCAGTAAGCGGAAAAACTCTCGTCTGGGACCCCCAAGGTCAGCAGCATCTTCCACAGCATCATGTTCATCGCTTGCAAATGTGACAGAGCTTGTCACAGTTTTCTGCAAAACTGGGTCTCTTAAACACACGTAAGGCTGTGGTCCAAACATTGGCTCGACTGATATAGATCTGTCTTGTTCCCAATGTCATAACTCTCTCACTGTGAGCTTGTAGAAGGCCTGCAATTTCTTCTTTGCTCAGCATTTCAATGACCTATATTAAAAATGACAAAAGATAAACAGACCTTTGGCTATCTGTGCATTTACTCCACTATCACCTTCAGTGCACGATGATATAACTGTTCGATGTTGTTTGCGATGTTTACACAGGTGTAAACAAGATATTTACCGTGATAAAAAAATTACTTGTAACTCTTACTTTAAAGTATTAACAGCAGGTCCATCACACTCTTCTAGTAGACTACGCTGAATTGCCTCTTCAAGAGCCTCATCTTCTTCCAGATAAACAGGGCTGAGCAAACGGAGATAAACAGGGACAGCAGAAATCCGAGAGAGAGAGAAAAACTTATAACAGAGGTTCATAATGTAAACAGACCAACATCTACCGTGCTGTATTTCTATGAAGCCCAAACAATATCTTACACAAATTATGCCACATTATAAGGAAACGCTTGTCTCGGGTCCCCTGCCTGGCCCTGACTTTCACTCTCTTGAGTGCTGCTCTCTGTCTCCTGACATCTGGCCTCACTTTCCCTCGGTGATGAAGGCACTGTACTCCGCACTGCATAAAGAAAAGGAGGTCAAAGGGAAATATTTTTGTAATGATGTTAATCTCATTTTTACGTAAGTGCAACTTAACCCTAATTCCATTTTTAAGTGTGTTTCCTTTAAAAAAAATTTTTAAAAAATTAAAAAGGCAGCCTTTAAGGATTTAGGGTGAAGCAAAACTGAATGAGATGAGCTAGGTTTGAGAACAAATGACTGAATTGTGCTACTAAGCTCAGTCTACACCTCTTATGACTTGTAGGTAGATGAATCAAGACATCCAATCCAAATACAGTTTACAGGTTGCTTACAGTGATCCATTTGAGGCTGACAAAAAAAATAATAATAAAAGAACTGGTGCTTAAATTCTGTCAGGTTGGCTTTTGTTAAGCTTTGGTCACACTACAGGACTTTCAAAGTCTTAAGATCACTGTACTGTTCACACTACACGCCTGTCTTGTACTCAGGAGTGTTGTGGTTTGCACACTTCATGACTGGGGGGTGGGGGGGGTAAATCATACATTACATTAGGTTAAAGTTTGTTGATTGCTCTCGGCAAGTGGAAAAATCAGGGCTACAATCCTAAAGTGTGAACTTAACTTTTGCAGTAAATAAAGCAGTAATTACTGAGTTGACAAGGGTATACTTTATTAATCACACATACAATTTTGTACAGTGAAACTTGTCCTCTGCATTTAACCCATCCCAGGAGCAGGGGCAACCATAGCACAGTGCCCATGAACCAACTCTAGATTCTGAGCCAGTGCCTTGGTCAAGGGCACTGACTGGATAATTAACCTAAATGTGCCCGTTTTTGATGGTGCAGGAAACCCACACAAACACGGGAGAAAATGCAAACTCCACATAGAAAGGACCAGGGCTGGACTGGGGTTTGAACCAAGTTACCATACAGCCCATAGAAAACATAATATAAACAAGTGCTTTAACCTACTTCTTCTTTGACGCGATGGACTTTCTTGCAGTCTGTCATTTTCACTCCCTTGACTGATGAGCTCACTTTCACTTGTGGAAGGTGACACTGTATGAACTAAATTACATGATGTTATGGACAAAAGAAGGGAAAATATATATCAGTAATTGGAAACAAAGTACTTAACATTTTTTATTTAAATACCCATATCTGAATTTTGGGATGAGCAGAATTAATAATAAATAAATAAAATGTATATATAAATGATAAACCCATTGCTGTAAGAAAATAACTGTTGACTGTGCCTACAACCTGTTGCGAAACATTTCAAATTCTCAGACCCACCTCTCCTTCTCCAGCCCACAGGACTTTCAAAGTCACTATCGGAGAGTTCCTCAGGTTCCTCCTGGAGAAAAAAGTATGTTATGTGTGATATATAATACATCAAGCCAGTGGCAATGCTAGTTAACCTAAAAAAAGGATATGCTATTTATGTAAAGAAGCAGAATAAGCAACATACATATTTTTACTTCTAAAACATTGAATATTGACCATAACTGAAACTCTGTACTGTCATATAAACTGTTTACCTGTACAGGTTTGCGTATTAATGCCATTATATAGAGACAAGTGGCTGAACTAATCGAGGCAACTTCCTTTCCACCCCACAGAAAACTGCTCGAGACGTTTGGTTTCATTAGTCTTTTGCATCCCTTGACTGTACTCAAATACTCGAATGGGAATGGCCCATAGACAATGTAAACGTTCTTCTGAAAATGGCAGTAACTTCTTCTTTAAGTTGTGCTTCAGACCAGTCAGATGTAAAGGAGATCTTCCCAATAAGGCCATTTCGTGCCAAATTTGCTCTTGAGTCTCCCCTTGGAATGCGGAATGTTGATGCTGAAGAAAAAAGCAAGCACACAACATCTCTTGTATAGTGTTTGCAGGCTTTGTTTTTTCTGACAAAACGTGAGTGTGTAGCAGGCCTTTGAAGAACTGATGGAAATGGAACCTGAAATCAATGGAAACACAGACACCTGTGCATTACAAGAGAGCAATACGTTTTTAGTTAATTGTGAATGCAAACTGTAGATGCAAACCAACTAACTGGTAGTATCATCAACCCATCATGGGGTCTCTATACGACTGATCGATTACTAGGTGGTTCCTTAACCTTTTTTTTTGTCAATAAGCAATTTATTAAATCAAAATGCTGGTGTTGTGTAAAATATGCCACCATGATTGGAACTAATGCCGAAACATTACACCACACAAATTAAATAACCAACAAACAGCCACTTAGGTTACATGAGTATGAAAGTATACCGAGCGGTATGATGTCCCAGTGGAGGTGGTGGGTGTGGCTGGCCCCGGTGGGTTATTGTAGGTGGTGGGAGCCTGAAGAGACATTAGCAAAATATTAGCAACATTATATTTCATGTGTTTTTAATGTTTATATGCCCAGCAGTCAAAAAAACAGTGTTGAGATTGGCAAAGGACAAAAAAGCAGGAAAATGCAGAAACAACGAGATACATTGTATGCTTTTTTACAGTATACACTCATTCACATTAAATTAAATGTGAGGGTGGGGGGGTAAATCATACATTACATTAGGTTAAAGTTTGTTGATTGCTCTCGGCAAGTGGAAAAATCAGGGCTACAATCCTAAAGTGTGAACTTAACTTTTGCAGTAAATAAAGCAGTAATTACTGAGTTGACAAGGGTATAGTTTATTAATCACACATACAATTTTGTACAGTGAAACTTGTTACATGAGTATGAAAGTATACCGAGCGGTATGATGTCCCAGTGGAGGTGGTGGGTGTGGCTGGCCCCGGTGGGTTATTGTAGGTGGTGGGAGCCTGAAGAGACATTAGCAAAATATTAGCAACATTATATTTCATGTGTTTTTAATGTTTATATGCCCAGCATATATATAAAGAGATACATTGTATGCTTTTTTACAGTATACACTCATTCACATTAAATTAAATGTCTTTATCATTGTGACTGCCTCTGTCCTCCATCAGCATTGCTCTCTCTAGCCAAACAGAGAACGGTTTTATCTTGTGAGTAAAGGCCAGCAGGTAAGCCAAGGTGAGATGTCTGACTGAGGACAGAGGCAGATTTCCATTTGACCAACAATTCACAGTGTCATTTGTGGGCCTGAGGGGTGACAAGTAGTCGCCATTAGCTGTAACGCTAAATTATATAATTTATGCTTTGCTGGTCAGAACATCTTCACATAATCTTGAACTCACATTTACTCATGAGTTCATCCCACTGCGTAACTTAACCGGTGTGAGTTTTACGGTTTATAGAAACAAATGTGCTACATATAATAATAATAATAATAATACATTTTATTTGTATTGCGCTTTTCTTGTACCCAAAGCGCTACAGTACAATACAAAAGTAAATACATTAAAAATACATTAAAAAGAAAACAAACATGAAATAAGATCAAATATACACATCAAGTGTCACCAATTAAGACACAGACATCTTAAAAAGAAGGGTTTTTAACTGTTTCTTAAAACTTGTTAGTGTTGGGGCATTCCTAACAGTTAAAGGAAGTGCATTCCACAACCTGGGGGCGGACACAGAGAAAGCTCTTTCACCCATCGTTTTCAGTCTGCAAGAAGGCTGTTTAAGTAGAAAAGTGCACATAAAGTGCATTGGTGCTAGTAGCAAATCTAGAGTTAGATTTAATATTTAGATTTAACATTTAGATTTAATATTTTAGAATTAACATTTAGATATAGATTTAATATTTAGATTTAACATTTAGATTTAGATTAAGATTTAATATTTAGATTTAACATTTAGATTTAGATTTAACATTTAGGTGTAACATTTAATGTTTAGATTTAACTATTTAAAATATCTCTAAGTTGACAAATTTTGTTCTAAATGTGCTAAAAAGTGACCCTCAAAAATTTATACCAGTTTTTTAAACATTGTTTGAAGCTAAATGTGACAAAATGTTGCTGTTATTTTCGGAGGGAGCCGCTTTACAAACGGCACCCCATAGATTTTAGCCGTCAGCATCTCCCAGACCTGTACGACACAGGTCCGAGGTCGTACAGAGACCTGGGACGCAAATCTTGTGTTTATGTGTCCAAAGCAAGTATTTATACCAATGACATAATCAAGCTGACAAGTCCTTACGCCATTGTTTATACCAAGATAGTGAAACTGCTTTGTGTTGTTGTCCATATTTAACAGTTCACTCCGTAAGTATAGTCTAATGAACAATGCACATGAGCACTATTCCTTATATGTTAAAGGGATATTTCACCGCTGGAAAGCTGAATATATATTTAAATTGGGTCACTTATGTAGCAGAAATGTGAATTTTTTTTTTTAATTGGTGCCTTCTAGGCCGAGAAAAGCCAGAAAATGTGTTTTTGGCTCATATGGATGAAAGACACCAAATCCCAGAATGCACTTCGCTTCGCTGCTTTGAGTCCACTCCCAAGCCACGCCTACCGCTTGACAGACAGACACAGAGGCATTCAACTCAACTCAATGTGTTTTATTGTTATTTCAACCATATACACGAAACAACGTTTCATTGTGGCTCAAGTGGTGTTACACATTTAAAATATATAAAAACGACATTATATAAAAACGACATACGAAACAGGCTACCTTTTGTGCACACACACATAACTCCGTAACGTTCAGCTAAGCATACTAGTGGTGCGTTCTTTTTGCCTCGTAAACACGCCCCCTGACCTCGTATTTACGAGTTCGGAACTCGTACATCCACCGAGGTACCCGAGCTGAAAATCCAACATGGCTGCCCCCTGTATCGACAGTTGTGAAAGCTGTAGTAACATAGTTATAAGCACTTCTGTGTTATTTGTGTCACACTAAATCAGTCGTACACGCAGCGCTGTCTTCTATCTGTGTTGTCACGCGGTTTGTATGCACATAAAACAGCGTATACATTGTTTAAACTGGCGTTGCTAACAATGGCTAACCTGGCTAGAGCTAATGAAAACAATGAAAATCCGACTTGCAAAAAGAACTCATTCAACTCGTGTGTGACGTCATTCCCAGTTGCGACCTCCGACTTCCAAGGCAAAAAGAACGCACCATAACATTAGGCTTGGTGGGCTGTAAACACCGAGTAAAAACACAGCCGTGAATTAGCGTGGAATGTAGAATGGTCGCCATGTAACAGTCACAAACTCCAGCGGTTAGCAGTTAGTTGGATACAAATCACCCCATTTCTGCACCAGTCCGTGTTAACACAGCTCACCTTCATGGGTCTTTTACCCAGTGACAGAGCATCTCTAGCTCGGATCGTCGGAGAGCTAGCAGTCCTGGTAGCTGGAGTCCACCGGAATACTGTTGTTCAGCTATGTTTCCACAAGAACAAAAAACACAGTCTCTGAACTCGCGTTGGGAGCATCGTTGAAGTTGGATGTAGTCCAGTTTGTTTTTTAATGAACGGACACTTGCAAGCAGGATTGATGGGACAGGTGGCCGGCTAGCGTTAGCTTCCCACCTAGCCGACGAGGATGTCCCCTACCCGGCTCGGGGCATCGAGCGAGACCGCTGGTCTCCGTGCAGGCGAAGCTCTCGCAGTGTGCCGATTATTCCATCTGTAATAACGTTTCCTGCATATTCTCCGATCTGTACCAATGTATCCCTGCGGTAGTTTGAATGCACATAATTGTTGTAAAAGTGTGCTGCTGAGAAGAGAGAGCCCTGTTTAGTGAAGATTCAAGATGGCTGACATTTAGTTTTTTTCCGGCTGAGATCGGCTCGCTTCGGGTGATGGGCGGGTTGAAAACATGCGGAAGTAGCTCCTAATACTGGCTGTAGTCTTTTGCCTCTGGCCAAAAATCTTCCGATGATGCAAAAATGGTCATTTTACGTCATCGGAAGATTTTTTTTTCCAGACCCCCCAATGCAGAGATCTCCTGTCTCAGGGGGATATGAGGGAGGGACGCACGGTCATTCAGAAATACTACCGGGTTTCTACTGATACAAAGCTGAATGCTAAATCGGTGAAGTATCCCTTTAAGTATATACATTAGGCCTGCTGATCTGAGAAATGCGCCAAAGCGATGGAGAAGAACTGTAGCCTACTGTTGTGAGCTGCAAAAACCAAATACCAAGTTGATTATATATGGCTCCATACAGGTTCTTGTAAGATATATTTGTATTTGTATGTTTACATTACGTAAAATATGTTTGGACTGATTGACACAAGTCATGTTCATTAAAGTTCACATGTAGGTAATATGCCTTTACACAGAATAACTACCCATTACCAAGTGTACGTAAGCTCCAGTTTTGGAGGAATTCATTGTAAACAAAGTGTTTTCCAGAGTATGAATGAATGATGATGAATGTATGAATTTAGGCTCATATCTTCGCTTTATTATACCCGACTGTAATGACTGCAGACCTCTTATTTATGTAAACATGCAATGACACGTAGGCCTAGTGTTGAAATGCACCATTTTATTTAGAAATTAAAATAATCCACACGTCTTCATCTTCATTTTCTTCATTTATTTATTTTTAAACAGGGACAATGTACAATATACATTAACCTTAGACAGGAGAGATGCATTTTACCAGGTTGTAGCACTTGTGCTAATTTCCACCTGTAGTCCCTGGGCAGGCTGATGTCAACAAATAAATTTACTAACACTTTTATCCCAAAACCAACATTAACATGATCATACCCTTCATTTATTTACAGATATGCTCCCACATACACATCAGTTACTATACATTAAGTGAACATTGTTGTAAAAGAAGCCATTTATTTATTTTTTTTCTATTTAGAGGAGTGTAAGAAAAGGTGGAAGAACCTAAAGATTAGATAGATAGATTTGACGATCTTGCTCATCGGTTAAAACCTTTTATACATCATCAGAGCACACATCGTATGCCTATTGACGTCGCTCAGAGGCTGGCAGTGACTTTGAAGATTTTGTCTTCTGGTGCAAATCAACAGATCACAGGAATGGGCTACAAAATGGCTACGAGCACAGTGTCCTCAATAGTATCAGAAGTCTGCAAAGCGCTGTGGACTGCACTGCAGCCTGAATATTTGCCCTGCCCTTCGACAAGCCAGTGGGAAGCCTTGGCTACAGATTTCTGGCGACTTTGGAACTTCCCGAACTGCGTTGGAAGCCTCGACGGGAAACACATTAACGTCAAGGCCCCACCACATTCCGGGAGTGACTATTTTAATTACAAGGGTGCTCACTCCATTGTTCTGATGGCAACATGTGATGCCACATGTTTGGGAACCTGATAGCTGATGTTAGCAATGGTACCAAAATAACATCAAACTATTATTACACTGGAAGGAACACTCACGGACGGTTGTCGCTAATTTCGGGTTCGGCCACCGTAGGAGTTATAACGCACTCGGTATGGGGGGGGGGGCTACAAAGTGAAATTCAGTTGGTTGTCATATACAATTTCACCGCTAGATGGGAGAAATTCTTACACACTGGGGCTTTTTAAGTACAATTTTGAGGTACTCGAGTATTTTCAATTTTATGCTACTTTGAACTTATACTACATACTATAGATCAACTACATTACAGGTACTTTATTTGTCACATACGCATACATGTAGCGAAATTCATTCTCTGCATTTAACCCATCCCTCCTTCTTTAAACTGCGGTCAAGCCAGCCTCCACTTCGAAATGAGCAGTCAAACCAGCCGCCCCTATATTTCGCGGTGCGCGTATACACTTGCTATTACGGTGAGACCGTCAGAACTGTCTGTAAGAAAGAAAGATAGATAGATTTTAGCACACCTCACAACCTCTCACTGCATGATATGCTGAATTCCAAAATAAGAGCCCCCCAAAACTCATATATTAGCCGTTTTGTCCATACATTCAGAAAATCATAAAAATAAAAGTCCTAGCTTTCACAGGCCAATTTCACCTCAGATGGATAGTACACCTTCTCAAGGTGTCAACTACAATGTTTCAGGACATTCTGATGTTGCTTTACAAAATAAGAGCCCCCCAAAACTCACATATTAGCTGTTTTGTTTACACATTCAAAAAGTCATAAAAATAAAAGTCCTAGCTTTCACAGACCAATTTCACCTCAGATGGATAGTACACCTTCTCAAGGTGTCAACTACAATGTTTCAGGACATTCTGATGTTGTTTTATAAAATAAGAGCCCCCCCAAAACTCACATATATGCTGTTTTGTCTACAGACAAATTTCACCTCAGATGGAGAGGACACCATCTCACAGCTTCACTTACAAAAGTACAAGACATTTAGTTATTGAATTTCACATTTACATTTTTCTATTTAATTATTTACAAATTATGTAAAACTCTTAACACTTTTTTATAGTGAATATGCGAACACTTCTTTACATGAACAGAATGTAATTAGCAATATTATTTTACAAAACAAAATTAATAGCATAATGTAAATAAAAAGATAAATAACATACATTTAGTAATTCTGTTAACTCGACAGATTTAACAGCACAAAATGCAGTCCCAATCATTGACTCTGGCCCATTTCAGCTTCTTCTGAATCATGTCCAGGCACTTTTCGTGGTACCACCTCTTGCAGCGGTCACACTGGATCTAAAATAAGTTAGAAATATCACTGAACTGCTACATACACAGATCCACGTTTTAAATTGCTACTCCTTTTCACTTTACAATTCTGTTTTTTACAAGTGAACAAAAAAACTCCCCCAGTTTGTCACATGTTGCCTACTTCCAATAGGCTCTTTCTGTGCGCACATGGAACAGTGATTGGTCTCATCAAACACTAAAGTATTAGAAATAAATAAATGGGTAACACAAATTTAACCCTCATGCCCTCCTCAAATTTTGTACCCTCTCACCCTCTTCGTGGCAAAAACGTACACGCAAACGTACATTCAATACTTTTCAGGATTTTAACCCTTTAAATGCCAGTTTGTTTAGTTGAAGTATTTAAATTTTTATTACAAAAAAACACAAAAAATGATTTTTTTTTTACATATAACAAATAATATGGAGATGGGGTTCTGGTGGGGATTAGAGACTTAGATATGTCAAAGATAAACAACAAAATTAATTTGATTGCATTAGCATTTTTAGCGTAGAGCTAAATACTCCCTCTTACCCTCTTCATGGCAAAAATGTACACGGTACACAAAAACTGCTATTAAATCATCATATATCAATATTTTTTTCTGCTTTTTTTTCATAAATCACTTAAACAACTTGTAACTTGCTCAAAACTAAATATTCAATACTTGGATGGATTTAACCCTTTAAATGCCAGTTTTAATTCTTCGAAGTAACAATTATTTCTGAAAAAAAAACAACACATTAATTATTTTCCATAAAATAAATTGTAGGGGAATGGGGCTTTGGTGGTGATTAGAGTCGTGGATATGTCAAAGATAAGCAACACAACTGATTTGATTGCATTAGTATTTTCAATGTAGTTCCACATACTACCTCTGGACACAAAAAATGCCTCCCTGACTCCCATTATAACCACATGTTTATATCTCACTGCCTTTACAGTATGAAAAACCATGCATTCTGCAATGTCAGCATTTCATTTTGTACAGAAGTGGTAATATTTGACATTTTTACTGTATTTCATCAGATTCCACCATTTTCCCTTTGTAGGCATGAAATTATAGTTATATTATGGAGCCGTGTGAAAAAAGGGCATCTTTTGAAGGATGCATCATGTGTCTTTGGAGACGTGCTTGAATAAAAACATTGTCTCCTACCTTTGTTGTAATTAGTGTGTTTATGCAACTGGCTGCTTTCACAGCTTTGCTGCAGAGAACAGAGAAGTAGAACGACCTGGAGCAAAGAGAAGGAGCAAAAATGAAGAGGAATTGTAGTGCAAGAGAGGCTTTAGGTCATGCAGCCTTTATCTGCCAACGAACGGCAGGACTCATCTGAAGATGAGGTTGGGGAGTCTGACACAAAATGGTCACTGGAGTCCAACAATTCTGTGAGTGCCTCTAACCCTTCCTCTGAACGTTGAGAGGACTCTGAAGATCCTGTCCATCCTAACAGTGAGTGGACAACGAAGAATGGGCAAGTCTGGTCTCCCTCTAATACTGAGATGCTGGGCTTCATTCAAGCACCAACCGGTGCTAGCTCTTATCATTTCAAATTGTTTGGGAATGGTCTCCCACTATGGGCATCCCACAGGCTCCAGGACCGGTACACACCTACCAGGATGAGAAGTCCCATGTATGCTCGAATCTCTTGAGCATCCACATCACTCCATCCTGAGATTGAATGCCTCCCATGTAGGTTTGTCATTTGCTGAATCAGCTGGATCAAGTCAGGAGTGAAGAAAAGGTCGAAAGAGAATGCCACATCATGGATTCTTGATATGGCATATCTCGTGGGCCCTGGCATCATGCCGGTCAGTGCTTGAATGTAGCGCAGCGCCTCGGTTGAGGATCTTCAGATGAGTCCTGCAGTTCGCTGGCAGATAAAGGCTGCATGACCATTTCTAAAGCCTCTCTTGCACTAAAATCCTGAAAAGTATTGAATAGTTGGTAGTTTTGAGCAAGTTACAAGTTGTTTAAGTGATTTATGAAAAAAAAGCAGAAGAAATATTGATATATGATGATTTAATAGCAGTTTTTGTGTACCGTGTACGTTTTTGCCACGAAGAGGGTAAGAGGGAGTATTTAGCTCTATGTTAAAAATGCTAATGCAATCAAATTAATTTTGTTGTTTATCTTTGACATATCCAAGTCTCTAATCCCCACCAGAACCCCATCTCCATATTATTTGTATTTGGAAAAAAAATCATTTTTTGTGTTTTTTTTTTAAATAAAAATTGAAATACTTCAACTTAACAAACTGGCATTTAAAGGGTTAAAATCCTGAAAGGTATTGAATGTTTTGTAGTTTTGAGCAAGTTACAAGTTGTTTAAGTGATTTATGAAAAAAAAGCAGAAAAAGTATTGATATATGATTTAATAGCAGTTTTTGTGTGCGTGTACGTTTTTTCCACGAAGAGGGTGAGAGGGTACAAAATTTGAGGAGGGCATGAGGGATAAATTTGTGTTACGCATTTATTTATTTCTAATACTTTAGTGTTTGATGAGACCAATCACTGTTCCATGTGCGCACAGAAAGAGCCTATTGGAAGTAGGCAACATGTGACAAACTGGGGGAGTTTTTTTGTTCACTTGTAAAAAACAGAATTGTAAAGTGAAAAGGAGTAGCAATTTAAAACGTGGATCTGTGTATGTAGCAGTTCAGTGATATTTCTAACTTATTTTAGATCCAGTGTGACCGCTGCAAGAGGTGGTACCACGAAAAGTGCCTGGACATGATTCAGAAGAAGCTGAAATGGGCCAGAGTCAATGATTGGGACTGCATTTTGTGCTGTTAAATCTGTCGAGTTAACAGAATTACTAAATTTATGTTATTTATCTTTTTATTTACATTATGCTATTGTCAATTTTGTTTTTGTAAAATAATATTGCTAATTACATTCTGTTCATGTAAAGAAGTGTTCGCATATTCACTATAAAAAAGTGTTAAGAGTTTTACATAATTTGTAAATAATTAAATAGAAAAATGTAAATGTGAAATTCAATAACTAAATGTCTTGTACTTTTGTAAGTGAAGCTGTGAGATGGTGTCCTCTCCATCTGAGGTGAAATTTGTCTGTAGACAAAACAGCATATATGTGAGTTTTGGGGGGGCTCTTATTTTATAAAACAACATCAGAATGTCCTGAAACATTGTAGTTGACACCTTGAGAAGGTGTACTATCCATCTGAGGTGAAATTGGTCTGTGAAAGCTAGGACTTTTATTTTTATGACTTTTTGAATGTGTAGATAAAACAGCTAATATGTGAGTTTTGGGGGGCTCTTATTTTGTAAAGCAACATCAGAATGTCCTGAAACATTGTAGTTGACACCTTGAGAAGGTGTACTATCCATCTGAGGTGAAATTGGCCTGTGAAAGCTAGGACTTTTATTTTTATGATTTTCTGAATGTATGGACAAAACGGCTAATATATGAGTTTTGGGGGGCTCTTATTTTGGAATTCAGCATATCATGCAGTGAGAGGTTGTGAGGTGTGCTAAAATCTATCTATCTTTCTTTCTTACAGACAGTTCTGACGGTCTCACCGTAATAGCAAGTGTATACGCGCACCGCGAAATATAGGGGCGGCTGGTTTGACTGCTCATTTCGAAGTGGAGGCTGGCTTGACCGCAGTTTAAAGAAGGAGGGATGGGTTAAATGCAGAGAATGAATTTCGCTACATGTATGCGTATGTGACAAATAAAGTACCTGTAATGTAGTTGATCTATAGTATGTAGTATAAGTTCAAAGTAGCATAAAATTGAAAATACTCGAGTACCTCAAAATTGTACTTAAAAAGCCCCAGTGTGTAAGAATTTCTCCCATCTAGCGGTGAAATTGTATATGACAACCAACTGAATTTCACTTTGTAGCCCCCCCCCCCCATACCGAGTGCGTTATAACTCCTACGGTGGCCGAACCCGAAATTAGCGACAACCGTCCGTGAGTGTTCCTTCCAGTGTAATAATAGTTTGATGTTATTTTGGTACCATTGCTAACATCAGCTATCAGGTTCCCAAACATGTGGCATCACATGTTGCCATCAGAACAATGGAGTGAGCACCCTTGTAATTAAAATAGTCACTCCCGGCATGTGGTGGGGCCTTGACGTTAATGTGTTTCCCGTCGAGGCTTCCAACGCAGTTCGGGAAGTTCCAAAGTCGCCAGAAATCTGTAGCCAAGGCTTCCCACTGGCTTGTCGAAGGGCAGGGCAAATATTCAGGCTGCAGTGCAGTCCACAGCGCTTTGCAGACTTCTGATACTATTGAGGACACTGTGCTCGTAGCCATTTTGTAGCCCATTCCTGTGATCTGTTGATTTGCACCAGAAGACAAAATCTTCAAAGTCACTGCCAGCCTCTGAGCGACGTCAATAGGCATACGATGTGTGCTCTGATGATGTATAAAAGGTTTTAACCGATGAGCAAGATCGTCAAATCTATCTATCTAATCTTTAGGTTCTTCCACCTTTTCTTACACTCTAAATAGAAAAAAAATAAATAAATGGCTTCTTTTACAACAATGTTCACTTAATGTATAGTAACTGATGTGTATGTGGGAGCATATCTGTAAATGAATGAAGGGTATGATCATGTTAATGTTGGTTTTGGGATAAAAGTGTTAGTAAATTTATTTGTTGACATCAGCCTGCCCAGGGACTACAGGTGGAAATTAGCACAAGTGCTACAACCTGGTAAAATGCATCTCTCCTGTCTAAGGTTAATGTATATTGTACATTGTCCCTGTTTAAAAATAAATAAATGAAGAAAATGAAGATGAAGACGTGTGGATTATTTTAATTTCTAAATAAAATGGTGCATTTCAACACTAGGCCTACGTGTCATTGCATGTTTACATAAATAAGAGGTCTGCAGTCATTACAGTCGGGTATAATAAAGCGAAGATATGAGCCTAAATTCATACATTCATCATCATTCATTCATACTCTGGAAAACACTTTGTTTACAATGAATTCCTCCAAAACTGGAGCTTACGTACACTTGGTAATGGGTAGTTATTCTGTGTAAAGGCATATTACCTACATGTGAACTTCAATGAACATGACTTGTGTCAATCAGTCCAAACATATTTTACATAATGTAAACATACAAATACAAATATACTCTGGAAAACACTTTGTGTACAATTAATTCCTCCAAAACTGGAGCTTACGTACACTTGGTAATGGGTAGTTATTCTGTGTAAAGGCATATTACCTACATGTGAACTTTAATGAACATGACTTGTGTCAATCAGTCCAAACATATTTTACATAATGTAAACATACAAATACAAATATACTCTGGAAAACACTTTGTGTACAATTAATTCCTCCAAAACTGGAGCTTACGTACACTTGGTAATGGGTAGTTATTCTGTGTAAAGGCATATTACCTACATGTGAACTTTAATGAACATGACTTGTGTCAATCAGTCCAAACATATTTTACGTAATGTAACCATACAAATACAAATATATCTTACAAGAACCTGTATGGAGCCATATATAATCAACTTGGTATTTGGTTTTTGCAGCTCACAACAGTAGGCTACAGTTCTTCTCCATCGCTTTGGCGCCACGAAGAGGGTAAGAGGGAGTATTTAGCTCTATGCTAAAAATGCTAATGCAATCAAATTAATTTTGTTGTTTATCTTTGACATATCCAAGTCTCTAATCCCCACCAGAACCCCATCTCCATATTATTTGTATTTGGAAAAAAAATCATTTTTTGTCATTTTTAATAAAAATTGAAATACTTCAACTAAACAAACTGGCATTTAAAGGGTTAAAATCCTGAAAGGTATTGAATGTTTTGTAGTTTTGAGCAAGTTACAAGTTGTTTAAGTGATTTATTAAAAAAAAGCAGAAAAAGTATTGATATATGATTTAATAGCAGTTTTTGTGTGCGTGTACGTTTTTTCCACGAAGAGGGTGAGAGGGTACAAAATTTGAGGAGGGCATGAGGGATAAATTTGTGTTACGCATTTATTTATTTCTAATACTTTAGTGTTTGATGAGACCAATCACTGTTCCATGTGCGCACAGAAAGAGCCTATTGAAAGTAGGCAACATGTGACAAACTGGGTGAGTTTTTTTGTTCACTTGTAAAAAACAAAATTGTAAAGTGAAGGAGTAGCAATTTAAAACGTGGATCTGTGTATGTAGCAGTTCAGTGATATTTCTAACTTATTTTAGATCCAGTGTGACCGCTGCAAGAGGTGGTACCACGAAAAGTGCCTGGACATGATTCAGAAGAAGCTGAAATGGGCCAGAGTCAATGATTGGGACTGCATTTTGTGCTGTTAAATCTGTTGAGTTAACAGAATTACTAAATTTATGTTATTTATCTTTTTCTATCTATCTATCATTATGCTATTGTCAATTTTGTTTTGTAAAATAATATTGCTAATTACATTCTGTTCATTTAAAGAAGTGTTTGAATATTCACTATAAAAAAGTGTTAAGAGTTTTACATAATTTGTAAATAATTAAATAGAAAAATGTAAATGTGAAATTCAATAACTGAATGTCTTGTACTTTTGTAAGTAAAGCTGTGAGATGGTGTCCTCTCCATCTGAGGTGAAATTTGTCTGTAGACAAAACAGCGTATATGTGAGTTTTGGGGGGCTCTTATTTTGTAAAGCAACATCAGAATGTCCTGAAACATTGAAGTTGGCACCTTGAGAAGGTATACTATCCATCTGAGGTGAAATTGGCTTGTGAAAGCTAGGACTTCTGTTTTTATGATTTTTTGAATGTATGGACAAAACAGCTAATATATGAGTTTTGGGGGGCTCTTATTTTGTAAAGCAACATCAGAATGTCCGGAAACATTGTAGTTGACACCTTGAGAAGGTGTACTATCCATCTGAGGTGAAATTGGCTTGTGAAAGCTAGGACTTCTATTTTTATGATTTTTTGAATGTATGGACAAAACAGCTAATATATGAGTTTTGGGGGGCTCTTATTTTGTAAAGCAACATCAGAATGTCCTGAAACGTTGCAGTTGGCACCTTGAGAAGGTGTACTAACCATCTGAGGTGAAATTGGCATGTGAAAGCTACACTGTAAAAAAAAAAATCGTAAAAAAACGGTAAAAAGTCTGGCAGCAAAGTTGCCTAACACTTACCGTCAAATTACAGTAAAAAACCTTACATTATTTTACAGGAAAATTCTATATTTCCTGTAAATATTTTCTGTATTTTTACAGTCTAAATATTGTAAAATTAAAAAAACAATCTAGAATGTTAAAAAAAATTATAAATCTTTATCAAAACTAAGAAATATTGCAGAAATACCTTAAAAGTACACAATGTAACTGAAAACTGCTGTTCTAATACGGTTTTCTTTGGTAAATTCACAAGATTATCCAATCCATCCACAATGACTCCATGTCAAAGTACAGATTTCTGAATATAAAACACACAAAAATGATGTCAAATAACTTTCAATTACCCTCATTTAGGCATTTATTTTATGATTATCCAATCTATTTACAGTAAATTCCTGTTAAATACTGTTTTTTTACTGTATAAAAAAAGAATATAATGGGATAATACCTTGCATAAACCTAATAATAATAGTCATTACTTTATATAAACAATATTTGATAGTATTTACAAGCAACTCTCCAATATATCTACATACTTTTACCATTAATGTATGGTGTTTACTTTAAATAAACATTGTTTCATAGTAATTTAGAAGCAAATATCCAGTATATTTACAAACCTTTACCATTATTATATGAGGTTTACTTTATATAAACAGTGCTTTTTAGTTATAAAAAGCAACTATTCAATATATAAACATAGTATTACCATTATTGTATGGGTGTTCACTTTATATAAACACTATTCTACAGTAATCACAAGCAACTATCCAATATATCTACAGACTTAACCTCGTTATTGTATGCGGGTTTACTTTATATAAACTGTTCTTTATAGTAATTAATAGCAACTATCCAACATATATAAATACTTTTACCATTATTGTATGGTGTTTACTTTATATAAACATTGTTTCATAGTAATTTAGAAGCAACTCTCCAATATATCTACGTACCTTTACTATTAATACATGAGGTTACTTTATATAAACATAGTTTTATAGTAATTTAAAAGCACTTATCTGGTATATCTACAGACTTTTCCTCATTGAAGTAAGGGGTTTACTTTATATAAACATTATTTGACAATAATAACAAGCAACTCCCAATTATATGTATATACATGTTTATTTTATATAAACTGTATTTGACAGTAATAACAAGCAACACCAATATATCTACAGACTTTGTGCAAGTGCATGGGACTTACTTCATAAACATTATTTGACAGTAATTACTATTACTATCCAATATATGTTCACAACGTCCTCATCAGTAAATGGGGTTTAGAATGTACAAAAACCAAAAGGGCTATGTAAAAGTGCATTTGCATTAACTACTTTTACACTCAATAAATATATAAATCTTTTCTGCTGACATTTTACAGCATTGTCCAATCCATTTACTGCACATCCCTATTTGAGATGTATGAGATTTTAAGTATTTTAATGTATCATAACCAGAAAGTATCATAAAATGACCATTTACTGCTTGCTTTACAAATAAATGCACTATTAAACAGTGCTGTATATGTGAATAAACTTATGGGAGCAAAAACTGTCTGGTACATTGCATTATAGCAAAAGGGGAACTATGGGCAATTTGGGAATTCATCCATGCGTGTTCAAAATGTCAGTGAACATTAACAACTCTCTCCAAAATCCAAAAACTAAAATGTGTGATGTCATCTGATATAATGTAATGCAATGTATAAGCTTTTCCAAAAACAATGACTTGAGAAAGATTTTAAAGATGACACTGAGAACAGCCAGGGGGATGTTAGGAGGTAACGGGGAGATTTTGTGTTTCAGAATTGAAACGCTAACATAGAATAAACCTCTTTTCTTTTTTTTTCTCTACAAAATTAGTTTCACATGTATTGTCTAAGAAGCAGCTTAGTAACCTGATGACATCATAGTCTGAGTCTAAAATCTCTGGTTTGTGGCTTTGCGAGAGAGTAGCTCTTACTCACAAATATCAGAGGTGAGCAGTGTTTTCCCTACGTTGATTTGCAAGTGGCGCACCGCCACAGTTAAATTTCTGCCGCCACGCCACGGTGTCAATGTTGATTGTCGGAGAATAGCACGGACACGCGCTTCACAGGTAGAGCACAAACCCAGCCCCCTGTCTCTATTCACATGCCGGGATTCTTGCCTGCGCACCACAACACACGCAGCTGTGTGTGCGCGTTAACGTTACCGCACACACACACACACACATCTAAAACACGCGCAGCACCTGACTGGGAACGATACCGAGGATTACCAACGGCCGCTGGGGGGGGCAGATGAACTCATGCTAGTCTCGTTACTGTAAGTAGGTTACAATAAAACCTTCATGAGTAAAAAGTCAATACTTATCAATGCACTCACCTGTATAGACCGACGTAAACATGTAGGAAGAGATATTTTAATCTGCTCTGTCTGCTCTCGTCCACCGCGCTGTTTTAGGCAAACACAGCTCTACTCTGCTCATTTTTACCAACAAGATCAAACCAATAAAGCTGTCGGTTGTAGTTTTAGCTTAGCTTGGCGGGAATCTAGAAATTTGGACAAATTCTTATAAACTGAACTGCTGGCTGAGCGAACCATCCTCTCCACTGGAGCAGTAAATCTATGGATGTATTATAAGACCAAAACAGATACCTGTGGCTACTTAATATGCACGTGAATGATGCGATCGTTACCTTCGCGTTCTTCATGATGTTCTTAAAGATGATGATGATGATGTTGGTTGTATTATTTTGCAACAGCATAATTTCATTGCAAATGAGGCATACAGTATGAATGCTAGCCTGCTTATCAGTCCATTCATCATTAAAGCAGCTTTTCCATGTCAATTTTCCCTTCAGCCTCTTTGACTGTGACATTTTTACCTGACAACAGCCTTTCTTTCTGCAAGCATTTTCCTATATACTATGTGAGAGCCATTTGGGTTTATGCTCATTATTTGTTGCTGTTAAACCTCCCGCCACTAGGGGTAGCCAGGAGCGCTGTACATTGGGCTGGAACAGAGGTGATTTAATCCATGTCCAATTTGGCACAGGTGTGGCAGGAGAAGGGAGCAAACAGTTTTTGACCGTGCAACATGGTATGAGAAGGAAAGTGGAATTAATGTGTTTGTGTTTTGATGTTTACAAATACAAATGGACTCTATGTATGGGAACTGCCTAAGTGTAAAATAAATGCATACTGGCGATGCTTGACATTGGCTCACATTGTGCACGCGTCTTAATTAGCTCAATTAAACCACCCAGCAAGTGTAGTGGACGCAGTTTGAGTAGCAAAGGGTCCCTACAATAAGTCAAAAACTGCTCAAAGGAGGAAAACGTGGAGGCGGATTTTGCGATGGTTGCTGTTGCTTCGCAGAGAGGACGACGGGGGATCATGCCATTGTTGTTTCGCTGAGGACAACGTTGGATTGTTTCGCTGAGGACAACGTTGGATTGCGCTGCAAATAGGCATAGCCTATCCATCCCCAACACAGATCCTGTGGAGCCAACGGAACGTCAACAAGAGCGAGCCGGCCAACGCTAAGGTATGTGTAGCGCTACAGACAATGAATGGCCATTATTGTAAGTGTGTGCACACATAACTTTGCGCGTAAAATCCAATGCATTGGTACTGACTGTTTACGCGCTCCGAGCGCGTTTTTCTTTACGGGACTGTGCAAAATGCATGATTGACTATGAGTGAAGAGCTTAAACATGACTCTGAACTCGTAATTGAGACAGAACCGCTGAACGGATCGGACGGTAGGCCTATAGACACCGTTGTTAAAGGTTCGGACCCTTCTGTTATAAAGCAAAGTATTAAACTGACAGAAAAAGCGCTTCTGGGGAAGATTGGTAATTTGCAACAAGAAAGAAAGGTGAAATTAAAGAGGGCATGGAATCTGAAAAACACAATTGTTGGTTTGATGAATGAAAAGGGCTTTGTACAAGAGTTGAAAGGTACTTTTGCAAAGTGTATTGCTCTTTGTGATGAAGCAAAAGAAATACATGCAATGTTGATGGGTTTTCTACCTAAAGAAGAGGTGGAAACACAGGACATGTGGTTTAAGGTAAAAATGCTCAGTGCCACTAATTTTATTTCTGATGTAAACAAATGGTTGATTTACAATGAAAGTTGCCAACAAGCTGAAAGTGTTGGTATTGATGTGGATCCTCAGGACAGCATTTCAAATGTCCAATCCAAAGGTTCCAGTAAAGGCTCTGATCGGAAAAGTGCTATCTCAAACAGCAGCAAATCTTCAACGTCATCCATAAGGCTTCAAGCAGAGGCAGAAAAGGCTGCACTAGTGGCACGTGCGGCTGCACTTAAGGAAAAACATGCTTTGGAGGTGCAAGCGGAACAATTAAGAAGGAAAAAAGAACAACTTGAAATTGACACTGAAATAGCGGCTTCTTCAGCAAAGCTAGCGGTGTTGAACACCTCATGTCATGGCAGTACACATTCCGATGGAATGAGTTCCTATTTTGAAAAGGGAACGGCACTGAATCCTCACGCTGAACAATACATCCCACAGCAAAGGGACAGTTCTCAGCAAAAATATGCATTACCTGCCAACATTCATGTAACAGTGGAAAAAACAATGGACAAGGAAAATGCAGCTAAACAGGCAGGCTTTGAGTGGAAAAGGTCTGATCAAACAATACAGCGGCAAGAAAAGTTAAATCCTTCTGGTCATCTAGTACCACATTCCCAAGGCAACCTTCAACTTTCCGGAGACTTCTACAGTCTGTTACACAGGCAAAACGAAATAACAGCCACCCTTGTACAGACGCAGAACTCACAGCTGCTGCCTCACAGAGAGGTTCCCGTGTTTGATGGAAGTCCCCTGGATTATAGGTCATTCATCAGAGCTTTTGAACAATGTGTGGAGGTCAAGACAAACAACAAAGGAGATTGTTTGTATTATCTGGAGCAATTCACTAGGGGGCAGCCTAAAGATCTAGTGCGCAGTTGCCATCACATGCTGCCAGAAAGAGGATATGCGGAGGCCAAAGACCTTCTCCACAAACATTTTGGACAAGAAGTAAAGATCGCAGCTGCTTATGTTTCCAAAATTATTGGATGGCCTTCTATTAAGGCAGAAGATGTTAAGGCACTGCAGGCTTATGCATTGTTTCTGCGAGAGTGTTGCAACGCTATGGAGGATTTGCAATATTTGGACGAACTCAATATGCCAGCCAACATGAAAACAATAATTCAAAAGCTTCCTTACAAGCTCAGAGAGAAATGGAGAGCACTTGCGTGTGAAATATCTGAAAAGCAAAGACGTAGATCTGGCTTTAAGGATATCGTCAAGTTCATTGAGTACCGAGTTAAAATCCTCTCTGAACCAATTTTTGGCAATATCCAAGATGCTCAAGTTGTAAATAAAGGAGACAACAAGGCAAAGATACAGCCAAGGGCACAACCCAAAAGAAATAGCTTTGCAACTGCTGTCTTCATGCCTAAGGAACCACGTATGAACGCAACCAAGAAAAGTATTCATACTCAAACACAAAGCGTATCATCTACAATTTCAAGCTCTGCTTCCTGCTTGTATTGTGCACTAGGACATGCATTGGAGCATTGTCCACAGTTAAAACAGAGAACGCATCGGGACAAGTTGGACTTTCTAAAAGCAAAGGGAGTTTGCTTTGGATGCTTGTGCATAGGGCACATGAGCAAGGAATGTAACAACCGCATATCCTGCAAAGTTTGTAAACAAAGGCATCCCAGCATCCTTCACATCGAGAAAAGTCAAAAGAGCAAAGAGGAAGGCCAGTCTAAGGAACTGTCGGCGGGTAGAAACACAGTCTCTACCTGTGGTCATACAGGGGCCGGAGGCAGTAACGGCATCCTTTCGATCTTACCTGTTAATGTTAAGTGTACAAAGGGAACGAAGGTTGTTCAAACGTATGCATTCTTGGATCCAGGAAGTACGGATACTTTCTGTTCTGAAAGCCTTATGGAACGATTAAACATCAAAGGAAAAAGGACAAAAATCCATCTACGCACAATGGGCCACAACACTACTGTCCCAAGCAACATTATCAAAGGTTTGGAAGTCTCTGAATTTACCGGCAAGCAGTTTTTCGAGCTTCCTAACATGTTCACACAAGAGGAAATGCCAGTGACAACAAATAACATCATCACCGAAGAAGAGTTGTCTAAGTGGTCTTACCTAAAGGATGTACATATTCCACGGATCAACGCTGGTGTCGACTTGCTGATTGGCACAAACTCCTCAAGGTTAATGGAACCATGGGAGGTGATCAACAGTGAAGGAGAGGGACCATATGCGGTAAGAACCCTATTGGGATGGGTTATTAATGGACCTCTACGTGGAAACAGTGTAGAGCAGTGTGAGAATGGCTACCCTGCTGTCACTGTTAATCGGATTGGTGTTGACAAGTTGGAAGAGCTGCTGATAAGGCAGTACAATCACGACTTTAATGAGGACTTCTTTAATGACAAAGAGGAAATGTCAAGAGAAGAAAAGAAATTTATGGAAATAGTGTCAAGTTCAGTGCAACTTAAAGATGGCCACTA
Organism: Gymnocephalus cernua; assembly: GCA_023631565.1. NCBI lineage: Eukaryota > Metazoa > Chordata > Actinopteri > Perciformes > Percidae > Gymnocephalus > Gymnocephalus cernua. Next base: position 25,691,299 of record CM042440.1, on the reverse strand, counting down.
CATGATGAAACTGCCTTTAAGGACACCACATGTAAATATGCCAAACAACTTCTCTGTCGCTAAACAGCGTGTCAGTGCTTTGAAAAGGAGACTTATGAAGGATGAAACATTTCACAAGGAATATACGGAATTCCTCACTGACGTCATCAACAAAGGATATGCTGAGCGGGTGCCAGAGAGCCAGTTGGAGCGCTCTGAGGGAAAGGTCTGGTATCTCCCCCACCATGGCGTGTACCATCCACAGAAAGGAAATCTGCGCATTGTGTTTGATTGTGGGGCAGATTTTAAAGGTGTCTCGCTGAATAAGGAGCTTTTGCAAGGACCAAATCTTACAAGCTCTTTGTTAGGAGTCTTGACAAGGTTCAGGCAGGAACCCGTGTCAATCATGGCGGATATACAGTCCATGTTCCATCAGGTCAAAGTTGATGATGTACATATGGATTTTTTGAGGTTTTTGTGGTGGCCAGAAGGGAACTTGGAGAAGGAACTTGTGCAGTATCGTATGACTGTTCACTTATTTGGAGCTGTATCTTCTCCTAGCTGTGCGTGTTATGCTCTGCGAAAAACCGCTAACGACAATGAAAACAGTTTTTCCGCAGAAGTAATTGACACGGTCACAAGAAACTTTTATGTGGACGACCTTCTGAAGAGTTTACCTTCTAAAGAAGATGCTACGCTCATGGTCAGAAACCTTACTGCTATCTGCAAACTAGGAGGCTTCAATCTCACGAAATGGAGTAGTAACAATCGTGAAGTGTTGTCGCAAATTCCAGAAGGACATAAATCCAAGCACTTCAAGGAGTTGGATCTGGACAAAGACAAGTTACCAGTTGAACGAGCTCTTGGACTACTTTGGTGCAGCGAAACTGACACCTTCAAGTTCAAATTTAACATCAGAGATCAACCTCATACAAGGCGTGGAATGCTATCTATGATCAGTTCTGTGTATGATCCTTTGGGTTTCTTAGCCCCATTCACAATCCCAGCCAAGATCATTTTGCAAGACCTATGTCGACTGAAGTACGGTTTGGATGATCCATTACCCCAATCCTTTCAACAAAGGTGGAATAAGTGGTGGAAAGATCTTGGAAATGTTGGAGGATTCAAGATTAGTAGATGTTACAAGCCAGAAGACTTCGGCCAGATAACTTCTGCTCAGTTACATCATTTCTCTGATGCCAGTGAGATTGCATATGGCACAGTTACTTACCTCAGGTTGCAAAATAACAAGAACAAGGTCCATACTACTTTCATGCTTGGCAAAGCGAGGGTGTCTCCACTAAAACAAGTGACTATTCCTCGCTTAGAACTGACAGCTGCAGTTCTTGCTGTTAAAGTGGATAAAATGCTAAGATCAGAGCTACAACTTCCTTTGGGGAAGTCACAATTCTGGACAGACAGCACATCAGTGTTAAAATACATAAAGAATGAGGATAAAAGGTTCCAAACGTTTGTTGCAAACAGAATAGCAACCATCAGAGACGCCTCAGACATCGCTCAATGGAGATATGTTCCTTCAGCACAAAACCCAGCAGATGATGCCTCTAGAGGACTCAAACTCGAACATCTGATTCACAGAAGATGGATTGAAAGTCCAAGGTTTCTGTGGGAAGCAGAAAAGGAGTGGCCAGCGCATACATTGGAAACAGACCTTGTTGATGACCCAGAAGTTAAAAGAAACTTCACAGTGAATGCTGTGGTCACTGTAGACGTCTCGAGTGCCACACATAAACTAATCACTTACTTTTCCAGTTGGAAAAGGTTGAAGCTAGCCGTGGGTTGGATTCTCAAGTTAAGAATGCTATTGACAGCTTTAAGTAAGGAAAGGAAGCAGTTACTGTCTGCAAATGACGACACGAGTCAATGGACTGTCAATTCGAGCATGCAGAAATTTAAAGCCACCTTAGGAGGGCAAACGTTGTCTGCAGATGATCTCAATGAAGCAGAGGCCTCGATTGTTCGTTTCAGTCAACTGGAAAGGTTTCACAACGAAATCGGTGCATTAACATCTGGAAGGTCCAAAGTAAAGAGAGAGAGCCCCATCTATAAACTTGACCCAGTTTATGAAGAAGGGTTTTTAAGAGTTGGAGGACGGCTAAGCAATGCGTGCATGCCTGAAGCTGCAAAGCACCCGCTCATTTTAGCCAAGGGTCAACATATCTCAACCCTTTTACTCCGTCATATTCATGAGCGACTGGGCCATGGTGGTAGAAATCATGTACTCTCTACTCTAAGAAAAACATATTGGATTACAAACGCCAACTCGGCAGTGAGGAAAGTAATTGCTGGATGTTACTTTTGTAGACGTTGCAGAGGTAAGGTGGGTGAGCAAAAAATGGCGGATCTACCCACAGAAAGAATTGTGCCTGATCTTCCACCGTTCACAAATGTTGGTGTGGATTATTTTGGGCCAATTGACGTGAAGAGAGGACGTACCATCTTAAAGCGCTACGGAGTACTTTTCACTTGCATGACGAGTAGAGCAGTCCATTTGGAAGTCGCTTACTCACTTAATACAGATTCTTGTATTAATGCATTGAGAAGATTCATCTGCCGTAGAGGACAAGTTTCTACGATGCGATCAGACAATGGAACTAATTTTGTAGGAGCTGAAAGAGAGCTCAGAGAAGCTCTAGCTTCAATGGATCAGGATGAAATCCAAAGGACTTTGGCACAGGAAGGAATAAAATGGAGCTTTAACCCCCCTGCTGGATCCCATCATGGTGGCGTATGGGAACGGATCATACGTATGGTCAAAAGGATTCTGTACTCTGTTCTTCGTCAGCAGTGTTTGGAGGATGAGGGATTCCACACTGTGTTATGCGAAGCAGAAGCCATACTTAATGATCGTCCTATTACAAGATCGTCTGAAGATCCCAATGATCTCGAGCCATTAACACCAAATCACATCTTGTTAATAAAAGGAAAGCCTATTCTTCCACCTGGACTCTTTGAAAAAAGAGATCTGTACATTAAAAGGAGATGGAGACAAGTTCAGTACATAGCTGACCTCTTCTGGAAGCGATGGACTCAAGAATACTTACCATTGATGCAAGAACGACAAAAATGGAACAAAGTAAAAAGAAGTTTCGTACCTGGATATGTAGTTGTTGTCGTTGATTCAACAGCACCCCGTGGATCCTGGATGCTTGGACGAATACTGCAGACATTTCCTGATAGGAAAGGGCATGTGCGTTCTGTTCGTCTTCAAACCAAGACCAGTGTAATAGAAAGACCAGTGACAAAGATTTGTCTTCTTTGTGAAGCAACAAACTAATAAGAAACAATGGAAGGTCTACCTGTGGTCAAGGGAAGGAAGGCCAAGGAATACTCGTTTATGGACTGTGGGGAGTTCTTTGAGTTATGTTAAGTTAAATGGCTCAATCAGTAGATTTGCTCCACATATAATGGCTCCTTGTGTTTTAAAGTTATGAATTGTTTTGTCTTTGGCCAGAAACAATTAGGGGCCGGTGTGTGAGAGCCATTTGGGTTTATGCTCATTATTTGTTGCTGTTAAACCTCCCGCCACTAGGGGTAGCCAGGAGCGCTGTACATTGGGCTGGAACAGAGGTGATTTAATCCATGTCCAATTTGGCACAGGTGTGGCAGGAGAAGGGAGCAAACAGTTTTTGACCGTGCAACATGGTATGAGAAGGAAAGTGGAATTAATGTGTTTGTGTGTTGATGTTTACAAATACAAATGGACTCTATGTATGGGAACTGCCTAAGTGTAAAATAAATGCATACTGGCGATGCTTGACATTGGCTCACATTGTGCACGCGTCTTAATTAGCTCAATTAAACCACCCAGCAAGTGTAGTGGACGCAGTTTGAGTAGCAAAGGGTCCCTACATACTACAACCATGTTTTCTTAATCACAGACTTTAACAATCACTCAGTGAACTGCCTCCTAGTCTGAGATCTTTTTCTAGTTAAAGAGCCAGTTATCATTATGGAGTTTCCATGTTTTTGAGGTGTTTGCTCACACTAATGTACTGTAAAAAATAGCATTAATTCAGTAAGAAAGTGAACATTTTGAACGATAATTTTCTTTATTTGAAAGTCCGGCCTTGGAGTGTCGTGTGTGTGTGTGTGTGTGTGTGTGTGTGTGTGTGTGTGTGTGTGTGTGTGTGTGTGTGTGTGTGTGTGTGTGTGTGTGTGGGGCCACCACAGCTAAAAAAAATCCTAGGGGAAACACTGGGTGAGAATAAAGACATTTGCACACCAAGGACGTTTTTTCCATGCGATTATTTCGCATGTCAATATATTTTGTAGGGCTGCACAATTAATCGCAATATTGTCGAAAATCGCAATATGAACTAGTGCAATATCCAAATCGCAGGGGGCGCAATATTTGTTGAAGGCAAAATATGTTCTAAAATAAAGTATTGTGGTGCTGCAGAGACGTCCCGGCCTAAAAATCCTATCCTACAGACTGAAGGAAAAAATCTTTGTTTTGGCACAGATCCTCGCAAAAAATCACACTTCAATCATTTTTTGAAAATATTTTTCAATGAAAATAAAAAAACATCATTCCCTCCAATATCGTGAATCATATCGCAATCGCAATATCCGTCAAAATAATCACAATTAGATATTTTCTTCAAATCGTGCAGCCCTAATATTTTGTTATTTGTTTACATTTTTGTGAATGTACCCGAGTCAAACTTTAGTTTAAAAGCATAATTAGGACGGAAGCGCCACTTTTAAGGTTTACCGTATTCTTGTTTTTGGTAAACTGGCTAGGGCTGGGTGATATGGCTGAAAACTGTATCACGATATAAGTGTTTCATATCAGTCGATATCGATAATTATTGATATTTTTTATGACCTATTTAAAATAAGGACCAGGAGAAAAAATGTATTCAATTTAAACGTTTTTATTTTAAGCTTAACCTTCCTCCGATTATAATCCCCTCAGTTATAAAAGCAGAAATGTCAACACAACCATGGAAAACACTCAAATAATTCAAATGGAAACATAAGTCTAAAATCACAATGAACACTTCTGGTGAATGAAGTGTTTTAAAATATGTGCAGTGTTTTGTAAACGTAGGAGAAATTATAATAAAACTGAGGTAGACTTTACATCAGTAACATAAAAAACAAACCTGGTACAGTACAGTAACAGTTATTTTTCTCCGTCTAACAGTCACGGTACAGCCTAAACCGTACATGGTGGGGGGGTGGTAACCTGGCTTCTCAACAGTGCTCAGCGGAAGCATGTCTTTGGCTATGTGATATGCCACTGCCTCCGTTATTTATTTGTACCGTTTAGCCTCTCTGTGGTGCTCTGCTGCTTGTGCAGGGTTCCAGCTGCAGATGTTGTTGGACGTTGCTGTCGAATACGGCTGTGCTCCAAAGGTGGTAAAACAGGTTTGCGGTGGGGACGATGCTCTTGCATAATTTGCAGACGACATTGGTCTGACTACGGTCAGACTTATAAAATCCAAAAAACTGCCATACTGGCGAGCTGACGTTTCCCGTTTCATCAAGAACTTCCGCGCTCGCTGCAGCACGCATTTTCCACTTATCACTCCACGCCGGTTCTGTTATTGAAGAATCCAACACGAGACAACGATATGGCGCAACCAAACACAATACTGTTACATGATTGGCTGTTAGCGTGTCACTCCCTACGTTGCTAGGCTACCAGAGAGTGAGTGCCTTTGTTCATGCAACCAAACTTGCTTTGCAACCTCTGGTTTCTTCCGACGAAGAAAAAAAATTATCGAACTTTTATCGAACGCATTTTTTATTGATATTGATTACGTGTCTATTGCGAGACATATCGTTATCGTTTTATCGCCCAGCCCTAAAACTGGCCTTTTAAATGGGAGAGCTAGGGGCACTACTATGATAGCATTAAAATAGCTATTTTTCAAAACACTAAGAAGGCTCGACACAACATGAAACTTTGCTCCACGTATCACCAGAGGCTCTACACATGAACTCAGCATTGAGAACATTGTTTGTGTTCACAGAGTTAACTAAAAAGAAAGGTTTTGAACAACTCACTGTAGGAGTTGTTGTTTCCGGGCGCTACCATCTCTCAAAAAGTGTCAATCTCCAAATGCGAATGAACAGACTCAATAATAGGAAATGTAATTCTTATGTGAGGCTCCTTTTTCAACTACAAGGTCAATATGGTTTTTCACTAACGACTAAACAATAAATTATCCGTGTATTTATATGGAACTAAGCTTTAGGAGCTTTCCATCTTTACTCTCCTCCCTGTTAAGCTGCATTTGGAGATGTTAGCACCCGGAAACAACAACTGCTAAACTAAGTCGTTCAAAAACCTTTTTTAGTAAACTCTGTGAACACAATCAATGTTCTCAATACTTTCGTTAATGTGTAGAGCCCCTGGTGATACTTGGAGCAAAGTTTCATGTTGTGTTGAGCCTTCTTAGTGTTTTAAAAAAAGTGATTTTGATGTGATCATAGTAGTGCCCCTAGCTCTCCCATTCAAAAGGCCATTTGACCGGAAAACGAAGATATGGTAAATCTTAAAAGTCGCGCTACCGTCCTAATTATGCTTTTAAACTGAAGTTTGACTCGGGTACATTCACAAAAACACCCTAGGTTGCATTTTGCCGAGAGTTACGCTTTAACCTTAACCATCTTGAACAAGTCCAAGTCACTGTGTTTAGACTCAAGTAAGGCTGTACCAACAAATAGGGGAGTAACAATGTGACAAATACACGTTCGGTTCAGACCTCAGTTTGTTTTTGTTTACAAGCACAGCCCAGGTAAAGCAACCATTACCAGTGCAGATGTCATTCGGTACCTCCTTCAGCTGTATGTGGGTTTGCTGCCTCCTTCTTAGCCTCTGCTGGGCCCCCTCTTGCTCTGGGCTATCCTGTTCTCAGTCTGGTCTGTTGGTTCAGCCTTCATTAACTGGTCATTGGCCTCTTGATCCTTGTCAAACCGAACACAGAATGAGAGCCATAACATGGGTGAGAAAGATGTGGTAAGGTACAGCTGATTACGTGTGATACTGTATGGTGAACATCTCTTTACTTTAGCTTTCTTTTTCTCCTTGGTCTTCTTAATCTTGTATCCTCCTTTCTTCCATCTTGCCTAAACAGGGATTAAAGAATTAGGGTGAGATTTTTTTTAAACATTTCAACATTACTGAACCAGTACTATACATCAGAGATGGGAGTAAGTCACACATGGGCAAGTCACAAGCAAGTCTCAAGTCTTAACCTTCAAGTCTCAAGCAAGTCCAAGTCATTTTGTGTGACAATCAAGCAAGTCAAGTCAAGTCATAGCTTTGGTCAAGCAAGTCAAGTCAAGTCATACAAAAGTTTCCATTTTTAAACAAGATAAAGACAGTGGTTATGAACTGCTGGAGTTTTATTTGCATTTTTTCCTACTCAATATTCAAAAGACATTGCGTCCAAGCCACATATATCTGAACAGTTTAAATGTATAAAGATTTAGAAAAGCACAGCCTAAAACTGATATTAGGCCAAAAAAAAAAATCAACATACATATTTGTTCAATATGCCTCAAACATGACATCAAATCATGAAATTCATTCAAACAATTCAAGTATAATGGTTACTAAGTCAAATAATATTCTTCAAACATGCCTCACTTTTATGGGACAGAAACACGCTTAACCTTTCCTTCTCTTAAAGAAAAACAACGTATTCTTTAAGAGTAGCTGAATCCCACCACCTTTGCATAATTTGGAGAGATTGAATAGTAGGCTATATGTTAATATTTGTCAGTGTATTTGTGAGTCAATATGTGCATGTTTGAGAGAGAGAGTGAATGAAAAGTTATTAATATTGGTGAGTGAATGTGTGCATGTGGTGTGTGTGTGTGTGTGTGTGTGTGTGTGCCTAGCTTCATTCACATACTTCATCTGCACAACTGCGTGTGTGTCTGCATGTGTGTGTGTGTGAGAGAGAGAGAGAGAGAGTGAGCAGTTTGTTGTGTGTATGTATACAGTGTGCCTAGCTGTATTCGCTCTTACCGCCACCTTGAACAAAGGGGGGAGGGTGTGCTTATTCATGGCCCAAAACTGAAGGGAGTTCTGTTCATCACAAGCGTCCCAATAGTGGTTCAGCTGAATATGGGGACTGGAACCTGAATCTTTCCCGATTTGAAGTGTCTGATGAAATTCGCCGCAGTTGTGGTTGACGTCGGAGTATTTTGTACTGCAGACCTTGTAAACTGCCGCCCGTTTCTTCTTTGCCTGGTCAGATGTGTAATCCTTATAGCCAAACTTTATTATTTTTGGTGCAGAGGAATCCATGACGTTAAATAACAGCCGTAGCGTCTCGTTTACTGCAGGTCTGCCGCCGTGTGGCGCGTCACCATAACAACGGGCTCCCGCGCATGCAGCACTAAAATCGTAACGTTACTCCTCCTCAATATCAGAGGGGAAAAATATATATTTATTAAACAGAAAATCAAGTCATTTCAAGTCATTTGACTCAAGTCTAAGTCAAGTCTCAAGTCATGAATGTCAAGTCAAAGTCAAGTCGAGTCTTTTATGAATGTTTATCAAGCAAGTCTCAAGTCCTAAAATTTGCGACTCGAGTCTAACTCGAGTCAAGTCATGTGACTCGAGTCCCCCATGTCTGCTATACATGGATGTATTTGTGGTGGCTTGCCAGCATTGACCACCAGGTAATTATTTATTTAGATTTATAGCAAAAATGAAACTTAAAATACATATTTAATTACATACTGAGTGCAATTGTCTGGACTGGAGGGAGAGACCTAGCCTATATCTTATTTCTGAGTTTGTTCAATTCTCTGTCCATCTACTTTTATGTGGAAAGAGAGAATGGAAACATTCTCTCTGGAAAGACAGAATGATAATGTTAAGTTGGACACATTGAATCATGAGTGAAAATAACGATCACGTTCAAATTAAGATGTTGTGGTCCACAAAGCAGTCTCTCTGTGTAATGTCATGTTGTAACTTGCTACACAATCTTGAATGAAGCAGGGGTAAAATGTTAATTACAACGTGTGTTTCACTGTTCATAAAGTAGAACAAAATTAAAGTTAGTCAGCTGAGATAGCTTAGCTAGCATGTAATGTTAACTACCTAGTGTTAGGAGAGCGGCACTTGTCTTCTTATCAGATGCTGACGTGCATATCCACCAGTACAGTGTGCTATGATAGGGTAGCACTGACCGATACATTGATAAATGGTCGCTTAAACATGGTTTAGCAGGTTTTATAAAGTTGTAAATACGTTTAGGTCTCTATATCTCTCTTCTGCCGTAGGCTATTTCAGCATCTTGCACACAGCATCGGCTACGTACGTACGTACGTACACACACACACACACACACACACACACACACGATGTTTACATAGCCTACCGAAAAATTTGACGTTCACTAGCTACATACCGAATACTTGCAGTGTCGCCCCCAACGGCAACGCATAGTATTGTGCGTATCGGTGCGTCGCGTAACAAAAACTGGGACGACACATTTTGCTACGCATCGACGCATAATGGAGGCCAAAGCGTAGCGATGCGTAGCCTTGCGGACGCGTATGCGTACCAATGCGTTGACTCTGTCTGAGCCCTTAGGGCCCTGACAGAGTCAACGCGAGCAAGCGACGCGAGCAAGTGACGCGAGCAAGCGACGCGAGCAAGCGACGCGAGCAAGCGACGCGAGCAAGCGACGCGAGCAAGCGACGCGAGCAAGCGACGCGAGCAAGCGACGCGAGCAAGCGACGCGAGCAAGCGACGCGAGCGACGCGCTTCCTTTCATAGTCTACACAGCATACGCAAGCATCCCAGGCGATGCGTGAAATGCAATACACCAGAGAGTCAGGTGGTATTGGGGTGATATTGAGATAAAATGGCAACTGAAGAGGAGTGCATCCTATTGCTAATTTTACATCGGCGGCGGCAACAAAATAGAAAGCGCAGAGATAGGCGGTGGTATGTTCGCCCTTTAAACAGAACAAGAGATCAGGATGGGGAGTTTGTGTCTCTGGTGCTTCCCATGCGAAGCCTGGACGAGGAGAGACATTTCCAGTACTTTCGGATGTCGGCGCCAAAATTTGATGAATTGCTTTCGCGAGTCGTCCGCTTTCTCCCGGACACTCACCAAAATCACCGCAACCCGATTGGAGCTTCTCAAAGGCTTGCAGCGACTTTGCGGTACCTCTCAACCGGCATCAGCCTGCAGGCACTCTCAGCCAGCTACAAAATGGGCACCAGCACTGTTTCGGGCATTGTAGAGGAAATGTGTTGTGCCATCTGGGATGCCCTTCAGGGGGAGTTTATGGCCTTTCCTTCGCGCAGTCAGTGGCAGGACATAGCGGAGGACTTTTGGAGACAGTGGCAGTTTCCCCTATGTGTTGGGGCGATTGACGGGAAGCACGTTCGCATCAGAGCACCACCACGATCAGGCAGCAACTTCTACAATTACAAAGGTTTTTTTTTCAATTATCCTTATGGCAGCTGCTGATGCGAACTATAGATTTATTTACGTCGATGTTGGCGCATACGGGCGTGAGAGCGATGGAGGTGTGTTGGGCCGCAGTGCGTTTGGATTAGGGATGGGACGATACACTTAAACTCACGATACGATGCACCTCGATATGTCAGAGTCACGATACGATACGTCACGATACGATATCAAAAAAGAAAAAAATATTACTGTATAATAACAACTTGTTTATTTTTTTTTCAGTTGCACACAGGGAAACACAAGGCCTAACAGGCCAAATACAAACAAGAACACTCCCTTAGTGCTGCTCTAACCCTAGGTTAACCCTTATCTCAGGACTGGTTCTTCTTCAAAAAAACTAACATATCAACATGTTCTGGTGTAATCAGTGATCTTTGAGCAGACACAATGTCTCCTGCCGTGGAAAAGACACGCTCGCTGGGCACTGAAGTAGCAGGAATGCAAAGGTAGGCTTTGGCAAGGGGGGCAAGTATGGGGTAAGCATATGCATTAACTTTCCACCACTCAAGTGGACTACTGTTGAGTGGGATAGGAATCCCACTTCTGTAGGAGAGTATCTCCATTCCAATCCCTCTACTGGACTGCACTCTCTCAACAGTGTTGTAGGAGCTCCCAAGGAGATCTTCTAACGCGGTCTTCTTTGGTGGGGGAGGCTGTGTCACGTCCTGCATCTGCCTTTCTCCTTCTACTGGCTCTTCCTGGCTCTGCTCTGCTCCCTGTGTTGCCTCAACCATGACCCTGGCCTGCTCTGCTGCTGCCCCTGATGTTGAAGCACTGGCCCTGATGGTTCTTTCATCAGTGGAACTGGTCTGAAGAAAATAAATATATAGAAAAACTAGCTCAAATATTTCTGTCTTTCAATCCTTCACTCCCTCTCTCTCACACAGACACACGCACACAGAGACAGACTCACTCCCTCTCTCTCTCTCTCTCTCACAGTCACAGACACATGCACACAGAGACATTCTCTCTCGGATCGACTAATAAACAAACAAACAAACAAAAAAATCATGAGAAATAAGTTTTCAGGCTCTGGCCTACACAAACATAGTTAAACACGCGCAGGACACCTCAATTTTTTCAATAAAAGTTAGCCTACCTGGTTGCGCTGTTCATGAAGTGCTGAAGCTTTTTCACGTATTCGGGCATAGATGGACTCGCGTTGTTCATCATTCAGATGGGACAGGCTTCGGAATCGTGGGTCAAGCGATGTGCACTCCTGCAGTGTGTCAGTTACTCTATTGCCGTCTTTGTCTTTTTTAATGAGAAAGCCAAAATACTGCCAGACAGATGACTTGTATCCAGGCGGAGCGTCCTCAATTTCGACCTCATTGAACTCCATTGTTAGGCCTTTTGGGGGCAACTAAGGCAGTTGGTGCTAATGCTAATTTGTTTGCTCGCTGTAGTCTGCAGTGTTGTTGTTGCAAATCGCGCGCTGTGACCTGTGACTTGACGTGACGACGCACTGCACCATTCCCCGGATATAATTTTTTCCCCATAGACTATGCCTGCCCCACATACATACACACACACACACACACACACACATATAATACACTAAATTATTTATATACTACACAGATCATGCAGCAGTGCCATCTAGTCTTTATTTCGCGATCCATTTTTTTCGAACTCGATGCGTTTCGTCACGTTTTGTATCGCGAAATTTCGCCAAACGATATTTCGTCCCATCCCTAGTTTGGATCCAGACTGGCAGAGGGCAATCTCAACCTACCCGCTCCTGCTGTCCTACCAGGCACCACAACGCCCAGTCCTTTTTTTTTCCTGGGGGATGAGGCATTTCCCTTACAGGAGAACCTGATGCGACCCTATCCAGGTGAGAATACAAATCCCACACACAGTGCCATTACGCACAGCGTGCGCAATGGCACAGTTGACCATTATTCCATAGCCGTGTACAGTTGGCGACCGACAGGCCAGGGCGAGACGCGTGGTGGAGAATGCCTTCGGTATATTGGATGCGCGCTTCCAAATTTTCAGCCGCCCGATTGACTGCAAACCTGAAAAAGCGATGAAGCTCGTAAAGGCGTGCGTGACTCTCCACAACTTCCTGGCATCAACTGAACGTGCCAGATACATGCCCGCCACGTTTGTGGATACAACGTCTGACACCGGAGAGGTCCAGCCTGGAGACCTCAAAAACAGATCTAATGATAAATGATTTCTTAGCTGTAAAGTATGCAGTTCTTAAAAGGATTAGTTCACTTTAAAAAAAAAAAACTTTTGCTGATAATTTACTCACCCCCATGTCATCCAAGATGTCCATGTCTTTCTTTCTTCAGTCAAAAAGAAATTAAGGTTTTTAATGAAAACATTCCACGGTTTTTCCCCATATAATGGACGTCACGAACGCGCATCACAAAACAGAGCAAGGCGAGCATTTGTGCTTATAAAACTTAAACTTTTTTATTTATTTTTTAAATGAGCGATCGTTTTGCTAGATAAGACCCTTATTCATCGTCTGGTATCGTTTAAAGCCCTTTGAAGTTGCACTGAAACTGTCATTTGGCCCTTGAACTGTTTGGGTCCCATTGGAGTCCATTATATGGGGGAAAATCCTGGAATGTTTTTATCAAAAACCTTAATTTCTTTTCGACTGAAGAAAGAAAGACATGGACATCTTGGATGACATGGGGGTGAGTAAATTATCAGCAAAAGTTTTTTTTAAAGTGAATTAATCCTTTAAATCAACTTATGTACATTGACAATGAAGCCCTAATCACAATCATAATTTGTTGGAAAACATTGTATTTATTAAGTTTCCTATTGATTTATCATAGAACTTGAAGTTAATGACTGAATGCATGGTGATGAGACCTATCATTCAATCGTCAGTTTCCTTCATCGTATGAAACTGCTCACCTGGACATGAACCTGAGCTCGGCTGATTAAGATTAGTGTCTCCTGTCCATCTTTCTTTTGCAAATGTAGCCAGGCTTAATAATGACAAACACTATTTAGCTGTCTAGCCAAGTCACAAAGGGGTTAACTTTTGTTTTCGTATCTTTGATGGACTTGAAAGTGAGCAAATGGGTGAACTCTGAGGCAGTGAGCTGACCAATCAGCTGCCAGCTGGGCTCCGTTACAGTTACACTTCTAGTTTTGCGTCTCTGCACGTTCTTTTGGCGCTTGCACTCGAGCATAGGAGGCTGCATTATCCACTTGGTAAGACGAAAAAACAACATGGATTGAATTAAATAAGTTCTGTAATCATTATTTCTTATACTGACTATACCTTGTTGTGATATAGAGTGTAAGGGAGAGATGTGCCTGAATCCGCTGTTGTCATGGAGCTGGGGGCGGTGAATTCCGCTAAAATGGTGAGTTGTTTATCTGGCGCTGGGCCTCTGAGTTTGCTAGCATTCATGCTAACAGGCCAGGTTTTTGAAACCCATTTGTATTTAACCTAGTCTGCTGAGGTTACTATGAGTTCGCTAGCAGTCATATTAATTGGCTCTAATGGGTAAATCAATACAAAGGTGCTGATTGTGTAAAGCCTGCTGTGTTCATATGTTGATAGGGTAGCAGAGTACTGGTTAATGCCTGTGAAACCAACAGGTTATTTGGTTTGTGGGTTATAAAAAGAAATGTTACTTTTTCATACTGTCGCTAAATAGTTAGTTTGTTAAATAATGATGTTAAAAATTGTGATTGATTGTGGATTGTGGTTGCTGGAGTTTTAAGAGGTGAATTTTTAGTGCATTCTCTCCACTGTTACCGGTGCAGAGGGGGATAAATAAGCACGCTAACGCCTTCATGCCTCTAATTTAAAGTGATAAAAGTTGATCAATGTTTATATGCAATTTTATTCTTCATACTGTTAATGTTACTAGGTTTTATGAAACTTGAATTAGAAAAAAATGTGTTCTTATGAAGGATGCAATTTTTGATGTAGATTTACTTTTGATACTAAAGAGAAATTCATATAGTTTTGATACCTAAAAAAGAAACATACGAGCTGTTGTACAACGAGAGAGAGATCTTTATATTGCATTCTAGGTGTACTGAAGTATTATCTAATTTTACTTTGTAGTAGCCTGTAGCAGTCCATTTATTCACTGAATGGTAATTGAGAGAAATGATTTGGCCTTATTTATAGGTCAGGTTTTGGTAAAGAGTTGGGAACATCGTGCAGAGATCCTTTCCACGGAGAGATACAGTTCCACGAGGTCCAGACGTTCCCCCAGAGATTCATAGATTCCCAGTCCGGGTGGCTGGGTGGCGAGCCAATCGTGTTGTGACTCTGACTTTAGATGAATTGCCAGGATCATCTTCTGCATCTTCATTGTGGTGGGACAAACACTAACACCAACTGAAAAAAGGGCCCCTACGGTGAAAACTGAACTCTCATCAACAAAGGCAAGTCGAACCAAGGACAAACTGAGCTCAAAGAAGCTGGAAAAAGGTTTTCTTTTTGTTACGTGCGCACTTTATTATTTTAGTTTGTTATTTTTCATAAATGTGTTTTTTTTGTACGTATGTTCCAATCCTGTGTATTTAATACAGGTTTTGTAAACTGTCATTCTGGTGTGGTATTCATTTTTATTGGCATTCAATTCTCAGGCTCTTAACAATTTAGCGTCTTCTGATTTTGGTCCAAATTTTTATTAATGATGACGTCTAAGACTACTTCCGACTATTAAATCTATGTACATCATTACTACCACCTCGTAATAAGGGTTACATAATTGGCGAGCCAGCCAGGAGCCAGAGACATTGAATATCAATATTGAAGGAATATGCAAAATGGACTTCATACAGAAGTCAGGTGTTAAAATTCCGAATGCAGTGATCGTTAGTGGGGTAACCCAGGTAGCAGATCAGGATGAGCAAGTTGTTGACTTCCTTAAGAAGTATGGTTCCATCGGAAAAGCCCTTCTCGTTGATGATCCTAAATCTGAATTTTACCAAAACCTGATCATTGAGTTTTCGAGCGGTTCAGCTTTAGTGAACTTAGAGCCACTTTTGCCATACACGTACACAGTGCAGGGTGACCCATGTGCTAAATATGTTGTAAAAGCATTAAGCAGTGTGTACACTACACAGATTGGCACTGATGTTACAAAGACATATCTAGCTGAGTTAAAGGGCTTAGCCAAGCTAAGTGGCAAAGACTATGGGGAGGTCTTGAAAGAGATGATGTCTCAGATTGGTGAAGATATTGTAGCTATGAAACCCATAGGTATAGAAGTCTCCCCTTCACATGTAGAGACCCCAGTTGTAACACTTCAACCTCCTACCACTGAAGATCAACAGCCCCTCGTCTCACTCTTGGATGCCCCACAGGAAGGAAATTGCTTAAGTACCACTGATTCAGTCCTGTTCACTAATGGAGGGAAAGCTCCATCCCTTTCAGTGAGTGACATAAACCCAGCAGAAATACAGAAGGTGGTGGTTGAGCATATAGTAAGGAGAGAAGATGTTAGCTCACACTTGCAATCTCCAGTGAGGCTTCGTTCCTTTTCTGGAAAGATTCCCAGACCCAGTAACGAAGCTGATTACGACACTTGGCGCTCACACATTGAACTGCTTTTAAATGATCCCAGCATGTCCCATCTTCAGATCTCAAGAAGAATTCTCGAATGTCTACTGTTGCCTGCAGCCGATGTGGTCAAAGGGTTACGGCCTGGATCACCCCCCACCGCTTACCTGCAGCTCTTGGACTCAGCCTTTGGTACTGTTGAAGATGGGGAAGAACTTTTTGCCCAGTTTATGAACACCCTTCAAGATCCGGGTGAGAAACCCTCCACTTATCTTCATCGATTGCAATTAGCATTGAACCTAGCTGTGAGAAGGGGTGGGGCTGCACCTGCCGAAGTAGATAAACACCTACTCAAACAGTTCTGTAGGGGATGCTGGGACAATTCTTTGCTTTCTGGTCTGCAACTTGAGCAGAAGAAAAGCAACCCCCCTTCATTTGCTGACCTCTTGCTGTTACTAAGAACAGAAGAAGACAGACAGTTAGCAAAAGCTAGTCGCATGAAAAAACACATTGGCACCACCAGGCAACGTGGCCAGCTTCAGCTCCAATGTGCGTGGGCCTGTGCAGAGTCAGAAGAGAAGTCAGAGGTCAGTCTCAGTGTTATTGAGGATCTTGGGAGGCAAGTAGCCAGTTTACAAAGCCAATTAACCAATTTTATGGCACAGCAAAAGACAAAGGGGGCTGATAACAGGGGAACAACAGGGAAAGGTCCAGGCAAAGTACAACAACTAGACATGCTAAAACAGACCAAAAAAAAGCAGACTAACAGACCGAGGCCTTGGTACTGTTTTAACTGTGGGGAGGATGGGCACATTGCCCCAGTTTGTACAGACAGGGCAAACCCTGCTTTAGTAGCTGAAAAGAGAAAACAGTTAGAAGAGAAGCAGCACATGTGGGAAACACAAAACCGTCTCAACTTACCTTTAAACGACTAGCAGTTCCTGTTGTGGGACAAACAGGGGCTGAAGGGAGTCAAAAACGTCCCTCAGACGTAAACAGCAAAGGCGAGGCTGAAGTATGTGCTAGTCTAAAACATTCAAGTAAGAACCACCCTTTTAAACTACCTAAGGGGTTGGTTGGCACCAAGAGTACCGCTAAAGTCAACATAAAAGGTGAAGAAGTTAACTGCTTACTTGATACGGGTTCCCAAGTAACAACAGTTCCCCGGTCATTTTATGAACAGCACTTTTCAGAACAGGAGATTAAGCCACTACATGATCTCTTGGAGGTGGAAGGAGCGAATGGGCAGTCTGTACCCTATTTAGGTTACATAGAAATGACTGTAACTTTTCCGAAAGAGTTTATCGGAGCGTCAATGGATGTAAATACACTTGCTTTGGTTGTTCCTGACATTCGAGCCACTTCACAGTCTCTTGTGCTTATAGGCACCAATACGCTTGATGTATTGTATGACATGTACTTCGAAGCCGGATTGACACGCCATCAACCAATTCCACATGGCTATAGAGCAGTTCTTAAATGTCTTGAGCTTAGACAAGAACAGACCAATAACAGTCACCACAGTGTAGTGACATTGCAAGGCAGAAGCTCTAAAGTCATTCCAGCTGGTGAAACTGTAGTAGTGGAGGGAGTTGCTGTAGCTTATTGCTTTCAGGGTGAGAAGTCCGTAGTCATTGAGCAGCCATCCTTGCCCTCCTTGCCGGGTGGTTTGCTGGTAACAGCTAGCTTAGTCAACATCCCCCAGCAGCGGCCCTATAAGCTACCAGTGGTCATCAGTAATGAGTCTGACCATGATATAGTCATCCCCGCTAAATGTGCGATTGCAGAGATAAGTGCTTACCAGAGCATCTTGTTACAGGAGCACAGTGTAGTAAAACCATCAGAACCCCTCTCAAAGTCACCAGAGGCTCAGTCAACCAAAAAGCACGACCTAAACTTCAATTTCGGTGAGTCCCCAATTCCATCTGAATGGAAAGAGCGCATCACTCAGCAGCTCAACAATATGCCTGAGGTGTTTGCACAACATGACTTGGATTTTGGCAGAACAGATAAAGTGGCACACAGCATAAAACTCTCAGATGAAACTCCTTTTAAACAGCGTGCTAGACCAATACACCCACAAGATATCGAAGCTGTTCGCAAACACATTCAGGAGCTTCTTGATGCAGGAGTCATCAGAGAGTCAGAGTCACCGTTTTCATCACCGATAGTGGTGGTCAGGAAAAAAAATGGCCAGGTCCGGTTGTGCATAGACTACAGGCGTCTGAATCTCCAGACCATCAAAGATGCATACTCTCTTCCGAAGCTGGAAGACACATTCTCAGCGCTCAGCGGTTCCCAGTGGTTCTCCGTCCTTGATTTAAAGTCTGGTTATTACCAAATCGAAGTTGAGGAAGCAGACAAACCAAAGACCGCATTTGTGTGTCCTCTAGGGTTCTGGGAGTTTAACCGAATGCCTCAGGGAGTGACAAACGCGCCGAGTACATTCCAAAGACTAATGGAAAAGTGCATGGGGGACATGCATTTAAAGGATGTTCTAGTCTTTATTGACGACTTGATTGTGTTCTCAAAGACTCTAGAAGAGCATGAAGCAAGGCTAATGAAGGTGCTCACACGCCTTAGAGAGTTTGGGTTGAAATTATCGCCTGAAAAGTGTGTCTTCTTCCAGACGTCAGTCCGCTATCTTGGGCATGTGGTTTCCAGGAATGGCGTCGAGACCGATCCGGAGAAGATCACTGCTCTTAAGACTTGGCCAGTCCCAAACAACCTGCGAGAGCTGAGGTCTTTTCTTGGGTTCGCTGGGTACTACAGGAGGTTTGTTAAAGGATACTCTAGCATTGTGAAGCCCCTCCACCATCTAACCTCTGGTTACCCACCTTCTCACAAGAAATTAAAGTCGAATGAGAAAGTAGGTCCGTACTGCAACCCTAAGGAGGTCTTTGGGAGTCGCTGGACACCCGCTTGCCAGCAAGCGTTTGACCTGGTTATTGAGAGCCTTACCTCTGCCCCTGTGTTAGGTTTTGCTGATCCCCAGAAGCCCTATGTACTCCACACCGATGCAAGCACCACTGGGCTTGGTGCTGTTTTGTATCAGGAACAGGAGGGCCAGTGTCGAGTCATAGGCTACGCAAGCAGAGGGTTGTCAAGGAGTGAGAGTCGCTATCCAGCACACAAGTTGGAATTTTTGGCACTCAAGTGGTCAGTGACAGAAAAGTTCAGTGATTATCTCTACGGCAACCACTTCACTGTTATCACTGATAGCAATCCGCTGACGTATATTCTGACCTCAGCAAAACTTGACGCAACAAGCTACAGGTGGCTGGCAGCACTGTCCACGTTCTCATTCAAACTTCTCTATCGTCCAGGAAGGCAAAATGGCGATGCAGACGGGCTGTCCCGCAGAACTCATGGGAAACTGGCTGATGATCTGAAATCTCAAAAAGAGAGAGAGCGCATAAGACAGTTTACTCAGGGTCACTTCTCTGATCCAGAAAATATAGATGCTGTAGATCAAGCTGTTGTGCAAGCAATCTGTGAGAGACAGCTCATTTACAGTGTTGGTTATGATGGCCAAGATTGTACTGATGGTGTTGCTTTAGTTGAAACTCTTGCCATCTCAGCTACTGCTGTGCCTGACAGTTACGGGCAAGAAGATCACCTCGGTGGGTTGCCAGTTATCCCCCACTTAACTGAGACAGAGCTTGTGAGTAAACAAAGAGCTGACCAAAGTATAAGGCATGTCATTTCTCAGATCGAGCAGGGAGATAAACCCCCCCCAACTTTGCGACATGAACTCACTGAGCTTCCACTGTTGTTGAGGGAGTTAAATCGCCTTGAACTACTTAATGACATCTTGTATCGGAGACGCCAAGTGGGTTCTCGGACCTTTTATCAGCTTGTGCTTCCCGCTGAACTTCGAGACCTAGTTTTGACCAGCCTACACAATGATATGGGTCATATGGGGGTTGACCGTACACTGGATCTTGTAAGGACCAGATTCTTTTGGCCAAAGATGGCTTTGGATGTTGAGAGAAAAGTCAAAACATGTGGCAGGTGTGTACGGAGGAAGGCGCTGCCTGAGAGAGCTGCCCCTTTGGTAAACATTAACACCACCAGACCCCTTGAGCTCCTCTGTATGGACTTCCTCTCTCTTGAACCTGACAAAAGTGGGACCAAAGACATACTGGTGATTACAGATCACTTTACTAAGTTTGCGGTTGCCATGCCAACACCTAACCAAAAGGCCCGCACAGTGGCAAAGTGTCTGTGGGAGAACTTTATGGTGCACTATGGAATCCCAGAAAAGTTACACAGTGATCAGGGACCCGATTTTGAGTCCCACACTATAAAAGAGCTCTGTCGAGTGGCCAACATACATAAAGTAAGAACAACCCCATACCACCCTAGAGGCAACCCTGTTGAGCGATTTAATCGCACCCTACTAGACATGCTCGGTACTCTTCAAAGCCCAGAGAAATCTCATTGGCGTGATTTTGTAAAGCCCCTGGTCCACGCCTATAATTGCACCAGGAATGAGGTGACAGGATTCACACCATATGAACTGATGTTCGGACGTCAGCCTCGTCTGCCAGTTGATTTGGCGTTTGGATTGCCAGTGCAAGGGGGTCATCATACATCACACGCAGAATATGTGCAAAACCTCAAGTCACGACTTGAAGACAGCTACAAAATAGCAATTGATAATGCTGCAAAAATAGCACGCAAAAACAAAATGAGGTATGACAGGCATGTGACTGCTTCGGATTTGGAAGCTGGAGACAGAGTATTGGTCAGAAATGTTCGTATTCGAGGAAAACACAAGATTTCAGACAAGTGGGAGTCAGTTGTCCATGTGGTGGTGAAGAGAGCAGGAACTCTGCCCGTTTACACAGTCAAACCTGAAAATCAGGATGGTCCTTTAAGAACACTGCATAGGGACTTACTACTTCCATGTGGTTACTTGCCTACAGAGGTCAATAAGGCGCCTGACCAGCAGCCCGTGCGACGCAGGCCAGCAACCCGCGCAAATCCTACTGTGGATGAGAATCATTTCTCAGACGATGAAGATGAAATCGTTCCTGTTTACTGGTTCAGAGAACCCCCAAAGGTTCCCACAGTCCGTGATAACCCAGTGCAGCCTGATCCAACTATGTCTGCTGTGCAGGATACACAGCATACTGAGCCTCCAAGCATTTGTCCTGTCGAGAGTCCTGCAAATGCTCAAAATGTGAATTACACTCCTGAAATTAACAAACCACCTGATATGTCCAATGGTGCCTCAGACAGTCCACTCACACTTAGTGATCCTAACTCCCACCGCCCCGACACTGAGGACCTATTTACCGAAAGAGTCATGCTTGATGAACAAGTTGACGAAATAGTAATGACCGAAAGCAACTTATCTGATAATGAAAACCCTGTTGAGGAACAAAGCTTACCTGACGATGACATCCAAAATGAGCAGCTTCCAGTGTTCTCTGACATGTTAAAGAGTGAAAAGGAGAGGAGTCGCAGTGGAGGTAATGAACCAGAAGAGGAAACAAAGAATGCAGCAGTCAGGAGATCGGAGAGAAACCGTCAGCCGCCGAAGAGACTTGACTATAATGAACTTGGAAACCCCTTTGTCACAGTTGTTAAATCATTCTTTCATGGGTTAACCACAGCTGTGGCTGACATTTTAAGTGAGGGTGAAAACTCAAATCCTTCTGTCCTGTACCCTGAGGTAACAACAGTTCAACCATTGCCATGTACAGGGACGTACATGAGTTCAAGGGGGGAGAGTGTAGCCAGGCTTAATAATGACAAACACTATTTAGCTGTCTAGCCAAGTCACAAAGGGGTTAACTTTTGTTTTCGTATCTTTGATGGACTTGAAAGTGAGCAAATGGGTGAACTCTGAGGCAGTGAGCTGACCAATCAGCTGCCAGCTGGGCTCCGTTACAGTTACACTTCTAGTTTTGCGTCTCTGCACGTTCTTTTGGCGCTTGCACTCGAGCATAGGAGGCTGCATTATCCACTTGGTAAGACGAAAAAACAACATGGATTGAATTAAATAAGTTCTGTAATCATTATTTCTTATACTGACTATACCTTGTTGTGATATAGAGTGTAAGGGAGAGATGTGCCTGAATCCGCTGTTGTCATGGAGCTGGGGGCGGTGAATTCCGCTAAAATGGTGAGTTGTTTATCTGGCGCTGGGCCTCTGAGTTTGCTAGCATTCATGCTAACAGGCCAGGTTTTTGAAACCCATTTGTATTTAACCTAGTCTGCTGAGGTTACTATGAGTTCGCTAGCAGTCATATTAATTGGCTCTAATGGGTAAATCAATACAAAGGTGCTGATTGTGTAAAGCCTGCTGTGTTCATATGTTGATAGGGTAGCAGAGTACTGGTTAATGCCTGTGAAACCAACAGGTTATTTGGTTTGTGGGTTATAAAAAGAAATGTTACTTTTTCATACTGTCGCTAAATAGTTAGTTTGTTAAATAATGATGTTAAAAATTGTGATTGATTGTGGATTGTGGTTGCTGGAGTTTTAAGAGGTGAATTTTTAGTGCATTCTCTCCACTGTTACCGGTGCAGAGGGGGATAAATAAGCACGCTAACGCCTTCATGCCTCTAATTTAAAGTGATAAAAGTTGATCAATGTTTATATGCAATTTTATTCTTCATACTGTTAATGTTACTAGGTTTTATGAAACTTGAATTAGAAAAAAATGTGTTCTTATGAAGGATGCAATTTTTGATGTAGATTTACTTTTGATACTAAAGAGAAATTCATATAGTTTTGATACCTAAAAAAGAAACATACGAGCTGTTGTACAACGAGAGAGAGATCTTTATATTGCATTCTAGGTGTACTGAAGTATTATCTAATTTTACTTTGTAGTAGCCTGTAGCAGTCCATTTATTCACTGAATGGTAATTGAGAGAAATGATTTGGCCTTATTTATAGGTCAGGTTTTGGTAAAGAGTTGGGAACATCGTGCAGAGATCCTTTCCACGGAGAGATACAGTTCCACGAGGTCCAGACGTTCCCCCAGAGATTCATAGATTCCCAGTCCGGGTGGCTGGGTGGCGAGCCAATCGTGTTGTGACTCTGACTTTAGATGAATTGCCAGGATCATCTTCTGCATCTTCATTGTGGTGGGACAAACACTAACACCAACTGAAAAAAGGGCCCCTACGGTGAAAACTGAACTCTCATCAACAAAGGCAAGTCGAACCAAGGACAAACTGAGCTCAAAGAAGCTGGAAAAAGGTTTTCTTTTTGTTACGTGCGCACTTTATTATTTTAGTTTGTTATTTTTCATAAATGTGTTTTTTTTGTACGTATGTTCCAATCCTGTGTATTTAATACAGGTTTTGTAAACTGTCATTCTGGTGTGGTATTCATTTTTATTGGCATTCAATTCTCAGGCTCTTAACAATTTAGCGTCTTCTGATTTTGGTCCAAATTTTTATTAATGATGACGTCTAAGACTACTTCCGACTATTAAATCTATGTACATCATTACTACCACCTCGTAATAAGGGTTACACAAAACTTGAATAATACCACTGCTTACCTCTTATTGAATCTTTGGGTGCAGACTTAATTGAAGAGCCTCGTATAAACAGGGTGTGATGTTTAGGGAAACCAAAGAATACAGGCGCCATCATTTCTGCCAGAAGACTCACAGGGGGGCAACGAAGCTTTCATTGAGGACTGGCTAGATCCCTTCTGAATTCAGAAAGAAAACAAAAAGGACATACACCATAAATAATTATAACTGACAAAAATAATGAGACAAGAAATTAAAGTAACAAGAAAATAAGTGCAAAACAAGTTTCCCTGTGTTGCAGTGTAGCTGAATGTTTTTCAACAATTTGATTTACGGTAAAACACATACCAAATATATCCAGCCAAGGTTTGATTCAATCTTCAACATGCTTTTCCTGCCATTGTCTTGAAACTGTTTCACCTGTCACTCATTTGATGCTGTTTACAAAAACAAAAAAACAAAAAAAGATTATGACCTGAAATCTCACCATTTCCTGAGAGTCACAGGTCCTTTGAGTATCCTTATGGTTTCTGCTCAAATTCTGTGTCTGAAAAGGGCAGAAACAAAACAAACCTTTTTAATCATAATAAAGACAAAATAAGATTTAGAGACAACAGAGAAATGTGTAAAATATTTTCTAGAATCTGTTTACT
Organism: Gymnocephalus cernua; assembly: GCA_023631565.1. NCBI lineage: Eukaryota > Metazoa > Chordata > Actinopteri > Perciformes > Percidae > Gymnocephalus > Gymnocephalus cernua. The sequence goes on along the minus strand of CM042440.1, from coordinate 25,667,176 downwards.
TTACTAACCAGAGTGTCTTCGGTAAAAATGAGCCTTAAACACGCCATACCGTGTGTATGTCTGCTTGCAGTCTGCTTCAATACACCAAAAGAAACAACGTGGCTCATTCCGATGCAGTTTACAATGAAGCACGTAGCCCCTTGATGACTGAACTACCTTACCACAGAAATTACAGGTTAACATATCTCCATGTACTTGGGTAATTCCTCCCTAGCAAATTAAGCACGCCAAACACAGAAGCTAATCAAGAGCAATGCTTCCCTCGCCACAGTAATGCAAACTAAATTCACAACCTCACTCATAAAAATGAACTCCTAAAATGATCTATAAAAGCTGGGCTGGTGGGTTTTTATAAAAGAGATAACTTGAAGTTGCATGTACTCACCTCACCTCGAATTAATTGTAAGCTGCCAGGATGTGTACAAATTCCGAAGATGCTGTGGTCCAAGCAGCTAAAAATGGCGCTAATACGAGTTCAAAACTGGGACCGTTGGCAAAGCCAACAAGTCTCCTGCAAGAAAAAAAAAAGCGCGCGGCACACAGCTCAGCAGCGTCATTTTCAGGTGACGTCATCCCGCAATGTAATGTCGCTCTTTGTTTCTTTAGGAGGAGGTTTGATCAGAAGTCATGTCTGAAGACCGCTGCAGCCACGTCTTGCCTTGCTTCCCCTTTTTTGGGTGAAATGGTTCGCTCATACTGCACAATGTTGCTACCAGAAAACATTTTTTCTCTGCAATTCGAACGTAAAACGTCTGTACACAGTTTACCAGCAGCCAATCAACAGCGATCACACAAACTCAAAATTTAAGGCGGACCCACTTAAGGTGGTCTGATAATATGGCGTGAAACAACATAAAGTTGTTTTAAAATAATAACTAAAAAAGATTATTGAAATAAATTTTATTCACAACCATGAACTTTATTTAAAACATCTTCTTTTGCTGTGGATTTTTTTTTATCAGAAGGTTAACAATGATATACTGCAGGCCTAACTTTTAATCTGTATATCAGTATCTGAATTTTAAAATAAAAAATACTATCAATTTTATTGTCTTTTACTGCTGATATTTGCCTTTTTTATGGTATTTACTGGTTGTATTACGGTGGACCCTATTTTTTAACATCTTGCTTCTGTAAAAATGAATGTTTTTGTTTGCTTAAAAATCTACAGATTTATACTGTGAATTCCAATGTGCACAAGCCCAAAAGATGTAGTTTTACTCAAATAATACCGTAAAATCTAACGTTTTCAGACATTTTCAACATTACAATATTTAATTGTAAAATGTATGCATATTTATTTGTTTTCACAGAAAATATTTATAATTTACTTTAATTAACGGTTATTCAATCTATTTAATACAGTAAAAGGAAGTTTTTGGTTTTACGCTCCATTACCGTTGGAATTTGACGGTGTATATTTTACTGACTTTTTTTACAGTGAGGGCACACAGCATGGCTACACACACACACACACACACACACACACACACACACACACACACACACACACACACACACGATGTTGTTTACATAGCCTACCGAAAAATTTGACTCGGTAGTCCTATGCTTTATGAATTCGCTCAACCAGCTAAGTTGAGTCAAAATATTTGGGTAGCCGAAACTTAGCTGCCCTGCACCACTTTTGCATGCCACCTTCCACTTCTTGTGCGCCCTAGCAAATGTATCCCGGGCACTTTTCCAGTCCGTTTTCACCCTTTCTACGGTCTTTCCCATCGCGGCTGCAACTTCTCTCCAGGAATTTTCCAGCGCTATTTTATTGGAGTGTAATTGTGATGAACTGTCATATACATGTGGATGTATACGTATAAGCTCGCATAATTTTTCCTCTTCGCCCGCCATTGTATTCGAACCTTCTTCTGTAAATATGACATACAAATAATGTAATAATGAAATAATGTACAATATTTGCTATATCGCCCCCAACGACAACGCATAGTATTGCGCGTATCGGTGCGTCGCGTAACAAAAAGTGGGACTACACATTTTGCTACGCATCGACGCATAATGGCGGCCAAAGCGTAGCGATGCGTAGCCTTGCGGACGCGTATGCGTACCAATGCGTTGACTCTGTCTGAGCCCTTATTACTAGTATTAGTACCTGGCTAGCTAATCAAGCTAACCTGCTAAACAGTCTAACTACTACTAACATTACGTTACTTAGCAAGTTAACGTTACTAAGTTAACTACCACTGTCTTTGTCAGGTCCGTGTTTGCACGAGGAAATAGGAACTTACGTTAAACATGGAACGCTGACGTTAGCGTTAGTCAACTGACAAATATAATATAGTTAACTGTTAGCTAGCCTATATATTTAGCTAGCTAACATTACGACTGGTGCATGGTTCACATTCAAGGCTACCATTACCTAAGGACAGGCATAATGTTGCGCCAGATGTTGATAAGGCACATAAACGGCAAATGCTAACGTTATCCCTGCTGACATTTTAAAATTGCAAGTGTTATCTTATCTCATGTCCAATTGATATCTCGTGAGGAAACTACATGTAAATAAAAACAGTATTACTTTACCTGAAGTGAAAGCTGAATGTGAATCATCGTGGAAATGTCCTGCATTAGCTAGCTACGTTATCCACCACAGTGTCTCTGTGCCGTTGATCTTGACGTTAGCCCCTCCCCCTCTGAAGTCAAACAATACCATTGGTCAAGATTGTCTCGCCTGGCATGATTCATCCAATGATTTCGCAACATTCAGTTATTTGAATCTGCGCGCACTTTCATGATATCTGAAGCACAGAGACTAACCCAGGATTTCCACAGGCTGCGTAACTGTTGCGGAACGTCTCCACTGCGGAACGTCTCCGTGGTCCACCGTCCGTCAATACCAACCGGATCCGGAGTTGTTGCAGAACGGCTGCGGCCAGGACTGACAGCTGTAGTCACTCGCGAATTCACGCAGAATAGAACCACAAAACCACCAACAGTTTGTTTCTATTCCGAGGAGTAGAGAGGAAACAACTCCGTGCCGTGTTTTCAAGGTGTAGTGAAGAGAAATATGATCCTTCGTGAGCACGGTGTATTTTATTTTGAAAGTTAACTGGATGTTTTATTTTGTTTCTGTGCTCGACTTCCTGTCCCGCACTATCTGCCGTGTGCTGAATTGCTGCGGAGCTCTCCGGCGTCCGGCAAAAATAGAAGCTCTGCGTATCTGATCCGCAGGGCTGCGACCGCCGGAGCTGTGCCGGAGTCGGAACGCAGACGTTATGCAGCTGGTGGAAATACACACGTTGACTTAATGGAAACCGATTGACTCCGCCGACGTTCCGGAGCCGTTCCGCAGTAGTTACGCAGCCTGTGGAAATCCTGGGTTAAGAGACTATTTCTGTTTACATTTATGTTTTTTCAACCATTGTAAGGTCTTACATCGCTTCACCCCCAGATTACTAAATTCATGTTGATGCTACAGAAGCCTTGGTTGAACTGTTGAGCACTAACATCACTTCCCAGTCTTTCACACATTAATAATAATAATAATAAATTGGGAAGAATTACAAGTAAGGAAAATACAGCATAACATGAGGAAAGGGGAGGAAAACCTCGGCAGTAAGCACATACAACACGATTCAACACAATGGGGGGGAATGGGGGGTGGAGGTAACCCAGACATCGGCAAGCACAGAGCCATAGAGATAGTGTCTTTCTCTATCACTCTGGGCAAGCAGCCATCAGAGCAGGCAGGCAAACAAGGAAATGAATTTGCAGACATTGTATGTATTGCTAAATTAAAACAATATATAGCACACCAATGTAAGGCTTTATTCATACTTCATGTCTTTATTCACCTTATATTACCTCAGCCCATGAAAAACTCTTTATTCCCTTTGACCTGTAGAAACTGGGGAGAGGCAAAATGATTTGAGGGAGCAGTAGGACTGCACAAAGACCTTGTATTTTGTTGAACACTCATTTTGGGTCTTAATATTAAGAGAAAATAATGTAACAAATGTATCATGCACCTTCATAAGGAAAAGAATGTGTATGCTACATATTATTTCAAGTACACCAAATACATAAAAAAGAGGTTTGTCCCGCATGCATTTATTAGTTTCTGACTGAAAAAAACACTAAAAACTTCCCCAAACTTTTTCATTTACATTCACAAGCCTCCCTTAAAACAGTTTGGAGCTTCTTAGGGAGGCCTGCCTCCCACTTTCAAAACCTCTGGTCTAACATATTGTATTGGAAGACAGCCTCCAACGTTTTTAAAGTGGATTAACAGCCTTTTATGAAAGGCCTATGAAAAAACAGATAATTTCTCAAATAAGCATAATGTTGCAGTTGTCCATACTGTTTGTCAGTAGGCATGACTTTCATTAGAGGGACACACTTTAAATGGGCAGCCGCACACAATTCAAGATTTCTTTATTGTTACAGTAAATTACAGGTATAGGACACTATCAAGCAACATCTGACATTACACGTAGGGCTCTGTTGTGGCATATCAACGCAGGGTTGAATTAAACTGTATGAGGGTTGGAACTAGTGGAACAAGTTAGGTTAGGTGGTGTGCAAGTTAGGCAAGCAGGTATGCATTTGAGGTACTGGTCCATCCATCCATCAATCGTCGTCCACTTATCCGTGGTCGGGTCGCGGGGGGAGCAGCTCCAGCAGGGGACCCCAAACTTCCCTTTCCCGAGCCACATTAACCAGCTCTGACTGGGGGATCCCGAAGCGTTCCCAGGCCAGGTTGGAGATGTAATCCCTCCACCTAGTCCTGGGTCTTCCCCGAGGCCTCCTCCCAGCTGGACGTGCCTGGAACACCTCCCTAGGGAGGCGCCCAGGGGGCATCCTTACCAGATGCCCGAACCACCTCAACTGGCTCCTTTCGACGTGAAGGAGCAGCGGCTCTACTCCGAGCTCCTCACGGATGACTGAGCTTCTCACCCTATCTCTAAGGGAGACGCCAGCCACCCTCCTGAGGAAACCCATTTCGGCCGCTTGTACCCTGGATCTCGTTCTTTCGGTCATGACCCAAACTTCATGACCATAGGTGAGGGTAGGAACGAAAACTGACCGGTAGATCGAGAACTTTGCCTTCCGGCTCAGCTCTCTTTTCGTCACAACGGTGCGATAAACTGAATGTAATACCGCCCACGCTGCGCCGATTCTCCGACCAATCTCCCGCTCCATTGTCCCCTCACTCGCGAACAAGACCCCAAGGTACTTAAACTCCTTCACTTGGGGTAAGGACTCATTCCCTACCTGGAGAAGGCACTCCATCGGTTTCCTGCTGAGAACCATGGCCTCAGATTTAGAGGTGCTGATCCTCATCCCAGCCGCTTCACACTCGGCTGCAAACCGATCCAGTGAGTGCTGAAGGTCACAGGCCGATGATGCCATCAGGACCACATCATCTGCAAAGAGCAGCGATGAGATCCCGAGCCCACCGAACTGCAACCCCTCCCTACCACGACTACGCCTCGATATCCTGTCCGTAAATACTACGAACAGGATTGGTGACAAAGCGCAGCCCTGGCGGAGGCCAACCCTCACCTGGAACGTGTCCGACTTACTGCCGAGAACCCGGACACAGCTCTCGCTTTGGTCATACAGAGATTGGATGGCCCTGAGAAGGGACCCCCTCACCCCATACTCCCGCAGCACCTCCCACAAAGTCTCCCGGGGGACCCGGTCATATGCCTTCTCCAGATCCACAAAACACATGTAGACTGGATGGGCATACTCCCAGGCTCCCTCCAGGATCCTTGCTAGAGTAAAGAGCTGATCCGTTGTTCCACGACCAGGACGGAATCCGCATTGTTCCTCTTCAACCTGAGGTTCGACTATCGGCCGAACCCTCCTTTCCAGCACCTTGGAGTAGACTTTACCAGGGAGGCTGAGAAGTGTGATACCCCTGTAATTGGTACACACCCTCTGGTCCCCCTTTTTGAAGAGGGGAACCACCACCCCGGTCTGCCACTCCTTTGGCACTGTCCCAGACTTCCACGCAATGTTGAGTAGGCGTGTCAACCAAGACAGCCCCTCCACACCCAGAGCTTTCAACATTTCTGGACGGATCTCATCAATCCCTGGGGCTTTGCCACTGTGGAGTTGTTTGACTACCTCAGTGACCTCCACCAGGGAAATTGACGACAATCCCCCGTCATCCTCCAGCTCTGCCTCTAACAAAGAGCGCGCATCAGCTGGATTTAGGAGTTCCTCAAAGTACAGGTACTGGTGTGCATGAATATTGATTTTCCACCCCTTATAAAAGTGTAGCAGACGTATTAACGTATTAATGTTACACCTAAATGGAACACATATTGCCCAGGCCATATGTGCATCAATGCCTGTGTCAGAGGTAGAGGTGATCAGATCACAGAGGTCTTGTCAGGTGCTGGTGAGGCTTTTGAGGGACTGGACATGCATAATATTCATTCTACCCCACATAAGAGAGAAGCTCATGCTCTGAGCTGTTTGCATGACATAGACAGGAACAAACATCAGAAGCCAGAGTGGACACAGTATAAGGCATCACAGCAGACCTCAGCAAAGTAAGCAGTCAATGGAAAAAGATGTTGGGCCTTGAACCTGAAATAGCCCCACATGGCCTCCACGGAAGTGAAATGAGGCAAGATCATCAGATGCCCCCTAAAATATTAGGATAGTGAAGATCAGGGCATGAAATTAACACCCGTCCACCCGCCAAATGCAGGTGAATTTTGCAATTGGCGGGTAACACTGTCAATCTACCTGCCACATTGGCAGGTAGCCAATGAGAATTGAGTGATTCATACGCGCAACTATTGGTAAGCAGGGTACGCGGTTGCTTACGGGCCCAGACCAATCAGGGGCCTGCATCACTGGAAGACATTGATTGACAGCCGGGGCCCCCTATCGCATTTGCATTACTCGCGACAATCCCAGCAGTCCCACGTGCAGCCACTGACCAAGCGGTAGTGAGAACGGGTCAAATTCATTTCCTTGTTTCTGATAACGAAGACAAGACGTGTGTGACTTGAACATTTCACATTTACCAACAAAACGTACAGCGACAGACTGTGCAAAACATTTCAGACTGTCCTGCCAACCGGTAGAAATATTAACATCAATGTACGCTGTAGCGATGTTTCACTCTGAAAGCTGCTGCCGTTTCAATCCTGTCCTGGGCACGAAATTACGAATCCCACTATGGGAACGCCAAGACCCGCCCTTCAATCACTACTATTGGCCAGGCGTCCAAGGTAACGTAACCCCATTTGTTCAGGTCCTATCCCCTGACCAATCCGCTATCCTAACCTTAACCACTCGAGGTGAAATGCCTAACCCCAACCAATCGCGCTGCTTTGTAGGGCGGGTCTTGGCGTTCCCATAGTGGGATTCGTAATTTTGCGTCCTGGGCTGTTGCTCCATTTCCCCCACGACGCACGCACACACACACACACACACACACACACACGGTGAATGCAGGAAAAAAACGGAGATGAGACGTACATAATTACCTAAATTGAGGACAGCTACGCTCATTATTGTAAGTGCAATAAGTTAAAGTCCAATAATTAGCTACTCAAACCGTATGAATGTGTGTCCCAGACCAGGATAGAAAATTAACAAACTATGTAAAGATCAACAAGCCACTGACACATAGGCCTAGCTGTATGTTCAAATTTGAATTATTCAATAAATTATTATGTTTTGCCTTAATACACAGGCTACGATGAATAGGACAGGATAGGATCAGAGAGACACAGCAATTCCTGTTTTTCACCTTTATGAGGCAAAAAAAAATCTGGCTGGTAAAAAGTCATTGTGGCGGGTGGATTTTTAAATCCACCCGCCACAGTGGCTGGTGGTCAAAAAAGTTAACTTCATGCCCTGGTGAAGATGTAGGCTGCCTGGCTCTCTGTGTACTGTATCGCCATCCTGGGTCAGGGTACTAAAGTATAATCCGTTTTTTGTTTTAAACCAAAAAACGAAAAAACGGGTCGATATTTCGTTTTTCGTTTCAAACCAAAAACGAAAAAACGAAACTATGAGAATCCGTGTATCATTCGTTCTTTCCATTTTCAATTGTCAATAAAAAATCAAAAAATGAAAAAGTGTCAAATTATTTTGTTTTTCCTTTTTTAATCAAACACAAAAACCGACAAATTGCCTGGTTTTTCATATTTCAATTTTAGACTTGGATCAAAAATACAAAATAGAAAAACGGGCCACGGTACAGAATTTGATTTTAATATTTAATTGGTCAAGTTTACGTGACCCGGAATTGGCTTTGTGCGCGGCAGTTCGGGTAATGTTTCGATGGTAACGTAGTAGGCTAACATGGCGGCGCTGGAACCACACATTTCTTTGGTTACGGACTTGTTCAACAGCGGTTTGACACACGCCGAAATTTCCTGTACGTTGCGGCAGATGGGTATCCAGCAATGCTCAGAAATGAGCGTCAGAAGATTCTGTGCTTGGCATGATCTGAGGAGAAAAAGACATGTGTCAGACGCAGAGTTGGAGAGCGCTTTGGTTCGATCTATATATGAGGTGAGTTTTCATTCAGATTTCCGGGGTGTATTACAAATATTATATATTGTATAGCAAACACTAATAGTGAATGTGTGATTTCGTGACAGACGGGACCATCATATGGACGGAAGCTCATGACCGGTTATCTGTCTTCACTGGGGCTGCATGTGGGCGAAGGTCGGGTTGGAAGAACCCTAAGAGAACTCCATCAGCCATACCATGAATTCCGGCTTCAGGTGATGTTTTTACTTTAAAAAGTGCAAATCAAGCTGATAATGATAACCACGTGGATACCTCTCACTTTTTGGATTAAATTGACAGCTGAGAAACGTACCAATAACATGAAATATACTCCTGAGTTTGTTATCATGAGAAAGCAAAAGTTTTGACAACAAAGACCTTTAGTGATAGGTTTACATGCGTGAGGATAACTTCCTGTCATTGTAATCAAACCTTAAAAGTTATCGCTTTAATGATAGAATATATACAGCTGTATTATATCATGCTCGATTTTACAGGTTCAGCTAATGAAATAATAGACCCTAAATTGAAGTCAGGTTAATAAACTAAAAGAACTCCAGTATTAGTACTGGTCAGTTTTGCAGATATATTCATACAATTTTTTTTTTCCCAGGGTGCTCGTAATTTAAATCCAACTCCCTACTATGCTGAATATATGGGTCATAAACTTCATTTAGACCAAAATGAGAAGCTTGGAATGTTTGGCGTTACCCATGTTTTGGCTGTTGATGGCTACAGCAGCAAAATAGTAGGACACGCGACCATGCCAGTGAAAAACAACCTTGTAATTTATGAGGATGTATACAGGTGAATATATTATTGTCATACCTTTTCTGTCCTGCATTATCTTTTAAATTCATACTCTTATTGAATTAGTTAAATTCAGAGCAGTCATGTAAACCTTATTTTATTACAGATCTGCAGTCGTGAATCATGGCATGTGGGACCAAGTTCGGGTTGATCATGGCAGGGAGTTTTACCTGTGTCTTTACATGCAGGAGAGGCTGTCAAGATACAGACACAACCTCAGTAGGCTACCATACCTCCAAACCACATCAACAAGGGTAAGGGCTGTGTAAAAGACAATATACATTTTTGGTGGTTCTGTCACATTTAGTGTCTGGCCTGGAAAAATATCGTCAAAAATCCCTCATCCTATGTCCAATAACCACTCTGAACAATCAAAAATGAACGCTTGCTACTTTTGACAGAGCGAGCCCCTACACCACCTTTTTAGTATGATTTCACCTAAATGGTTTTGTTTTTAGTTTTTTTTCCCCAAACAAGCCTGTCAAAAATGAATTCCTTGATTTGATATCCTTACTGTCCATGCGCCTAGGTAGTTAGGTAAGTAGTTCATCACAAATAATGTAAAAATGGAGTCAAACTCATTGTATGTGTGGCACTTACTCAGAATATTAAGATGATCCTGATTTTTTTTTTTAAATCAATGTATGTATTCTTTTCTACTGTTATTTCCTTTTTACCTAAAATCCATTTGAACTTTGGACCAATAGAACCTTCGTGTGGAGAGGTTGTGGCCAGAGGTGAACAACCGTGTGAACTGCACTCAAACGGGCTCTGGTGCACCTGCTGGACCAAGAGGTTGTGGACATGGAGGACAACCTAACTAAATTCTGCATCTCAAATCTGACATGCCAAGTAAGCCACATTGGACTTGACAGAGTGGTGGGTTTATGGAATGCACATAAGATCCCAGGTATGCTTAAAAGGGACACACCATCATTTGGGCAAATATGCTCATTTTCCACCTCCCCTCGAGTTAAACAATTGAGTTTTACCTTTCCCCTGTTCATACAGCCGTTCTCTAAGTCTGGCGACCCCATTTGTTGCTTTAGCTAAGCACAAAACTCAATTGTTTAACTCGAGGGGACGTGGAAAATGAGCATATTTGCCCAAATGGTGGTGTGTCCCTTTAACTGATTTTTTTACACTTAAATATTGATCTTTTTTCCCCACTCCCAATCCATCCAACCTAACCAGTACTATATTGCTTTGATTCAATGTCTTAGGTCATGGAATACCCAATGAACTGGCAGCTAGTGGCTGCCCAGCTGAAGTCTCAGAGGAGCTGCTGCCATGTGCTTCTGTTGTGGCAAACATGTATGAGCAAGACTTGAGATCCTCACTGACTCGGGAGTCTACTTTTGGAGCTGATCCATTTTCATCTGAAGAGAGCAGATGCCACGCAGAACAGAGATTTTCAGAGAACTACCCTGACATCTCTCTTCTTTTTAATCATGTGGTAAACAATGACGATTCTCCTTTCCAAGATGCTTTAATCAGCCTAATAAATGTGACTGCAAGATATGCCTGAAAAAAAAAAAAATTGTACCTGTGGCATTCTTGAGTAGCTGAATAAGCAGACCACGTGGTCCGTTTTTTTTACATATTGAAAAGCCTGGATGTCATTATTTATTGATATGTTACAAAGCTGCCTTGTCCCCAAGTTGTCAGTTGAATAATTTGGCAAATAAAGATTTCTTTTAACCGTTTTATTTAACTTTTCTAGGCTTACAAAGGCGTTGAAAAATATTACAAAAGCCTATCTTTAGTGAGTCATTACTGTATAAAATTCCCAATGTTTCTGGGAAACAGTAAGAAAATATAAAACTTAAAAAAGTGCAAAAATGAGGTATTTTGGCTCTTACAACACTGAACGATGATTTTACCAAAATAAAATAAGATGCAAAAACATTTTAAAAAGTCAATAAGTGCTTTGTAACATAAGTGCTTTGAATGCAAACTATTCAAGTAGAAAAAACTGAACAATGAAGAACAGTATCAGCACAACTGCATACTGTACAGTTTTACTACCACAGTATGTTTTCCAGTGGAGCCACAGCATCGGACAGTCCGGTGAGTACGATTGTATTGATGTCAAAATCACCCTCTCTGCATTTTGGGCAAAATGCAGAATTTTTCTGCCATTCTTCGATGCAGCTCCTGCAGCCAACAATGCTATGGCAACACGATGAAACCATGGGCTCAACCACAGGACCTGCAAATTTGATTCAGAAAACAATAAAAATACAGTAATTGCACAAGTGGTTACATTATCATTGTCAGGATCTATTTTCTTCATGGACATGGGTAGATGAGTTGCACTGATATGTACCCATAGAAAAAAATTTAAATTTACCCTTGCAGATAATACAGGTTAAGGCATCTTTTACAGCAGCTGCTTCAGCCTCTGTCAAGGACACCATTTTTCTTTGGTTGGAGCTTGCCAGATGTGTCAGCTCCTTGATTGTGGTTGACACCTCCTGAAGACCCTGTGCTGCCAGGACCACCTCTTCAATTGTATCCAACACTGCATCTAGACCATTATCACTTCGCCGA